>JAHTLZ010003311.1:100688-140777 GCA_023846285.1 Phrynocephalus versicolor
CCACCCCACCCCCCACCCCTCGCCTAGTGCGCAAAAAAACCTAGCACCGGCCCTGGCCAGAACTGGACCTTAGGACGCAAGGTCCCAGAGCTTGCAAAGTTAGTCCTTGGGGGCGACAACTCCCAGAAAGCCCCTGCTGGCCAGGGAATTCTGGGAACCGTAGTTTAAAAACAAGCAGCAGCATCAAAACAGGAGAAAGTACAATGACTGAAGGAAGCCAGCCATTGCAAAGAGAAACCACTTCAGCTGAGCAGATAGATAAGATTTTCCCAGAGGGTCGAACAATGCCCAAAGGGCTGATCCACCCAAACAGCAACCCTACCCTCCCTTTCCGGACAGCCATTTCTCACAATGCTGCTGCGCGGACATTCGTGGCTTCGGCTCTTCCATTCATGTTGGGAAGATAAACTTTCCCTTGACAAAAACAGGGTGCCTGGCATGGACTCCGAAGCGCGGCGGTGAGAACCTTGAGTCATAAAAAGGTCTGCTTTTACAAAAACAATTGCTGCTCTGACATCCTGAATTTATTTCCTTTAATGATTTCCTTTGGCCTGAAGTGGAGGGGTGATTCTTGCAACTTTAAAAACTTCAACGCAATAATAATAATAATAATAGTATAAGATTGCGAGTTCCTCCCTTTCCTTTCTTGTGTGATAGGAGGCATCCCAGCAGCCAGAGATGCTCTGTTAAGAGATCCACGGTTGAGAAACAAAATTTTATGAAGAAGAGAATCAGGTAGCCGTCTTTTGGCTGTCTCTTCTTCGGGATCTGAGAGAGGTCATGAACTATTTGTCCTGGGAATGAAGGAAAGTGAGCTTATATCCTGAGGTCTGTGACATCTCTTAATTCCTTCACATGGGAATTCACTCCAGGACGAGGATACAAGGAAGAGGGTGTTTTTTTAAAAAAGGGTGGGGCTACGGTTTCTGCATCATCCCTTAGGATGATGATTCTCGGGAGGCGGAAACCACCAAGATTAGATGGGCTTATTTCCAAGAGAGGTTGCAAAGTGTGTAAACTGGATTTTTTTTTCTTTTTAAGAAATATCTGTAGAAAAATTATGGATCCGAACATCCAGATTGTCAGAAATTTCTGGTTAAAATTCCTTTGTGCTATGCAGTAGAAGTTCAGAAACTCACAGAGGATAATAGCTCCGAATTCCCCAGATCACCTGACCCTTTCTCATCAACTGGTGCTTAAGTGTCAATAACTCATGTTGAGACATTTGTAGGAGTTAAGATTTGAAAAAAAAAATTGTTGTTTTTTGTCAATGGATCAACATCAAACAAGCAGCAAACTCTGCTTCCAGCCGATTAAAAAGAGGGGAAGGCAACACCCAGCAGAGAGGCGGGACTCCCATTCCATTCAGAGGTGGGAAGGAATGGTTGGTTAGTGATGGATTGATTGACAGTTCCTCCCGGTCGCATCTACTAGAGGCTGCACGAGAGGTTGCAAACAAAACTCCAGCATTTGAAGCATAAGCACTAAAGATGGCAGGCAGGCAGGGATTGTCAGTTTTAAGATCAAACCTAATGTTTCTCCCCTTAATTTTGGCACATTCGTCCTGGAGAGGCCAGTTGTTTGTAAAACGTGGACACACCTTGACCCTCCTTGCAGAAACTGCACTCACTGGTGCCTCTGAAGAATCCAGCTGAGTTGGTACCCATGTTGGCTGAGTTCCCAACCCTGGGTCCCCAGATGTTCTTGGACTGAAAGAATTTGGCATGTTTATCATAGGCCAGGCATGCCCAAACTTTGGCCCTGCAGATGTTTTGGACCACAACTCCCACAGTCCTTTGCCATTGGAAATACAGGCTTGGAATTCTGGGAGTTGTGGTCCAAAACATCTGCAGGGCCGAAGTTTGGGTATGCCTGTCATAGGCGGTTACTTCCCTTCCCTTTCATCTCTCCTCGTTATTGCACTTTGGGCCGGTACAAAAAAAAAATCTTACTTCACGTCCGTAGCGTGACAGCTGAAAGTTGTCTCGACCACACCCCTGGAAGTGGGAACAGAACGTGACAAGCTGTATCTGCCCCCTCGGCTGGGGAATTGTTTTGTCTCTGGTCCTGTTCCGGGACAAGGTCCCGTGAGGTAACATTTGTCATGCTACGAAGGCAATCTTCCGCTCGTGAACTTGTCCCCGTCCATTTCTCTCATACTTTTGAGTGCTGTGGATCGACATTTCTAATAGACGAAGCACAGGGGGTGTGGTGCGCCCTTTATTTTTATGAGTTTTTTCCCCAAAAAAGCAGAACTTGCCACAAAACAAGACCGTGAAGTAACACTTGTCACGGGACAAGTTGTCACGACCCTGAGTAAACAGAAACAGGGATTAAACAGGGACAAAACCACGCAATCGCGACCAATGCTGTCACGGTACAAAACTAGTCATGGAACAAGGTAGGACATGAAGTAACCGCCATAGAGAAAAGAAGACTGGGGGGTGATAGGATAGCACTTATCAGATATTTGAAGGGCTGTCCTACAGAGAAAGGGAAGGAGCTGTTCTCAGTCCTCGCAGAGTGCAGGACGCACAATGATAGGCTCAAGTTAAGAGAATCCTAGCTTTTGGCTGAATATCAGGAAAACTTCCTCTGTTAGAGCAGTATGTCAATTGAACCAATGACCTTAAGAAGTGGTGGTTGCTCCAACACTGGAGGTATTCAAGAGAAATGTGGACAACCACCTGGAAGATCTCCTTTGCTTTGTATTCCTGCATGGACCTGGGGAGTTGGACTTGATGGCCTTAGAGGCCCATGCCAACTTCACTGTTCTCTGATTCTCTGATTCTATGGACTAAAACCCCTGGGAATCCTACCCAGCACAGCTGATGGAGAAAGCATCTGGGAGTTTTAATCCAGGAACATCTGGGGACCCAAGGCTGGGAACTATTGGCCTAAATCAGGCATGTCCAAACTTCGGCCCTCCAGATGTTTTGGACATCAAGTCCCACAGTCCTTTGCCATTGGCAATCTAAGCTTAGAATTCTGGGAGTTGTGGTCCAAAACATCAGGAGGGCCGAAGTTTGGGCATGCCTGGCCTAAATGGAGCCACAGGATTGAGTTTGCAAGGGCTAAACCGGGGAGTTGAGGATAGGTCATTATGGAGATCTCTCATTCATAGGACTGGAGGTGACACAACAGGGCATAAAAATTTTATGACTAGAGATGGGCACGAATAAAAAGATGGCATTTCGTTTGTCGTTTGTCGTTTGGAGGGTCCATTTCGGTTCGTTTCCGTTTTTCGTGAATTTTTGCAAAAAATTCATTTGTGTTTTCGTTCGTTTTGTTACCATTTTGTTACCATTTATTTCATTTTTTTGTGATTTTTTTTTTAAGGATTTTAAGCTATTCACTCATATTGCAGTAACGGAAACGAAACGCATGACAAAAATTTCCGGTGTTTCTGTTCGTTTCGTTTCATTTTAGAAACAAAATTTCTTTGTTGTTTCGTTACGTAACGAAACAAAAAACGAAAGCGGAAATGAAAAATTGTTCGTTTCGTGCCCATCTCTACTTATGACCCAATTAAGGTAATCATTACATCGGACATATCTTTGACAGCACAGTAAAAAACAACTGCAAAATTTGTCCCACATTCTCGTCCCTTCTAGCTCCAGATCACAGGGGACCAAACTAGGAAGCATCCAGCCAAATGCAAGTCCTTGAGAAGGCCTCTCTGTTTGCATCCCACCATTGTGAGGGTTGTCCACACGCTCTTTCATTCTGCTTCCTATTTACCTCCCCTTCTTTTGTCTGCAAATAACAATGTTTTAACTATCATGTGCAAGCCTGTTGAAATCACATGGGCATTTGAATAAAGGAAGTGAATCAGTCCAAGTAAGGAAAAAATAATAGATGGGCCCATTCACTCTAAAGTTAATGCAATGCCCAGCTAGACTTGCAGTCAAATTGACGGCTTGAATACACATGAGACAAGCTTCCATTTTCCTTTCCCCTGGGCTGAGATCCGGGGATACGACAGGTGAAACATTTTCAATACAAAATGGTAACCGCAGCTGGGGCCAGAATGCGGTAAACCTCCTCCAAGATGCCTGTTCATAAAAGGTTCCTTATGAAAACTTAATTAATGTGTACATGACCAAAGAATAACTCAGTAAAAAGAGCTGAAAGGCAGTGCACGAATTTGGAGGGAGGAAACTACTTTTAAATCTGTGTGTATATGTTGTGTTTCCCCCATTGGCAAGCCGTTTTTATTAAGCCCATAAAATTATTTCATAAGGCCACTTGCTTTTTTTCTCATCAAAAAGTGCACATATACTCCCAAAAGACCATAATATAAGGGAGGGGGGAAATGATGCTTATTAGAAATAACACATTAATTCTAGTATATTTTATTGAGTCTTTTTTGTTGTTGGCATATGAAAGTAAGAAGTGATATGTTTAGAATAATTTTGCAGCTTCATTATAAGCCATGAAGTTTGAAGAAGGTTGCTGTGGCCACAGGAAATTCAAAAACCTGCTCTTCAATTCTCACTTTCCTGAAGGGTAGCACCCGAAGCATTTGTAACCCAGGGTACCAACGTATTCAGGTTAAATTGCCCTACTGGCACTTTGCAAAAGATAAGTGGGTTTCGAATTGAAGTTTGGACACTCGGTCTCTAAAAGGTTCACCATCACTGTTATAGATGTTTAGGATCTAAATAATATACATCAAGGAGACCCTCTCTGGCATAGGTGTGGCTCTTTGTTCTTCACTACCTGTCAGCCCTACTGTTAGAACCCAAGAGGCAGAAGATGACATGGCATATGCCTCGGGGTAATTTCTCCTGGCTCTAATGTTTTTCTTAATTTTCTCCCCCCCCCACCCCTTATAGAAAAGAAACACAGGCTCTTGATCCAGATTAACTTTATTCTTTGTGAACAAACATACCATGATAGGATTGAGAGCTTCCACTCAACCAGTAAAACAAAAATGAGTTATTCTCTTATATTGGAGGCAGGGAAGCAAGGAACACAGACAGACAGAGAGACAGAGAGACAGACAGAGAGAGAGAGAGAGAGAGAGAGAGAGAGAGACAGACAGACAGACAGACAGACAGACAGACAGAAAGACAGACAGACAGACACACACACACACACACACACACACACACACACACATCTATGTCTTCTGTCCTATTCTTTCCCTCTCTCTCTTTTTGTTATGTCTCGTGCTTGACGAGCCAACTCCCCAACTGCTTTTGGCCGGATTGTGTGCAATGCTGAAAAGTGTAGGGGGAGAGAAATGTAAGGGATATTTATTTTATTCTCCTTCTTTGGTTCCTTGCAAGTCTAGTCCGAGCCTGGAGCTCTAGCTTTTTGTGTGGGGTTTGGGGTGGGGGAGACACTTCGGCCAAGCCGTCAAGACGATCCATGACAATTTTCCAAAACAGCCTTGAGTGAACTTGAACAGGACAGAACCGGGTTGAATTTCTTCCCAGTTGACCTTTGTCTCCTCTCTTGTGGATTTCTGGTTGTGTTCGACGCAGGACAGGGAATCTGGGCTTTGGTTCCTCTTCAATGAAGCATGATCAGCTAGCAAAGAGGGTGGTGTACAAATGATGCACAGAAAGGCTCTCGGAACCTTGAGATGAGTCTGCAAGAAGATGGTGCTCACCTGCTGATGGGAGATGCTGGTTCCTTAGCAGCAGCGAGGAAGATGGCATGGAGGCACCTGTCCAATGTTGCTTGGGACCTGGCCTACTAAATGGCCAGAGTCCCACTGAATATTTAGGCCAGCATTACATCCGAGGGGGTGATAGGGAATGGTGAACAGCCACTCATTAATGAAGCCCTGGTGGAATTCTTTGTTAGTAGAGATGGGCACGACTTAGCGCAATTTTCATTTTCATTTTCGTTTTTCGTTTTCGTTACGTAACGAAACGAAAAACGAAAAACGGTTCAAAAATGGACCGAAAACGGAAACGAAACGACTAATTTTGAGCCAGTTTTCGTTTTTCGTTACTGGAAAAGCACTCAATGGAGCTAAATGGGGAGAAACGAAAAATTTTTCGTTTTCGTTTTCGGTTTTCGTTTTCGTTACATAACAAAACAAAAATGAAAAATTTTGAAAATTAGCTCACGAAAACGGAAACGAAATGAAACGGACCCCTAGCCGAAAACGAAAATGAAAACAAAAATTTTTTTCTGAGTCGTGCCCATCTCTATTTGTTAGTTACCATGACTTAGCACATGACTAGGAATCCAATCAGCGTCTTCTCACTTGATGACCAGTTGCTGCTTGGAGCCAAACCATTGCACTTGTTGTTGTTCAGTTGTTCAGTCATGGCCGACTCTTCGTGACCCCATGGACCAGAGCACACCAGGCCTTCCTGTCTTCCACTGCCTCCCGGAGTTTGGTCAAATCCATATTGGTTGCACCGATGACACCATCCAACCATCTCATTCTCTGTCGTCCTCTTTTCCTTTTGCCTTCGATCTTTCCCAGCATCAGGGACTTTTCCAAGGAGTCCTCTCTTTTCATGAGGTGGCCAAAGTACTGGAGCCTCAGCTTCAAATTCTGTCCTTCCAGTGAACATTTGGGGTTGATTTCTTTCAGGATGGATAGGTTTGATCTCCTTGCAGTCCAGGGGACTCTCAAGACTCTCCTCCAGCACCACAGCCCAAAAACATCGATTCTGCGGCGACCAGCCTTCTTTATAGTCCAGCTCTCACTTCCATACATCACTACTGGGAAAACCATAGCTTTGACTATCCTGACCTTAGCTGGCAAAGTGATGTCTCTGCTCTTTAGGATGCTACCTAGGTTTGCCATTTCTTTCCTCCCAAGAAGCAGGTGTCTTTTAATTTCGTTGCTGCAGTCGCTATCTGCAGTGATCAAGGAGCCAAAAAAAAAAAAAAAAACTCTGTTATTGCCTCCATTTCTTCCCCTTCTATTTGCCAGGAGGTGATGGGACCGGTGGCCATGATCACCAGGGTAAAAGTTCAACTGGATTCTGGCCAACAATGTCTTAAAAGGCAGCCACAAGGTCCAGCACCACGGAGAGCTCCCAGTGAGCCCTTCCCTCCAACAATGGTGTGGATGGTCCTAAGAAGGCTGCCCATCCCAGCACTGGGGCCAGGCCAAGACCTAGAACGTCCCAGAAAATGTCAAAGCTCTCACAACACATGTTTTTGGACCACAACTCCCAGAAATCCTGGCCAGCGCAGCTGGTGATTGAAGCTTTTGGCAGTTGTAGCCCGAGAACGTCCAAAGACCCAGGTCTTTGCATTTCATTTTTTTTATATATATATTTTTATTAGAGAATTTTAGTATACAAAAAAGAAGAGACAAATTCAAAACATTAATAATACAAAATCATTCTACCACTAAAATTTGACTTCCCTCTGTTCTTTCCGCGGTTTTAGCGTTATTCATCTCCTAGCCTTCCTTTCAGACAAACCCCTTTTATATACTTATAAAAAAGATTTGAAAAATAAGTAATAATCCCTCGAGCTCTATCCTAATCCGGTAAGAGTCTTTAATTCCTTGCAATGAGTCTCCATGTAGTTCTTAAATTTTTGCCAATCATTTTGGAACTTCTGGTTATCTTGATCCCTCAGTCTGCACGTCAGTCTGGCCATCTCTGCAAAGTCCAATATTTTCGCCCTCCATTCATCCAAAGATGGTATATGCGTTGTCTTCCAGTTCTGTGCCAGGAGCATTCGTGCCGCTGCTGTTGCATATAAAAATAGAGTCCTATCTGCTCCTTTGATTTCATTATCCACCAACCCTAACAAAAAAAGTTCAGGTCGTTTTGGGAATGTACACTTTAACATCTTTTTGAGTTCATCATATATCAGTGCCCAATATTCTTTCACTTTCTCACAAGTCCACCACATATGATAAAAATCACCTTGCTTCTCCTTACATTTCCAGCAGTGGTCATCTTTCATCCTATACATCTTTGCTAACTTCGTTGGAGTAATATACCACCTATACATCATCTTCATCAGATTTTCTTTTATCAAGGTACATGCGGTAAACTTTATATTCTTTTTCCACAATCTTTCCCACACATCTAGCTCAATATTATGACCCAGATCCATAGCCCATTTTACCATACATTCTTTGACTTGTTCATCTTTTAGGTTCAACTCCAACAGAAAATTATATAATCTAGTCAACAGTTTCTTTTTTGGGCCCATAATTATGGTTTGGAACTTAGATTCCTTCTCTCCAAACCCCGACACCTTTCTATCTTTCTGAAAAATGTCATTTAGTTGATGGTACTGAAACCAACCAGTTAACTTCTCTTTCAACATATCATAAGATTTCAGTCCAGGACCTTTTTCTGAAAAAAATAACACATCGCCATATGTGATCCCCACTCCTTCTTTATCTTTCCTCATAATCACCAATGCCTCAATTGGGGATAACCATCTTGGTGTATGTCTTTCTAAGAGAGGTTTCAACCGTTCCCAGCCTGCATTTCAGGCTTAAACTTGGGTTGAGCAGCTCCTCTTTGTTTTCAGGAGGTGAGGCCGCCCTTCTTTGGGAGTGGATCCCAAGTGTCTATCTCTTTTCTAGGCTCCTCAGCCACAGATTCTAAGCCCAGACCTGCTGGACCCATGCAACGTGACGATGGCTACACCTGCTGAAGATTGCCATCTAGAGAAAGCAGTTTGCAAAAGGCTCAGACAGATTGATGATGAAATCCATAATAACTGAACCTGCACAGTAAGATCTTAGGATCTCTACTCCAGGCATGACACCATAGTTTTTTCGAGACTGAAGGATGCCAATGAATGACAGTAAGAAACAGAATATCTGCACACCAGATGACTGGAGTAACAACAGAAGATAACCACACACTTAGGTGCCTCCTAGAGGCTTCCACCTGACCAAGTTGGAACTGGGACACTGTAATCGGGTGTCCAGTATCCCAAGTTGGAGAGGGGATGCAGATGATCTTAGGGCCTTTTCACATGCCCCCTAAGATCTGCTGGCCACTTAAATTCAGACCAGAGATCTTGGGGGTTCGTTGCTCTTCCTGCGTCCCCACCCCTCCGCATTTCCTTGATCCTGTCTGCGTGATGGGAGGGAGAAAAAAGGGGACAAAAGAATGCAGGCTCACCTCCGTTTGCCGGTCCAAGCCTCCCCATCGTCCTGATTCCTTCTCTTAAAGGGGCGGGAGGCAAAAAACAACAACAAACAGAAGCGAGGAGAGCCTGGCACTCACTCCTTTACATCCGGATCTGGGATTTTTCACCCTCCAAGAGCAGGTACCTGAAAAGTGCGCTGGGACGCGCTTAGGTGGGCGTGGCCGCACTTAATTTTCTGTAAACTCCGGAGCTGGTGGGGAAACAATTTTAAGCTCCGGAGCTGGGAGCCATTTGCGGCGGAGTTTAGGGGTCGTGTACAAATACCCTTAGATTCCTCAGAGGAAGCGGCTCTGTAGAAATAAACTGGGCATTCAGCCCTTTTTTTTCCCAGGGAGGAAAAATATTATTGCAAAGCATGCTCTACCTATCACCTCCATTTTTATATCCAACATGATTTCATCTGCAAACTGTCGGTAATATGTGGAGACTTAAGTGAGATTAACCATGGACTACATCATGCCCATTAGTAAATATCAATTCTGGTTAAATCCCCCCGAGAACCTTAGGCTGGGATTTTTAGACTGTAAAACCAAACAGCCGTAATATCCTGATATCCTGAAACGAGCGGATGGGGTGCAAAGGTGACTGGGTGATTACCCAGGTGGCTGTGGGCCACTGGCCGATGGACTTCATTTGAGTGTGGAGGGGGGCACCTGCCAAAAAAAACCCCAGAGTTTTATGGGCCGAAAAGGATTAGGCCATGACTCCAGGGCAAAACAACTGGCTGGCATAAAGAAGGTGGCAGACAGAGCTCGAAGCAGTCACCTTTGTTGGAGGACAACTCCTCAAGTGGCTAGGGGATTCTGGGATCTGTAGTCTTTCAAAGGATGCGCCTCCGGTTGCAAACCCAACCCAGGGAAGGCGAATGGAAAGAGAAAGGCCTGGGAAACATTGTCATAGGCAGATGTCTTTGAGAAGGCTAGCCGTGGGCTAGCAGTGGTTCCTAAATTTGGCTCCTCTGACGTTCTCAGACTACACTTCCCAGAAGCCTCCCCCACCACTAGCTCAGCTGGCCGGGATTTCTGGGAGCTGCAGTCCAAGGACATCCAGAGATACAAAGTTGAGAACGAGTACATAAGAACATAAGAAGAGCCATGCTGGATCAGGTTAAAGGCCCATCTAGTTCAGCTTCCTGTTATCTCACAGTGGCCCCACCAAATGTATCCGGGAGTGCACGAGACTAGATCTCTGTCTCCTGATCCCACTCCCCTGCATCTGGCCCTTGAATTATCCTGCAGCCAGCAGGACCCACTGGACCAGGAAGGACCATCCAGGACCAACAGCCGGGTCCAGTGCTTACGGACCGGTACCATGGCCCAAGTGCTGGACCTTTTATTTTATTTTATTTTATTTTATTTTTATTGGTTTTATTTTTACTGCCGGCCACGGCCGCCTACCAGCTATAAAGCAGCCAGTCGGCTTTTATTTTTACTGGACACCCCCTCCCTGCAGCCAGGAGGATCCACCAGACCTGGAAGGACTGTACAGGACCAGCAGCAGAACCAGGTAGGACAGACCAGCAAACGAAATGAACAGAAATGAAATGGAGATTTCCGTTTCATTTCGTTTTGTTTCTCTTATAGGGGGCAGTTTGTTATTCGTTTCATTACATAACAAAACAAATAACGAATAATGAAACAAAGCAAAAGTCCGTTTCGTGCCCATCTCTAATCACCACATCTTGTGGCAGGGAGCTCCACAGAATAACAACACGCTGGTTAAATTTTTTTTCTTTTGTCTGTCTGTTCTCACTCTCCCACCCCTCCATTTGAGTGGATGTCCCCTAGTTCTAGTATTTTATGAGAGGGAGAAGAGCATCCCTCTATCCACTTTACTCATGTCCTGCATTACTAATCATATCCCCCCTCAGGCACCTTTTTTTCCAGACTAAAGAGCCCCAAATGTTTTAGCCTTTCCTCATACGTGAGAGTGACTCTATGCTTTGTTGTTCAGTGGTTCAGTCGTGTCCGACTCTTTTTGACCCCATGGACCAGAGCTCGCCAGGCCTTCCTATCTTCCACTGCCTCCCGGAATTTGGTCAAATCCATGTTGGTTGCATCGATGACACTGTCCAACCATCTCATTCTCTGCCGTCCCCTTTTCCTTTTGCCTTCCATCTTTCCCAACAGCAGGGACTTTTCCAAGGAGTCCTCTCTTCTCATGAGGTGGCAAAAGTACTGGAGCCTCCGCTTCAAAATCTGTCCTTCCAGTGAACATTTGGGGTTGATTTCTTTCAGGATGGATAAGGTTTAGAGATGGGCACGACTAGGGAAAATGACGTTTTCGAGTTGTCGTGTGTCGGAGGCGGCCCGTGTCGGCTCGTTTCCGTTTTTTGCGAAAATTCGCAAAAATTTGTCGGCTTGTTTTTCGTTTTTTCGTCTGTCGTTATACTGGTTTGGGGGGGTAGCGGGCTCCTGGAGGCACCTCTTTTTGGGGTGTGTGGGTGCCTCCTCTCCTCACCCGCTAGGTAGGGAAAGCAGGCTCCAGGAGACCCCTCCACATGGGGGTCTCCTCTCCTCACCTGCTGCTGCAAAAGGGCATGCATAGCCATATGGATATGCATACCAAGTTGCAGACAGAGACACAGCAGACTGGCAGAGGCACCCCTCTTTTGGGGGTGCCTTCCTGGCATCAGTCAGTCAAGCCTCGGGGGCATGATGGTATGCATGGCACACAAATCTGCCACTGAGCCGAGCTGAGTAGGAGTCAGTCAGAGCCACAAGTGATGGACTGGTCTGCACCCGCTGTGTCTCACAAAGAAGGGAATCGTACTTGCGTGTAGTGCAATGCAAGTAGATCTGGCTTAGGGGACAGCAGCTTAGCGCAAGGGCTAGGGTTAGGCTAGTTACTGGTGAGGTTAGGGTGACTATTGGGGTGCACCTCTGGGTGCCTCTCTGACCCACTAAGAGGACAGTGTACTGTGGCGTATGGGTAAGGAATCAAGGATTAGGGTTAGGGTTAGGGGGCTAGGGCAGGGTTTAGTGGGCTTTTTGGCACATCCCAGAAGTCTCAGTGGCCAAGTGGCCATGATGGCTCCAAAAATTTGCATGGTCACTCCCACATGGCCACTTGGCCAGCCCATCATTGCGCAGGTGTAAATAAAATAAAATAAAATAAAATCAATGGAGACTGAGAGTGAGAGAGGACAGGGGAGGAGACATTTTGTTGCAAGAAAAACCCACTGCTACTGTAAAAATTCTGGCAGTTTTATAATAGCAATTTTCGCATGTTTCTGTGGTGCTTGTGTTTTTGGACCACGATTTCTAAAAAATATTGCGGTCACCGCCCCATTTTGGATCCCCCGCCCGTACCGCATGGCATTGTGGCGACTCGAGTCCGGCTGCCCAGGACAGGACAGTAGGAGAGGGGGGGAGGCCGGGGACCCCCTTCCAGAAACCACCCCTCTGGTAGGTGCCCTGAGCCCTCACTCAGGCAGGCCAGGCATATTTTCGCCGGCTTTTTGGCCCGGGAATCAAGGGGAAAAAAACTTTTTTTCTGTGCCGCTTGGCATCGCGGGATGGCCGCGATGCCAGGAACGACCACGACAAATCAGACCCAATTATTCTTTAGTCGGTTTGAGTTCGAGTTCTGGCGGAGTAATTCCCGTTACCGTTTCCGTTGCGTAACGGAAACGAGTAACGGAAACGGAAACGGGAATTCCGCTAAGTCGTGCCCATCTCTAATAAGGATAAAACAAAAGAAAAAAAATTAACCAGCGTGTTGTTATTCTGGAGCTCCCTGCCAGAGGAGTCCTTGGACCTTCCCTCACTGGTGGCCCAAGTTGGACAACCATCTGCTGGAGATGATTAGCCTTGGATGAAGAAAGGGTTTAGGGTTGTCACTGTCAGGTCTTAGGTCTCAGAAATCCCTGTCTTTCTCTGGTTCTCCAGACAGGGAGGGAAAGTTCAAGGCAAGGAGTGTTGGAGCAGCAGAAAGACTGGTTCAGAACAGCAATTTGGAACACAATTTGGAGAAGTGCCCCTTCTCACGCAAAACAGCTGGAAACGGACCACATTTCCAACACTGAGATGTGAAAACAGTGGAAGAGTTTTGACTTGAATTAAGACACTGTGCAGATGAAACTGTTGTTGAAATCCTAGGGCAGAGCCAGATGGAAGAACAGAGGATTAATTTAATTCAGGCATCAGCATCTTTTTCTCCCTCAAGTCACATCCCTTGCAAATGTTCTTCCTCATCAGAAGGCATGGATCTTCGTGAGACTTTCCAGTAGACTCCAGTAGACTTTTCACATTACCGTCTATCATTTGAAAATGTTTAGAACATCAGTTATGTGCAGTTGAGCAGACAGACTAGATCAGGCATGTCTAAACTTTGGCCCTCCTGATGTTTTGGACCACAACTCCCAGAATTCTCAGCTTAGCTTGCCAATGACAAAGTACTGTGGGACATGCCTGGACTAGATATTTAGATAGTGGCCCAGGAAGCAAAGACTTAGAAAGCAAGGAGCATCTCAAGAACAAACTTCCTTAAAGGGCAACCATCTCCAACGTTCTTTATAATCTGGCTTATGGTCTGGGATGAAGTATCAGAATGAGAACAAGGGATGCAAGTCTTCATGGGGACCTATCAAACCTTCCTCAAGCTCCAGCGCCACTGACAGGGTCCAGTTCAACTCAAAAGGATGGCCAGTTGGCCACCCTCTTTTGCTGTACAAAACCAAAGACCGAGGTGAAAAAAAGTTTGGCATTTTGTTTCGCTTCATCCAAACAGAGACCCTGATCCAGATCACAAACCGAACCATGAAACAGCCTGATTCATTGGGTATTTTTTCAGTTTGTGTTCCATTTCCTCTCTTGATCTTGCCACCTTGCTGATAATTCAGATGTTCAATCTTCCACATGTGATTTCTTTATTTTGATGGCCTTCTTCAAAACAACACAGGGAGCACAATAAATATACTGGAGCAACCTGAAAATGTGCCAAACCCTTCAAAAAAAATAGAGTTGCTTATTGGAACAGGATCCATTTACCAGTAGCCCCAGAGGGGACTTCTAGAATGTATTGTCCAACAATATTCAGAGACCTGAGATTGGGAAGTGGTGATCTTAGGAAAGATGCCGTGTATCAGCTTCCTAGTTCTTCCTAGGACGAGCCAATCTGTGGAACTGAGGCTGAGAAAACACCATCAGGTTCAAATATTGTGGGATAGAAGTGGAGATATGTGGATGCAAATTTCTCTGCCAGAATTTTAGAATCTGCCAGAAGCTTAGAATTCTGGGAGTTGTGGTCCAAAACATCAGGAAGGCCGAAGATTGGACATGCCTGCTAGTCCAATGGTTCCCAACCTTGGTTCTCCAGATGTTCTTGGACTACATCCCCCAGAAGCCTTCCCCACTAACTGTCCTGGCCAGGATTTCTGGGAGTTGTAGTCCAAGAATGTCTGGGGACTCAGAGCTAGGAAGCACGTGCCAAAATTCCAACAGATACATTCCCACAGCTTGTCTCTACATGTCCAGTTTGGGCAGTAGTTCTTGGTGGCGGTCCTTCAGACGGTGCCCTTTCTCCATGTTCACTCCCAGCTATGTTCCTAAAAGATCATTGCTGGCAGCGAGCACATGCTCCAGAGGTGTCCGGGGCTTCACACATCTCATTTTACAACTCTCCAGGCAAGGGAGAAAGAGGGAGGCTCCTCCACACAAGAACCACTTGACGATGACCCATTGTTTCCACTTGAAATAATAAAGTGTGTGGGAATGATGAAGGCTTCCTTATCTTGGCCGCCTTCCTGCTGTTGGGGAAATTTGTGGGTTGGTACCGAGCAGGAACACACAGGAAAAGCAGGCAGCCTCCAGGCCCAGCCGGCCGCTGTTGGCAGCTTATAGGGCACCCTGCAATTAAAAAGGGGGGGAGGGTTTCTCCTAAAACATCTGAGCCAAAAAAGAAAGAAAGAAAGAAAGAAAGAAAGAAAGAAAGAAAGAAAGAAAGAAAGAAAGAAAGAAAGAAAGAAAGAAAGAAAGAAAGAGACAGACAGACAGACAGACAGACAGACAGACAGACAGACAGACAGACAGACAGGAAAGAAAGAAAGAAAGAAAAAGATAGCAGACAGACAGGAAAGAAAGAAAGAAAGAAAGAAAGAAAGAAAGAAAGAAAGAAAGAAAGAAAGAAAGAAAGAAAGAAAGAAAGAAAGAAAGAAAGAGACAGACAGACAGACAGACAGACAGACAGACAGACAGACAGACAGGAAAGAAAGAAAGAAAAACGATAGCAGACAGACAGACAGACAGGAAAGAAAGAAAGAAAGAAAGAAAGAAAGAAAGAAAGAAAGAAAGAAAGAAAGAAAGAAAGAAAGAAAGAAAGAAAGAAAGAAACAAACAGAGAAAGAAAGAAAGAAAGAAAGAAAGAAAGAAAGAAAGAAAGAAAGAGTTGAAAGTATTCATTGGTCCTGACTAGCCATATAAACTTTCAAAAGGAGAAGATGGGACTGAAGCTAAATGAGAAAGGAGTACGGACTTCCAGCCCTAAACACCTTCTTGACATTTGAGAAGGGCCTCTGCCGACATTTTTCCACCCATGTTTTATAAGCCAGTGTTATGGAAAAGATGTGGGAGGTGGTGGAGGTGGGGCTGCCTCTCGGAGCAGCTGAGTAGGAAGAGAAGAATTCAAAAACACAATGAAATTGTCAGCACCGAGGATGATGAAGGGATGGGTTACACCGCTGGGAACCACTCTGACCTCCTTTTAGGGCTGCTTGCTTTTTTCCCCCTTTTCTTTTTTAATAGTGGAAATCAGGACAATGGACGACCCGTGTTTTCAAACCATTGTTTCTTTTGCTTCCAGAATGATTAAGCCCGGGAGAGGAACGCGGGGGGGGGGGTATGATTGAGACATACAAAATAATGCAAGGCATGAGTAAAGCGGATGGAGGGACACTCTTCTCCCTCTCACAAAATACCAGAACTAGGGGACATCCACTCAAATTGAGGTCTGGGAGAGTAAGAACAGACAAAAGAAAATATTTTTTCACCCAGCGCGTTGTAAGTCTATGGAACTCCCTGCCACAGGATTTGGTGATGGCATCTGGCCTGGATGCCTTCAAAGGGGGATTGGACATATTCCTGGGTGGAAAGTCCATCACAGGTGACAAACCATGATGGAGATGTGTAATCTCCAGGCTTAAAACCTGGGTACTTCAAGGGCCAGATGCAGGGGAGTGGTATCAGGAGACAGATATCTAGTCTCATGCACTCCCAAACGCATCTGGTGGAGCCATTGTGAGATACAGGAAGCTGGACTAGATGGGCCTTTGGCCTGATCCAGCATGGCTCTTCTTATGTTCTTAGGTTCTAACAGAGGTTCAAGCTCGGAATATAAACATCGAGCCATGAATGAGGACATTCTGAAAGAAGGATGTGGTGGAACTAGGTGTGGGGCTTGGACAAGAAGGGGCAAATGTCATGGGTCCCGACATTTGCAAGCCAGAAATGCAGGACCATCTCAGCAAGGTAGCCGTCAGTCAAGCACAACAACGCTTCAGAGCTGGAAGGCCTCCTGTGGATTATTGAGTCCAGCCATTGCCAAGGAGGGCCCGGTGGGGGAATTGAACCCCCAACCTCTGGGTCCGCAGCCAGAGACCTCAGCCACTGAACTGTCTAGCAGTTCAACCAATTACCATTTTCAGACAAATCCAAGTCCTCCTCTTGAACCCTTTCCTAAGTTCAAGTCCCATAACAGTCATGTCCTCATTCCCCTCCCGTATTCCCCAGTGGAAGCATGGCTCTCATTTACTCCTCTCTATGATAGATAGCTCAGTGGTTTAAGTATCTGCCTGTGGGGCCACAGGTGGGGAGTAGAGATGGGCACAAAATGATTTTTTTTTGTTATTCGTTGTTCGTTTCATTACGTAATGAAACAAATAACGACCCTAGGAGCAAATTTAACACAAAACGAAACGAAATGAGAAAAATTGACTTGGTTAGGTTCGTTTCGTTATTGGGGAGCGGAGATGTCTCATACCTGGTGCTGGTCCGGAGGTCCTTTCGCGCCAAGCTGCACGGAGGGGGCACACACAGCGTTGGTGCCATTGAGGGACATGGCGGGCTCGAGCCTCAGCCCAGCCCCGGGAGGAGAGATAAGAAGCAGTCTGCATTTAGGAGGCCAGAGCAGCGTGGCTTCAAAGCCGCCATCCCCCTTGTGCCTCCCTCCCGCGGCCTGGTATCGTGGGGCTGATTGGGAGGGGAGATAAGGAGGCCGTCCTTAGGCGGCCAGAGCAGCGCGACTCCGATGCCACTCCCTCTCTTTGTTCCTCCCACGCCCATTCGTAGGCAACCCCCCAGCTCCGACCGGGCCCCAGGGGCCGCGCAGTGGGCCCTGGAAAAAAAAGTGGGTAAAAATGAATAACGAATTAACGAAACAACAAAATGATTTTTTTTCATGAAAAACCACAAAAAATGAAACGAAATGAACTCCTTAACAAAATGAAATGAAACAAAACACCATTTTTTCGATTAGTGCCCATCTCTAGTTGGGAGTTCAGTTCCTCACTGGGCCTCCTGAGAGACCTTGGGAAAGCAACACTGTCCTAGGGTGACCCAGAAGAAGAGAATGGTGATCCAGTTCTAACTAGGAAGCCCTAGAAATTGACTTGTTGATACATCATCATCATCATCATCATTAGAGAGATTTATTCTTTTTAGAGTCCATCGTGTCTCCCAATTTCCCATCTATTCGTGCCGAAACGTAATAGTTACAGCCCTTTCAATTCTCCAGTGCAAGTCAACAGAAAGCTGACGTTGTGAATGTATAAACTAATCCAGATTTGGGATCTAGATAGAATTGGATGGGGCTCAGATCCATTTGGCTCAAATCCGGATCCAGTACAAAACGCTGCATTGGCCTCCGGATGCAATCAGGGGACCCTACACAGCCCTAATAGGAACTAAGTCAAAAAATAGATCTTGGACAAGATACAAGTCAATTCATAGTCTTATCTCTCTATAGGCTATTAAAGATTATCAAGTTTTTAAAAACTTCCTGATTTGGCCAGACGCTTAGAGACATTTATTGGATATGACAGCCTGTCCATATTGAGTCAGTTATCTACATCATCTGTGTCAAGTTGTTTTTGCCGGATGCTTTTAACCTTTCCTGAACGCTGTAATGTCTATACTGACGTACGATGGTAGAGGATCTTGGTCTGAACTTCTGGGAATCTCTCCATACATGCTTCCATGGGAATTAGGTATCCGTTGATGGCATTGATGGCATCAAGCACATTTGTCCAAAGGAGTTTTTGATAGGGAAACAGAGCAAATCTTGAACCAAACCTGGGCACTTTGCAACAATTCACCCACATGATTTTTTAAAAAAAGATTAAGAAGGATGTATACATTGGTCTCTGTAACCCGATTCCTGCCTGGGGAATTCAAAGGCTAAAATAAAATTCAAGATGGATTGGAAAGCAGCTCAGAGGCAGACTTCCTAGGGGCCCCCATCAAGTTCTATACACAAGAATATCATGGTTGATCATCGGAGTACTTTGCCCCCCCCCCCCCGCCCGGAGTAAAGAGGCAAAGACACAGAGATTTGGGTAAAAGCGGGCCACACTTTATACACTGCAATAACTCAACTCAGAAAATGGGGGCCACCCGTAGGACGGAAGGCTGATCCGTCTGAGGCTGGCCCAGCCCCAAACGGACCCAGGTAGGAGATGGATAAAAATTCTGGGATCCCTTGCAGGTCCCAATCACCCAAGACTCCCAGCTCTGGGTAATGGCTACCTGTGGGACCCTGCCTCCCCCCCCCCCAGTGTCGAGTCCTCAGAGCCTTCAGCGCTGAGAGATGGGCCGGCGAACACCCATATCAGGCATCCATTAACTCCTTACCTGACCTGCCTTCTGCCCCTACCCGCCAGTGTGACCGAAGTTAGCAAGCATAGCATGCCGAACCCAGAAAACAACATTCAGAACAGGATTGGGAGAAAACACACCTGCTCCGTATCTCGCCAATCAGGGGCAGGTCAAACCTTCCCCTCCGGCTCCGAAGCGGCCAGTAGAACTCGCTCTTAATAGAGGGTGGCGTAACGATTGTTGAGGGAGAGTTAGCACAACCGCCGGGAGCTCCCTTTTAACGGACGCTCCCAACTGGTCCCATTCAGCCACCGCCTGGCCTCTTCGTCTTCGCCTCCCCCGGGGCATTCTGCACGGCGGTCGAGCCTCCTTCATATATAATACCTTGAGGATTCTGGGGAACCACCTGACAAAGAAATACAGGCCAAGGACCAAGGATCCAAGACAAACAGAGGAGAAACGGAGTGGCCAGCCCGCTCGACAACTCCATGGCGAAATTCCTTGGCAATGTTATACAGGAAAAAACACCCTCCAGTACGTAAGGGCTGCAATTGGCAACCACCAGGTTGCCTTAGAAAAAAAAGAAATATCAAATTCTTTTCTTTTCTCCCTCCTTTCCCTGGCAAACAGAACACAATTCCATGGCCCTTCTTAATAAGCTATTGTCCCCTTCCAAGAAACATGGCATACGCCTGGATCTCCTGAGGTCTTCAGAACATCATGTCTGAGCCAACTGAGGCCTATGTAGGGCCTTTTCCTTGCTCGCTGCCATGCTATCATGCCTGCCATTATGGTCCTCTGAACCCACCTAATGACCACTTTCATCCACTCGTCATGTCCTTTTTCATTCCATCTCCAGGAATCCATACACTGAATTTGGGAGTATTTTTTTAGGCTGTCCTGGAGGGGCGTTTGCTCACCTTATAGGACTGGATTTCCCCCTGCCATTGATATGAAGTTCGCCTCACTTGCTTTATCTACTCCTTTTCCCTCCATCACTTTCTGCTCGTCCCAGATGTTTGGATTAATCTTCCTAGGCTTGGCACCAGGAGCACAGATCAGCACAGTGGCACACCACATTTGAGGTTAAAGTCTGCAGCGAGGACTTTGGGTGGGAAGCTATTACTTAGCATTGTTGTTGTTGTTCAGTCATGTCCGACTGTTCGTGACCCCATGGACCGGAGCTCGCCAGGCCTTCCTGTCTTCCACTGCCTCCCGGAGTTTGGTCAAATCCATGTTGGTTGCATCGATGACACCGTCCAACCATCTCATTCTCTGCCGTCCCCTTTTCCTTTTGCCTTCCATCTTTCCCAACCTCAGGGACTTTTCCAAGGACTCCTCTCTCCTCACGAAGTGGCCAAAGCATTAGACCAAGCAACAGAGGGGAACAACCACAGAAGTTCCAGCAGAGACGCTCCCTCAGAGAGATTGACAGGTTTCTCAGAGAGAAGCAGAAGAGAATGAGTTTTTCCAAAGAAGGTTGGGTGCAAAACCCAGTGTGTTCCATGCGTCTTTGTCTCCAGAAGAATGAAAGAGAGGTGAAAATGTTCTGTCTGAGCCCTGGGTGTGACACAGATACTGTATGTCAGGCAAGTCCAAACCTCAGCCCTCCAGATGTCTTGGACCCCAACTCCCACAGTCCTTTGTCACTGGCAATACAGGCTTGGAATTCTGGGAGTTTTGGTCCAAAACATCAGGAGGGCCGAAGTTTGGACATGCCTGCTGTATGTGGAAACCCATTCTCATCCTGAGTGGTAGGGCTGCTCTTGGCTTTCCTCATAGTCTTCCAACTGGCCTACCTCCTGAGGAAACCTCAAGTGGCAACCCAACAGACAAGATTTGTGAGGTAAGATTTCAAGCCAAGCATGGTAGCCTCCTCTTCTAAAAGTAGTTCCAGTGTTCTGAACATAACTTTCCAAGTGCCATTATAGCAAAAAGCATGGGGTTGTTTGTTTGTTTGTTTGCTTGGTTGGATAGATGGATGGATGGATGGATGGTCAGTTGGTTGGCTTTGAACAACGTGAATCCTGAGGAAAAAATGTTTTGTACCCAGTCAACCAATTGTTATGTGTAATCAATTGATTGATTTTCAATCCTATGAATGAGTGGCCTACAAAATGTCCCCCAAAACCCAAGTTTGTGGCTTCCTTTACGTGGAAGGTTTTTTTACCTCTAAGTTTTTTTCTTCCTCTTTTGCTCCTTCCACCAAATTTTCCTAGCTTCATTGTCTTTACCAGAGGCTCTTCTATGGGTGGGACTGTTTTTACACTGAGTTGGGAATGACGCTACCCAGGGAGTGTCATTCCCAACTCAATTTCCATTTCAAATCTTCCATTTCAGGTCTTGATTCCCAACTGCAATTTCCATGTCTGATCTTTAAATGGGAAGAACATTGAGGTCCATGAAACTGTTTCTGTACTGGAGTTCCAAATACAGCTAGTTAGAAAAACAACAGCAGTAAAAATTAGTAATATTAATGAAATGTAATTCTACCTGTTGTGAGTACAAATGATGTTGAGATGGATGTCTCTGTCAGGTTTTTGGTTCTCTCATTTGTAAATGTTCTTGACCTGAAGCCCTCTCCATCCTGAATAAAATTCCTGGATTTTGGAATGTTCTTTTCAACAAAATTGAAGAAAATCCTCTCCCAGAGCCCACAGTTGCACATCTACAGGGAGGGTTCAAATGTATTTCCTTTTCTGCCAGAGTTGGGCCACCTTATCGGCCACCCCCCCTCCCCAGAAAATGTGGATCTGGGAAAATATGAATTCACTCTGGAGAGAACGATCACAGAAAGATAAACACAGGGCTTTGCAAGGCCATTGTCTTCTAGGTGGTTTGATTCAACGACACTGCACTATATATTGAATCATTTTGTACATACATACATACACACAGAGAGAGAAACAGAGGGAGAGAGAGAGAGGTTATTTTGGCAAATTTTTGCTTTCTTTGGGGATCCTGTTTCATATGAAAACTTTTACCAGCTGTGACAATAATCCCTCATTAGTAAGGAAGTGTGCTGGATCATCTCCTAGTCTCCCAACAAGAATTCAGCCCTGCACTGCTAATATTTGCACATAGATTTAAAAGGCTGGGGTGGCAACAGAGGATTTGCTGAGTCATATTTTGTCCAGGGGATTAACCTCTGCAAATCAGAGGGAAATGAATATGCTGCCATTCAGACCTTCCTGTGTTTAGACCCAAGATTGGCCAAGCCACAGGGCATCATGGAGCTAAGGATAATCAGATGGTCTCCTCTAGGTTCCATCCATCCTCAAGATATTTCATCCTTCCCGAGAACAATAAACTTGACCAAGTCCTATTGAGTTTTCAGCCCACTACCTTCAGTTTGTTCTGTAAGGCAGTGGTTCTCAACCTTGGGTCCTTTGAGGTTCTTGGTGTAACTTTTCCAGACACCTTCGCCACTGCCTGGGTTGGCCATGACTCCTGGGAGCACCTGGGTTACCCAGGTTGGGAAATCACTGCTCTGCACTGTGGTTCGGTTTGTTCAGATGCTCCTCCAGACCATGATTTGAAGGGTCATCTGAACCAATTGAAGGATGGAGTGTCATGGCGTAAAGCAATGGTTTCCATCCTTGAGGCCCCAATCAATGGGAAGCGGCGGCAGCATTATCGCTTGCCCAATCATCTTCCAATTCCAATTGCCAGTGGGACCCAGTGGAGCTTAGCATTTCATTTCATTTTGTTTCATATCAAAACTACTTTAGAATTTGTTTTGTAACTAAACTAAATGAAACTACTCTAGAAACGAAACAAAATGAAACAAAACATGGTTTTCCTGTTCCGTGCCCATCCCTACTCTACACCAGTGGTTTCCAGCCTCGGTACTAGCTGTCCCCTATTCAGCACTGGCTAGACCTTATCTTAAGGAAGGACGACAGCTAGTGGACACCACGCCTGAAGAAAAAATGCCCACAATATGGACATGTTCAGCAGATTGCAAGAAGGATGATCAGGGGACCGGAAAGACTTTGATTTAAATCCATTTTTTAAATTGTGTTTTAAATCAAACTCATCCTGTTTGGGGGGGAAATGCCCTCACTTGGCTTTGTTTCGTCCATAAATCCAGGATCCATAGCACGTCTCCAGCGTGGTCTTTTAAGAGGGAAGGGAAGGCTCAGTTACTACTTATCCTAAGAGGCAACTGCCTCGCCCTGCCTAACAACAGGGCTGGCTCTACTTCTCTGGGAACAGCTGAGGTGCGCAATGCCCAGGGGACGCTCCTAAGGAATGCCAACAACAATGTCATGCGCTCCAAGGCTGGTTCCGATCTTAAAAACGTTCCCTCTGGCCCACCCTCGTCGTTCCGCCCGGGTCTCAGCTGATCTCTCTGAAAAGCATGAGACTATTTAAAGCATTGCTACTGGATAGTCAGTGGCAGCCCGCGACGGGGCCTGGCTGGTCAGAAATGACATCATCTGTATACGATTTCTAGGAATCTAACCTTGCGGGTACGGTTTGTTTGTTTCGGGGACTGGGTTTCTATGGTGATGTTTTCTTTTAAAAAATAAAAAAATCTGAAAGGGTATGATTAATTTCCACTCTGTTGCCATGGTGATTAATAATAATGAAGTGATTATGACCAGGCTGAGAAACCCAAGTGCCCGAATCCAGCAGCCGGTGTTCTGAAAGTGAGAGCGAGAGACGGACAGGACACTCAGCCTGGTGGGTGGAAGCAAGAGTACCTTCGTACTTCTCAGAAATGAGTCTCACCAGGGGAACGCTAGGATTGATTTATGGCATTCAAAGTGAGGTCACACGGTTACCGTTAGCAAACTGTGGAAAATGGCCTGTACGAAGTCTGCTTTCCATTCATTGGCCTCTTTCAATTAAAAAAAAAACTTTTTTGAAGGAAAATTTGCATTTCTCAAGGCATTTAAGCCCTTATTTTAAAATGCAAAGAGAAAGGTATGTTTCCAAAAGGTTTCCCTAGTTAAGACGTATTTAAACAGATGTCTGTCAAAAAGATCCCAATCCATTTTATTGCTGCCAGCAGCCAAGAAAAGCAAAAAGATCCATGCGTGAGCCTTAGAGGGTGTGGAACAGTTCAGCTCATTCTGCTGCTTGCAAATATCACATCCCTGGAGTCTCCCTCTTTTGGTCCTGACGGCTTCCCTTGAAGGGCTCCGCTCTGGCATGGTAGTAGAGCACTTCACTGGCCTTTAGAAGGTCACAAGCATAATCTCTGGCCCCTGCATTTAGGACTTAGGTGCTTTGACCAAAAGAGGGAGACTCCAGGGATGTGATATTTGTAATCTTTGCAAATATCTGAAATCCCACTGAGCTGAGTCAGTGCATATGCAGATCTGAACACAGGTGGATTAAAACAATTGAACTACAGAACCATACTTTTCCATGCTGGGAGTTCCACCTAACAGTAAGCGAAATGTGGTTCCAGTGGCGTAGCTAGTGGGGGGCAAAGGGTGACAACTAGAGATGGGCACAAATAAAAAAAATGGCATTTCGTTTGTCGTTTGTTGTTTGGAGGGTCTGTTTCAGTTCGTTTCCGTTTTTTGCAAATTTTTGCAAAAAAATCGTTTTCATCTTCGTTTGTTTTGTTACCATTTCATTACCATTTATTTCAATTTTTTGTGATTTTTTAAGGATTTTAAGCAATTCACTCATATTGCAGTAATGGAAACAAAACGCACGACAAAAATTCTGGTGTTTCTGTTCGTTTTGTTTCATTTTAGAGACAAAATTCGTTTGTCGTTTCGTTATGTAATGAAACAAATAAATGAAAATGGAAATGAAAAATTGTTCGTTTCGTGCCCGTCTCTAGTGACAACTGCCCCTGGGCACAGCATCTGAGGGGTGCCATATTGTCTTGCAGGAGAGGGACTGGTGATGGTGGGGGCAGACACAGAGCCCACCTCTGCCCCTCCTTGGTATGAACACTGCTCAATGGCGGAAGGGGACAGTCTGGGCTGCCGGTGCATTCTACTGGAGCTTTTTCAAACAAACAAAAATTCCCTACCCCAAGTGGCTTACAGATGGAACAAAATGGTTTGCTGTTTTTTTTTCCTCGCGCTTACTGTGCTTGGGTTTTGCTGCCATCTTGTCTCCTGTTCCTCTTGTTTAGTGCTTTTATTACCTGTTTTTTTTTTTTATTGTAAGCCGCCCAGAGTTCCCTTTTGGGAAGATGGGCGGGGTATAAGATAAATAAATAAATAAATAAATAAAACCCCACCATTTTGTTTTGTCTATAATGAAATGCTGCTTCCTTGTGGTGTTTTTTCCCATCTCATTTCATTTCGTTACATAATGACACAACGAAACAGCATTTCATTTTTCATTTTGTGCCCATCCCTAGTGTGGAAGTTTGCAGTCCAAAAACCTCTGAAATTCCCGTCCCACATTCTGAGATAGTCTATCAGTTTGCAGAACGAAGGAATGCTACCCGATCATACCCAAGGCTGAATTGGTCCAATATTTTGTTCCCACAATGACCCACCAGATGCCTGTGGAAAGCCCACTAGAAGGGTGTGTTCACTTATTACTTACTCGTTAAAATATTCAAGCCCCTCCAGCTCTCCAAAGATCTCGGGATGGAAGCAATCTGGAGTGATTTAGAGCCATTTAAAACCGTGTACCTGGAACAGAACTTCATAGTCTAGTGCCAAACCAAAAATCTTATCCCTTTCTGCTCTGGGGAATGTTTGTATTTTTAGCTTCAAGAAAGACCAAACGCAGAACAAAGGCGGGACCCTGGCTGTATCTTCATGGAACCATAGCATAAGGTGTCTACGAGGCCCTCAAATCCAACACCCATCCAACCCGTTGCTTCAGTTGTCCTTCTGCTCTAACAGTTAAGAGCTTTTTCCTGACACTCAGTGGGGGTGGCCCCCCACCCTTTCGCGGTTCATATACTGTGGTGCCACTATATCGCGGGACTGCAGTATATGAAAAAGGCCCCCTGGGGTAAGGGGGGAAAGGCCTGTTTCAGGCCTCCCATACTTAGCACTAGAGATGGGCACGACTTAGCGAAATGTTCGTTTCCATTTTTGTTTTTCGTTTTCGTTACATAACGAAACGAAAAATGAAAAACGGTTCAAAATGGAACAAAAACGGAAACGAAACGACTAATTTTGAGTCAATTTTCCTTTTTCGTTACTGGAAAAGCACTTAATGGAGCTAAATGGGAAGAAATGAAAAATTTTTCATTTTCGTTTTTTGTTTTCGTTACGTAACGAAATGAAAACGAAAAAATTTGAAAATTAGCTCACGAAAACGGAAACGAGCCAAAACGGACCCCTAGACGAAAACGAAAACGAAAACGAAAAAATTTTCTGAGTCGTGCCCATCTCTACTTAGCACAGGATTGGCGCTGTCCCAAACGGGCCTGCAACGGCCTTCACAGGCCCGTTCGGGACAGTGCCAGACTTGGGGTAAGTACATGAGGTCCCCAGGCCCGCCCCGACTTGCATCCACATATTGCAGATTTTCAATTATCATGGGTTGGATTGGGTCCCTAACACCTGCGATAGGTGTGGGGGGGGCGTCACTGTACTACGCTTCCTGCACTCTGAAATGACGGAGAACAGATCCTGCCATTCCTCTGTAGGACAACCTTTCAAGTCTTTGAAAAGGTGCTATCTTTGAGACAAGCACATTTATTTATTTATTATTGGATTTATACCCTGCCCATCTTCCCCAGGGAACTCTGGGCAGCTTACAGGAGGCTGATCAGATCAGCGACATATCATCCAACAAAGAACAAATGAAACAAACAAGACAATAAAAACGTTGGCATCTATATCTGAAAATCTATTTCAGGGAAAGTCATGTTGCACAACACGCTTCTTCAGGCACAGGGGCTAAGATCCTGTTTGGCCCACAAGGAGAGCTGCACGAGCTTCCCCAGGCTCCAGAAGACACCCCGTCCCATCAACGTACCTGCAACCAGTTGCACAACCGGTCACACAGAGCAGCGCAAGCCGGGCAGACCCTAGCTAACGGCTACAAAGGCCCAAGCGGTCACCTTTGGCCGAAGAGCTTCAGGCAGATGAACGGCACCTGAAAGGAACAGAAGGCGTTCAGAAGGAGCACCGTTCTGAAAACCATATCCTGGGAAGCGCCGACCAGAAGGGAAGGTGGTGGCGCTCACGCTCCAGCTTGGAGCTTTCCGAAAGCGTTCGACCAGCCACCGTTGAAAACTAACTGGCCCTTTTCTCCCCCTCCCCCCTGTGCAGTTTCAGCACCACTGTCAAATCTGTGGCAGGGTTTTTCCTTTTCCTGCAGTGGAATGCTTAAACGGTGACAAATTGTCACCTCACGGTCATGTCAGAAGCGAGTGGCGGAGGGGGGAGGAGAGGTTTGTAAGCAGTAATATTTTTTCTTCTTGGGTGGGCACCAGGCATCATCTCAAGCTCTGCAAATCTCCAGCTCCCATTCCTCCTGGAGGGGTGTGTGTGTGTGTGTGTGTGTGTGTGTGTGTGTGTGTGTGTGTGTGGCGTCAGACCCGTAAGTAACACACATTTTAATAAGCCGGTCCCCATGGGTGAGCTCAAACCTTCCAAAGAGCTCATGCCTTCGAAAGTGGATGTTTCGCAGATGCTGGGAACCATCCACCCGGTGCTGTGCTAAGAGGCAGATGGAAACCTCTTTGGCTTCCCATTTTGAAACGTGCGGTAAACATGCCCTTTAGTTTCACGGTGGCAGAAGCAAGGCCAGAGGTAGACAGGGGACTCCTCTGCTTGGTAGACCGACGGTGCGGCATGCAGACGGTCCAATAGGCTTGGCAAGATTTGAAGACCAGTGAGGAGCCGAGGGACCTTCAGTTGGGTTTGAGGTGGCTCAACATCGCCCCCTGGAGTGCCTGGAAAGTCAACACCTGGCCAGGCAAACCTAAGTAAGCAGACTGTGTCTCCCTCGTTGCAGCCCAATGCCCATTCCAGGCTGAAGCTCTTCCTCACAACAGCTTGCCCGGTCTTTATTTAGTTTTTTTTAAAAAAATCATCCCGCCTTCCTCCTTAAAAGGGGCCCAAGGCAGCTTGCATCATTAATGGACAATATTTAAAGATCAAAATGTTGGATACACAAATATTTAAAAGGATCAAACAAGCACCACTCTGACAGGTGGTCAACACCAAGTAGTACTCAAGACCCAGTCAGCGCGGTAATGCATAGCCATCTCACCTGAAAGGCACGATTGTGTAGCCAGTCACGGAGGGGTAGCTGGCCTGAAGAGCAGCCTTTGCCTGCTTGCGGGAGTACAGCAAAGATGGGGTCCAGCCTGGCCTCCAGTGGGATGGAGTTCCAAGGTCTGGGAGCAGCCACAGAGAAGGCCCTCTCTCCTGCGTCCCCACCATGTACATCTGTGAAAGGGGTGGGGCTGATGACCTTGAGCAGGTTCTTGAGACAGCAGCATGGGCACACCATGAAAGGGTGTCTCCAGGTCCCATCTCGGAGAGATGAGCTGGAAGGATTCTATAGTCAACCCTATCAAAAGGCCCCAAGAGGTCCAACAGAACCAACCAAGCCACCCTCCCTGTTAAAACTGGTGGCTTCTTTATTTAAGATGCAGGTTTACGTCAACGGAAACGTAGATCCAACCAGCAATCTTTTTCTTTTTCCTTCAGATTTGCCAACAGGAATGGAAGGCATTGGAATACAAGAGAAAGTACCTTTTAGTTGCTGGTTGAGGAGGAAAGTTTGCTCCAGAATGGGGCAAGAGGTAAAAAAAAATCCTGATACAGTGGACCCTCATATAAAAAACGCTTTGTGTAACATAAAATATGTGCAACATAAAAAAAATCCCAGAGATAGGGGAAATTTGCTTAACATAATCGCCTATGGGGCAAATCCGTACAACATAAAAAATGGTTGCGATTAGGGATTACTCTGTTTTCAATGTATTCCTAGGGTAAAAATGTATAAAGGAAAATTTGCTTAACGTAATTTCAATTGGAACAAATTAATTCCTTTATACAAGGTACCACTTGTATCGGAAAACATGTACTAGGTGGCAGTTGGTAGAGAAAAAGAAGAAAGCATGAAAGCAGATGAAGGTAGACAGCCAAAGGCTTAATGAAAGCTAAAACCTGCACCTAATTTCCCCACTGGATCTATTCATTTTTGAGCCACGTGACCAGTCAGCCATTTTGCGTCCAGGCGTGGCAGGGTATCAGTGGTACAAGCTCCTTAGATAGCTCCTGCTCTAGAATTTTGCCACAGTATGGGGTGACAGCACTTGGCCTTTAAAAGGGGATTGGACTGATTTCTGGAGGAAAAGTCCATCACAGGTGACAAGCCATGCTGGGAAGACATGTCATCTCCAGGCTTAAAGGGGGGATACTTCAAAATGCCAGACACAGGGGAGTGGCATCAGGAAACCAGGTCTCTAGTTGGTGTGATGCCCGTACTTCAGGTAAAACTGTGCTCACGACCTGGTGTTCAATCCCAGGTAGCAGGCTCAAGGTTGACTCAGCCTTCCATCCTTCCGAGGTCGGTAAAATGAGTACCCAGCTTGCTGGGGGGCGGGGGGCAATTTGTAGCCTGCATACTGTAATTAAACTGTAAACTGCCCAGAGACTACGTGAAGTAGTATGGGGTAGTATATAAGCAGAACACTTTGCTTTTTGCTTTGCCTCATGGGCTTCCAGAGGCATCTAGTGGGGCCACTGGGAGAGACAGGAAGCTGGGCTAGTGGAACCTTGGCCTGATCCAGCAGGGTTCTTCTTAGGTTGCTATGTAATTTTGTTGCTCTTGATCTTAGCTACGCTAAATCCTCATTACACTTAGGGTGGGGGGATGGTTGTCTATGTCTCTGGTGGGGCCTTAGACCCATTTGGTCAAAGATTAGTTTCTCTTCCTTCACACCCACACCCACTCAATTTTCTACTTTCCTTTATGCTTTGATGCCTGATCTTGATTTTGGGGAGGGGGTGGTATTTGTGGGTGTTTTACAGCCGGTGGCTGCCAAACCTATCCATGACAGACGCCCCAAAAGCAGTAGCAGCTCAAACTGAAGGTAAAATAAATCGTAAAAGGAATGCAGAAGAACTTGGTGGGTCAAGAATTCTGGCGAGTGGTTTGGACCTAGTCCAGCATCTCTGTCAGAAATGGCCTTGGTCAAAAGCTGCAATAGTTTGTGATGGTATCCACCAGGAAAGGAAAAAAGATGAACAAAGTCTCAAATTCCAGGCTGCGCACGTGACTGAATACTAGAGATGGGCACGAAATGAACAATTTTTCGTTTCCGTTTTTGCTTTTTCGTTTCGTTACATAACGAAACGACAAACGAATTTTGTCTCTAAAATGAAACGAAACGAACAGAAACACTGGAAATTTTGTCGTGCGTTTCGTTTCCGTTACTGCAATATGAGTGAATTGCTTAAAATCCTAAAAAAATCACAAAAAATGAAATTAATGGTAATGAAATGGTAACAAAATGAACGAAAACGAAAACGATTTTTTGCAAAAATTCACAAAAAACGGAAACAAACTGAAACGGACCCTCCAAACGACAAACGAAATGCCATTTTTTTTATTCGTGCCCATCTCTACTGAATACAGAAAGAACTGCATCTTTTTAAGGAGCTGATGGTACTAGGGCAGGTGTGCCCAAACTTCGGCCCTCCAGATGTTTTGGACCACAACTCCCAGAATTCTAAGCTTAGATTGCCAATGACAAAGGACTATGGGAGTTGCAGTCCAAAACAGCTGGAAGGCTGAAGTTTGGACATGCCTGTGCTAGGGGCAAACCTAGATAGCATCCTAAAGAGCAGAGACATCACTTTGCCAACTAAGGTCAGAATAGTCAAAGCTATGGTTTTTCCAGTAGTGATGTATGGAAGTGAGAGCTGGACTATAAAGAAGGCTGCAGAATTGCCGGTTTTGAGCTGTGGTGCTGGAGGAGAGTCTTGAGAGTCCCCTGGACTGTAAGGAGATCAAACCTATCCATCCTGAAAGAAATCAACCCTGAATGTTCACTGGAAGGACAGATTTTGATGCTGAGGCTCCAGTACTTTGGCCACCTCATGAGGAGAGAGGAGTCCTTGGAAAAGTCCCTGATTTTGGGAAAGATTGAAGGCAAAAGGAAAAGAGGACGGCAGAGAATGAGATGGTTGGACGGTGTCATCGATGCAACAAAGACGGATTTGGCAAAACTCCGGGAGGCAGTGGAAGACAAGAAGGCCTGGCGAGCTCTGGTCCATGGGGTCACGGAGAGTCGGACACGACTGAACAACTGAACAACAACAACAAGTGCTAGGGGCTTGGACTAGAAGATGTCCAAGGTCCCATGGTCCAACCCTATGGCAATTCTATCGCAGTGAACTTGGCACTTGTACTGCTTCTGACTTTCAGGAATTTGTAAAACCAATATTTTTGACTTTGGGGAAATTCTTCTGTAAAATCCTGGCCCTTCTGAACTGAAGGGTTGTGGGCTACGGAGCAATGCAGTGAAGTGATTCTTCTCCTACCATGCTTGTGTGCTTCCTACAGGCATCCGGTTGGCCATTGTCAGGAACAGGGTGATGGATTCAGGGCCAAATGATGCATTATTGGCAACGGGTTGTTTGAGTTGAACTCACGCTCTTTTGCTCAGGTTGTGACAGGGGCAGTCATCCGCGTCTTAAGCCATCAGAGGGGTGGGGTTGGGAGCATCTTGTTCTCATTCAGCCCTGTGGACAGTGAAATGGAGGGAAAAGAATGGAAAGAGTCCTTCCCTAGTTACAAATATGTGTGTGAACAAGACGCCGGTTGTAAAAAGGGGCTGGGCAGCGAAATAAATATTTTGGGGGAGGATTCCAGCTGTCCCCTGTACACGGATTTCAGAAGGAATCCGGGGAGTCCAGCAGGTGCAAAGCATCGGATGGTTTCGTGAACGAAACACACGAGAACAGGTTTTACGAAGGATGCATTAATTTACGGGCGTTTCCCTTCCTGTCAGATCCTGAACATGACGTTAACCACTCATGCAAAACCAGGAGTGAAGGAAAAATGAGGGAATAGCTGCTCCAACAGTGACCTGTTCATGGGCGGGGCTTAATTTGCCCACCTGCCCGGCCAGTTGGTGCAAAAAAAAAATGCGCCCATCTGGGTCCTGGGAAGCAGGAACGCGTGAGCTTATTTAAACCGGCCCCCGCCTTCCCCAGCGTCCTTATCTCTGGAGGCGAACACCCCACCCTCCCACCCTTACCTCAGGAGAATGAGGCTAGCTGGTCACTACGGGGCCGGATGGGAATTTTTGGTGGCTACTCACCTTGGCCTTGAGTTCTCATGTGGTTTCGCTGACCCCATTCTCCTTTCAGTGTAGGGAGGGCTTTCCTTCTGTTAGCCTGGTCACACAACCCTCGTGGGCAGGTAGCACAGGAGGTATGGGTATTCAGGTGCCATTCAGCCCTCGGATAATTAAACACTAGACATGGGCACGACTCAGCGAAATTTTTGGTTTTTTTGTTTTGTTTTTTTTTGTTTCATTACGCAGCGAAAATGAAAACGAAAATTTTCCAAAAAACAAAACGGAAACGGAAACGAAACGAAAAACTTTGCTGTGTTTTTCGTTTTCGTTGCGGCAAATACATTGAACTGAAAAGAATGCAGAATTTTTTTGTTTTTGTTTTTGTTTTTTGTTTTTGTTACGAAACGAAACAAAAACGAAAATTTGCAAAAAAAAACCAACGAAAAGGGAAACGAGCCAAAATGGACCCCTCAATGAAAAACGAAAAATGAAAAACCATTTTTTTGAGTCGTGCCCATCTCTGTTAAACACCTTGGTTAGGATTAGGATTAATACAGTTATCAAGCTAATTTCAAGCCGAACCGAGGGCTGTTTTTGGGCGAGTAGATTCACTCATGCTCAAAGGATGCTGAACAGGTGGGCGGCATCCTTTGGAGGAGTGAAGCTCGCTGAATACGCATCAGAGAGATGGCATACCTCCTTGTATTACGGGTCGAGGTCCCCTTGGCAGTTCTTCAAGTTATGCATTGTTATTATTCATTAAAGTTGTGGCCCTATGTTCCCAACATGAAGTTGTCTCACCTCATTTCCGGGCTGGGTGCGCAATGTTATTTGGGCATGAAGCGCTCAATGGCAACAATCTGAAAACTATGCTTGTACTCAAGAAAGTATTGTTGCCAGGCTCTGTATACTTGGTGGGGAGATTGGGCTATGGAGTCTAGAAAGCAACTTTCCCAAGCTCTTGCTACTGGGTGAGGAGACTGGGATCTGTAGTCCAGAAAGCAACTTTCCCGAGCTCTGGCCACTGGATGGGGAGACTGGGATCTGTAGTCCAGAAAGCAGGATCTAGAGTCCAAAAAAGGGACCTTCCCTAGCTCAGCACATTGGCTCAGGATACTGGGATCAGTAGTCCAAAAAGCAGCTTTTCCGCTCTGCACGCATGCAAATGAACACACACACACACACACACACACACACACAGAGAGAGAGAGAGAGAGAGAGAGAGAGAGAGAGAGAGACTAACAACAATGATACCCATAATCATTTCCTTTCCTCGGTGAACCAGTGGAAACTTTCTCCACTGTTCATTCCAGAGCGAGAAACCTGTGGCAGATCTCATACCAGAAGAGGGGGAGGGAGGTCTCCAGCGCAACATCTGGAGCCGTTATTTTTGAGATGCCATCGTGAGTTTACCGCAATCTGCTCCCAGACCTGCTTGGGGGGAGAGAGAGAGAGAGAGAGAGAGAGAGAGAGAGAGAGAGGACAAACTTGTGGCTTAATGAGCGATCACACCCATTTCCTTTCGGAGTCCTTCCCACGGCATGTTAGGAAATGGAAGCCAAGACAAATCAGGCGGGCAGGAGCTGAGCAGACACGCACGGCACCTCTTCCCTGAGCCCAATAATTGCGCAGCTCTTTGGGAAAGGGTGGATGGACAGACGGACGGATGGACAGACAGACGGACGGGTGGATGGGGGAAGCCAGCAGAATCCAAGACAGGGTGACCACTGCCCTCTGCTGCCAAGTGAAGGATCAAAGAATGGGAGGCCAGGAGAGAAGGAGGGTGGTCTTGCAGCACCAAGGATCTTGCCCGCTCCCGCCCTAAAGCAGTGGTTCCCAACCTTGGGGAGAACCCAGATGTCCTTGGACCTCAGCTCCCTGAAATCCTGGCTAGTGCAGTGACGGCTTCTGGGAGTTGTAGTCCAAGAACATCTGGGGATCCAAGGTTGGGAACCACTGCCCTAAAGGATCAAGGCTTCTTAGGAGGAGATGGGAGGATGTAGAGAGCCGATTGGGTCCAAGGGGGGGGGGACATTTTTAAGTGTGTACTGGTGGTCCTCAATCTTTTGCCTTCTAGACCTTCTGGATGCCCTCTCCCAGAAGCCTTGACCTTTGTTGATGTGGATTTCAGAGAGTAGCAGTCCAAAACATCAGAAGAGCCACGGGATAAGAACCACTGACAGAGGCCACCAATCCTGACAGTAGCTATATAAGGGAGCCCAGGTGACCTATCTAATAGAGGACAGCTCTCGTTTTGAAGGTATCCTGTCTTTGGCCCCAGTCTCACGATGATTTTACTGCTCTTTTTGCTGCGAAAGACTGCGCAGCATAAGATTGTGCCTTCACTCCGAAGAGCAGTATTTTGGTACCCTGACCAACCAAGCCCCCGGAAGTGCACTTTAACCACAGCATTTTGCACCACCCCTAGGGGTTGTGTTAAAATACTTCTGTTGTTGATGCGCAGTTTTTAACGCATCAAATGAGGTGCAACCCCAGAAAATTCGCACCAATTAAATTCATACCTCTTTTTCTGCCGCTTCCTGTAGTTCTGCCTTGGTAATCGTTTATGCTACTGAATTGGTGGCATACCGGCATGCCGGCACAATTTTTACTGGCTTTCCGCCTGTAATTACAATTGATTTTAAGAAGAAAAACTACTACCTGGCTGCAACGCAGGTGTTCGCCACAAGGGAAAAGATGTGCAGTAAGCAAGTTGGGACAGACGCAGAGAAGTAAAATACTCCCCTGTCACCGGGGCGCTAACTGCACATCAAACATCACGTGACCACCTGAAAAAACAGAACACATCATTCTGTGAAGAATCTCAGTCATCCAGGTAAGTTTATCTGAAAGTTGAGCACTTCGTCAAAGTGCATACACACAGCACAGTTCTGGCTTCCCTTCCCCGCTTCTTTTGGCAACCAAGCTCTCAGTGTCTGTCTGGCAAGAATCCCTGTCTTCCCTCCTTGTCTGAATGGGTAGTTACTGCAGGAGAGCCCAGCCAGTGCGTCCTGGTTTATGGGTAGGGCAGCCAGATGGAGGACGGGAGGGGGAAGGGCAGTGGGACACCTGTGGTGCCGTGTAGAGATGGGCACGACCAGAAATTTTTTTTTGAGTTGTCATTTTTCGGGACGGGTCCGTTTCGGGTCGTTTCCGTTTTTCGTGAAATTTTTCAAAAATTTGTCGTTTCGTTTTTCGTTTTTTCGTTTGTCATTTCTACCCGCTTTTTGCGCGATTTTAAAGTATTTCCGGGGGCTGCCAGAGCTTTTTATGCCCTCTGTGGCTGCCAGACCTGCCCAGTCTGCAACCTGGGCATGCTATTGGTTGAAGTTTTCCAAGAATTTACATGATCCCATCACATGGCTTGCCTCCATGTTGTGGCTGGAGTGGCTGGCGACATCCATTTTGTCATCCTTATCCTTAAAGTGAAAAGAAAAATACATCGCGATGGGAGAAGACAAAACCAAACGTTTTAAGGACCCCAACCCCCTGGTAGGTAATAATTTCAAATAATTCTCGCATTATCTCTGCATTTAAATGGATGTCCAGGGCGTTTTAATACCCAAGAAATCAATATTAGGCATCTGGGAGCCATTTTGGGTCAATGTCCCCAACTCCCCTTAAAGGAAAAAAAAATACAGCGATCTGAGAAAAGACATAAATGCACGTTTTAAGGACCCCCCATCCCCCTGGTAGGTATTATCAGACAATATAAATAATTATCGCTGCATTTTTATGGATGTCCAGGGCGTTTTTTAACATTTAAAAAACAGCTCATTTCATTGCGCGCCGCCAGTAACGGAAACGAAACTAACGACCACAATTTTCATGGGTCGTTTCGTTTCGTTCAATTTTCAGCTCAGTTTTCATTTGTCGTTTCGTTACGTAATGGAAACGACAAACGGAAATGGAAACGGAAATTTCGCCGAGTCGTGCCCATGTCTAGTGCCGTGTGTATGAACTTTGGCGAAGCGCAATGAAGCGCTTTGTGCCCATCTCTCTGTTTCACTCTAGTTCTAGGCTGCCTTGAGGCCGGGACAGGGGAGATTGGAATATTTGGCACAAGGAAGATTGAAATTAACCTTCTTGGCTGAAAATCATGTTGGTGGGCCGACAAAGTGGGGGGAACTTCCTGACCGGAACACAGAACGTTGCAGACTAAACCATGTGTGGGACTAGCAAAGGTTCTGCTCGTGGTTGCACTTTTGCTAGGCCCTTACACTCTCAGAAGAGGGGTGTGGTGGCTCAGTGGACTAAGGCTTCTGAAAACGGTCAGCTGCAAAGTCGGCAGCTTGGCAGTTCAAATCCCGGGGGCCACACAGCGGAGCAAGCTCCCGCTGATAACCCCAGCTCCTGCCAACCTAGCAGTTCAAAAGCATGTAAGTTCAAGTAGATGAATAGGTACTACTGTAAAAAGTGGGAAGGTAAAACAGTGTTTCCTTGGAGCCATGCCGGCCCCGTGGCCATGGACTTGCACAACGCTGGCTCTTCGGCTTGAATACAGAGATGAGCACTGCCCCTAGAGTCAGACATGACTAGCATGCATGTGCAGGGGGAACCTTTACCTTTACCTTTTACCTAGCCTGTTGGAGGCCCTCCAGAAGCCATGCATGGGACAATCCACTTGAAGGTGAGGGGTAAAGGATCTGAAAAATACGTATGTGTCTGAAGTGGGGGGAAATAATGACTGCTAGGAAACGGCTGTGGCCAGAATTCATTATTATAGAATATATGAAATACCAGCTGGTATTGCTGTTGAAATTCTGAGCTCGGGCTGCTAATCTTTTCAGCATTTGCCTCCCAGACCCAAGCGAAAGAGAAGGAGCCCCGGTTTCCTATTTAAACCCTATCCCTGCCTCTTTACCCCACAGGTAATTGTGGCGACGTCCATCTAGAGATTGCAAAGCGTGTCCTTGCATTCAGCGGTGTCGCTGAAAGCAGCCCTCTTGGCATCTCTGGCAGCTTTTCTCGAGAAAGGGCTCCCCTCTGAGAATCCACACATCTGCAAGTCTTTTGACACAATGGGGAGAAATATCAGGTGTAGAGATGGGCACGACTCAAAAAAATGGTGTTTCGTTTGTCGTTTGTCGTTTAGGGGGTCCGTTTTGGTTCGTTTTCTTTTTTTGCAAATTTTTGCAAAAAATTCATTTTTTGTTTCGGTGTTAACGAAACGAAGAAATGAAAACAAAAATGAAAAATTGCACATTTCATTCCCATCTCTACAATTCAATGTACTGCCCGTAACGAAAACGAAACGGACAACAAAATTTCTGGTGTTTCTGTTCATTTCGTTTCATTTGGAGGCAACAATTCGTTTTTCATTTCGTTACGTAACAAAATGAAAAAACGAAAACAAAAATGAAAAATTGCTCGTTTCGTGCCCATCTCTAATCAGGTGTACAAGTCAATGCATGCATTAGAAAATGCATGCATGGTTGACCCACTGTGAGTGGCCCACTGCCGGAGGAGGTGAGGAAGGGAAGCCTGGACCATGGAACCAGCTGTCCCCTGAGATTGGTTTGGCCCCCACGCTACAAGTTTTTAAAAAAACCTTAAAACCTGGCTGTATAGACATGCTTTCCCTGACTAGTGTGTATCATCTTTCAATTCTCTGATTCAGTTTTTATATTTTATATTTGATGTATTATTCTTGGCTTGTTTGAGATTTAATTATATTTGGTTAAATTCTTGTATTTGTTTACATTGTACAGTATATTGTTTAATTGCATTGTTTTGTATTGCTTATGCTCTAACTTTTTGTAAACCGCCTTGGTCAGATGGTGTGGTATAAAAATCAAATAAATAAATAAGTAATAAATAAATAAATTAGAAAACATGCAAAATGTACAGTGTTTTCAAGACAAAGGTGGGAAACAAGGATGGGAAGATAATGCTGCATAGTTGTGAATGTCTGGTTAATTTCCCCTAGCCGGACAGCAGAAGTGCAGGGCATTGCAGAGCAAAATAGCTTCAAGTCACCCACATTAGTATGCCCCCCTTTTTCTCATTATCTGGCACTTACAGTCTCAATAGCTGCCTCTGAGACATCAGAAGTGGAAAGCATAAAGTGCTTACTTTACTTATTGTTGAACAGATCAAACCTCAAACTGATAAACACAAGTGCTTTCAGATTTCAACAGGTTCTGGAGGGGGGGGAACCCTGTGCAGAGAGGTGGGGCTCTCTCTGAATTCAGGGAAAGAATGTCTGGTTACTTCAGAATAGATTTGCAGTCACCCCCAGCCCTGGTAGAATAGAGAATTCACCTGCTGAACCATCACAGCTGGCTCAAATCCAACAAACTAACCATGTATGTTAGACCACATTGCTGTTCTTTTACTGCTACACCTTCTAGGGCCGCATGCAACCTTCAGGAGGCCTTTTGGGGTGTGTGGGTGTGGACTTTTTGTTGGGGGCAAGTCCCATGTGTCTGAATCTACGGAATTGCCTGAGCAACCGGATCCCTCTCCTCTGATGGATTTGATCAACCCTGTTACACAAAACCAGATTTATTCTAAGAGAGAGAGGGGGTATTTTGGGTAAGGCTTCTATGAATTCCCCATTAAATACAGTAGGACCCCAGTATCCGCTGGAGAATGCTTCCCAGGCTTCCCATGGACAATGAAAACCGTGGATAAAAGAGACCCCCCCCTAACTTGCTTTGCAGGTGCTGTTTTGCAACAGTAGTTTTCTTTACAGTTGCTGTTTTGTGACAGTGGCTTGCTTTGCGTCTGCTGAATTATTCATTTATATTTTCCTCTGCCAACCGTGGATAACTGAATCAGTGGATAATGATTCAGTGGATACAGGGGTCCTACTGTACTGAAAAGTTACTTAGGAAGTAACTTTCCCAAGCTCTGGATCTTGCTGTCCTTAAAACTGACAGAAAATCAACAGCTCTTGTCCAGCTGAGGCTGAAGACCTCCCAGGAAGATGCTTGTGGTAGCAAAGGATGGACCATTCCCCCCCCCCCATCATCACAACATCGTGGTCGGGAGACAGAGAGAGACCCATCCGTGTCTGTGTCCACATGTCCACCGGTGGCTTATGTGAGTGAGCATCCAGTCCTCGGGGATACACACACACACACACACACACACACACACCAGCAACGGCAAACTGCTTGTGTGGTGATTTATGGAGCATTAGCACATTTGTAAAATATATTGTGTTAAGCGCCTGCATAAAATAAAATATATAGGTGACCGCAAGCTTTTTACGACCCACCCCAGATCCATCCTGGAACGCCGTCACCAACGGTTCGCTCCTGCAGGTGGAAAAACATATTTGTTCAGCCCCGGAACTTGGTGAGAGCAGTTTCGGCACGGCAACAATATTGTGGAAATGGCTGTTACCTTGACAGCAAGTTGTGGGTTTCAGGAGGAGGAGGAGGAGGAGGAGAATCCAGGTGGATGGGAGGCATTCTTTCTCCTGGAATTGTGACATCCCAGCATCCTCTGTCTTTTCTCTGACATTTGAAGGATGATGCTTTTACCAAAGGATGAAGAAGCTGAGGAAGTTTTCCCCCTCCCCATTTTGATGGTACTCCCCCCTTTTTTCTCTTTGTGCTCTTGCCTCTATGCAGTGAACACTCGGAAAAAGCAAATTTTGCAATTTTTTTCTAAAATTGTGATCAGACCTTGGCCATCGAAATGCAAAAATGCACCGGATGGGGTCACAGTTTCAGGCACGGCATGGGAAACGTCCCTAATGGCACCTTCCCCGGCAGATTCTTGAGGGGCTAGAAAAGAAAACTGAGAAGTGAGAAATGGGACTGTGCAGAGAAATGTTTGCCTGCAATCTTTTCAAAAGAGAAATTCGGGAGAATTTGGGGGAAAGTGGATTTGTCCCAATTTCACTAGATCGGACCTGACCGTTCAGGAATTCATGGGCCAGAAATGATAAAAGTGCTGCTGCCATCATCATCATCATCATCATCATCATCATCATCATCATCATCATCA
>JAHTLZ010003311.1:164121-174990 GCA_023846285.1 Phrynocephalus versicolor
TTTATTTATTTATTTATTTATTTATTTATTTATTTATTTATTTATTTGATTTATATACTGCAACCATCTAATAAAAAAACTACTCTGGTCAGTTTACAAACATATACAAAATACAAAAACAGATTAAACAACTTAAAATAGTAAATAAAAACTAATCAATCAAACCAAATAATCAAATCATAATAATAAAAAGAACAAATAAATAGATCAGAGATCAGAGATCAGAGATCATACAATCACAGAGTTGGAAGAGACCTCAAGGGCCATCTAGTCTAACCCCCTGCCATGCAGGAACCCCCATCAAAGTACCCCCGACAGATGGCCATCCAGCCTCTGCTTAAAAACCTCCAAATAAGGAGACTCCACCACCCTCTTTCATGGCAGCATATTCCACTGCCAAATAGCTCTAATTGTCATGAAGTTCTTCCGAATGTTCAAATGGAATCTCTTTTCCTGTAGTTTGAAACTATTGCCCTGAGTCCTAGTCTCTGAAGCCATGGAAAACAAACCTGTTCCCTCTTCAATATGATGTGTGTGATGCGGTGGCCAGGAAAGCCAATGTGATTCTTGGTTGTATCAACAGAACTATAGTGTCTAGATCAAGGGAAGTGATAGTACCACAAATACAAGAAATCAAAATGGTTTGCTCCCTGTGGTCTGAACTTACTTGACGGCTGAGAAAGATTGCATCCAGGTCTTGTGGGTCCATAATCCGGGCCCAGAGACATTTTGCGGATGGGCCCTTCCATTATCAGCTCATTAATCATGCCTCCCCAAGGCCCTTCGGGGGGTTTGGGGGTGGGTGGAGGGAAGGATTTTCTTGTGTTTGTGACATCACAGCTGGTTGCCATGGGAGCCGGTGATGATGTCACAGAGGGAGAATTAGCACCTATTAATGCGTACAAGGACGTGAATAATGGGAGGCAGAGCCGTCTTGGACACAAATCGGTTGGGAATGTTTTTGGACAGGAAAAGGGCTTGAAAGGTAAATGGGGATTTTTATATTGAAATATTGTGTTTTCATTACCCTTGGACGGGGAACAAAAGTTCGTATTTGAGTAATAAAATTATAAATGCCAGAGTGAGAACAGCTGCAGGTCCGTGTAGCCCTCCCCCCCCTTTTTTTCCATGGCGGGTGAGCCAAGGAGGGGTGGGGTGATCATGCCTTTGCATGCCTCGGAAAGAGAATGGGTTTGCTGGGCGGGGATGTCTTAATTGCTGAGCCCTGGGGAAAAAAACCTTCCTTGCAAGCCCGGCTGGAAGAAAAAAGCCTGCCCATCATCTTTCAGCGTGGTCCTCGTCACCTAGGCGTAGCCGGCCCTGATCTGAGATTGGAAGAAGTCAAGGAGGGACTGTAGGAATGGAAAATCAATTCGTTTCTCTTTCTTCCCCGGGAGCAAAATTTCCACGTCTTGGCACCGTCGGATCAAGGATGAATGGAAAACATACCTTTTGCCCATCCTTTGGAAAAGGGCAAAGCTGTCCATCTCACATCCTTTTACATTCCAACTTTCCAGATTTGGGATTCCCCACCCCACCCCCATGGAAGAGATGAACAAAAGTAACCTTTTAAACTTTCCCTAGATTGGGGGGGGGGAACCCGGATGGGGAAACCCTTGACAAGCGAGAGCCACGCACTGATTTTGCACCCTGTGGGTTGATCTTTGGAGCCACCATCTGTGGTGATGGACAAAACTCCACCACTTCCTGTTTTTATCTTGATTTCTGAAGCTACACCAGATCTGGTTAGTACCAGGAGGGGAGATCCAACAGGTAACTTCTGAACTGTTAGAGCAGTATGACAATAGAACCCATGACCTTAGGTGGTGAAAACTCTCACCTTGGAGGCCTTCAAGAGAAAATGGGACTGCCATCTGTCAGATCAGCTTTGTGTTTGATTCCTGCCTTGAGCAGGAGGTTGGACGTGATGGCCTTAGAGACTCCTTCCAACTGTTCCAGTTATTCTGATTCAAGTAATATCAGGGATCTCTAGATAGCACTAGGTTTTTTTAAAAAATAAGTCCTATCTAATACCCAAGATATCTATTTCTGCCTGCCCCAGTTGATAACATTGAAACTGGTAGATGCAGAAACTGGCAGCATCTCATATTTCTCTGTGGGGTCCATCAAATTATGCACACCCTTCTTCTCTTCTTCAGTTTCCAGGAAACTGAGATGAGGTTGCCTTTGAGAATAGCAGGCACACACCTCCTCCTTTCCATTTATTTTTATTTTTATTTTTATTTTTATTTTTATTTTTATTTTTATTATTCCTGATCGGCTTTCCTTTTGTGTGAGTAGATGCCGGCGTGGACTGCCTTATTATACTGCATTTCCCCTGAGGTGAGATTTTTTTTTCCTTCTCTTTATGAACAGAACAATATCAATATTTTTGGAAGTGTTGATCCAGTAAAGCACTTCTGAATATCTTATACCTCAAAAATTCCTGGAAAAGTGTTGCCAGGACTTAGAATTGACGCTCCATTCTTCTTCTTATGATCAATTCCATTATCCATTTGCTTTTGCTCAGCCCTGTAATAGCTTGCCTTTCATGTTTTTTTTTTTTCAAACTGAAATTCTCCAGGGGACTTACATCATATATTTTCAATAAAATATAAACTAAACTGGCAAGAAACGGCACAGAAAAAAGAGCAGTCATGAAGGAGAAAGAAAACATTGATAACCAACTTGATGTTCAGTCATGAAGGAGACAGACAAGATTGCTAATAAATAAGGCGTAATAAAATTGGCTGGTCCAGAGGTTTCCCAGAACTGGACGGTCTTCATTTGATACCAAAGATCTTGGAAGAAATATTTATTTATTTATTTATTTATTTATTTATTTATTTAATACCCCACCCATCCGGCCACAAAATACAAAATACAATTAGATCTATAAGATGGATTTCATGGAGGCACCTTCCGTACAGACCAAAGATGGTGCTTCAGCCACACATTGGATGGTGATGGGATGATGCAAAACAATTCTTTGAACTGTTTTAGAACTTGATTTTTAATCTTAACCCATGTTTAATTGTTTTTTTTAATGTGGTGTTTATATTCTGTTTTTATTTAGATCTGTTTCATCTGTTGTAAGCTGCCTTGGGTCCCAGATGGGAAGAAAGAGAGCATATCAGGATTGTTTAAAAACAATAATGAATAAATGAATAAAATAACACCAGGGACTCAGCAAACAAAGTAAAAATTCTCAGTCTCTTCTTGTTCCCTGCCAGCCCGCCACTACTTTGGAGTAGATCTTAAGAACATAACATAAGAACATAATAAGAGCCCTGCTGGATCAGGCCAAAGGACTATCTAGTCCAGCTTCCTGAATCTCACAGTGGCCCCACCAGATGCATTTGGGAGCGCATGAGACTAGATCTCTGTCTCCTGATCCCACTCCCGTGCATCTGGCCCTTGAAGTACCCTGGTTTTAAGCCTGGAGATGACAGATCTCCATCATGGTTTGTAACCTGTGATGGACTTTTCCTCCAGGAATCTGTCCAATCCCCTTTTGAAGGCATCCAGGCCAGATGCCATCGCCACCTCTTGTGGCAGGGAGTTCTAGTTGTGATGCCACTGTGATGCAAGCTGTTTTCAGTCCCAGCTTCTCTCCTATCTCACCATGATGATGCCACGTGTTGTGCTCAACGAATGGTCTTCAACTTCAACATTCCACAGTGCCGGTGTTTTTGTCATACCTAGGTCAATTAGGCAAGGTGTTATTGCTCCTCTCACTCTGTGAGAAGAGAAGGGAGGAACATGGAACTCTTCCCAAAAAGTTTTATTTGATGGGGCATCGCATCCAGCTGTTGTCCTCCTGATGGACATCCCCCTCCCAACACCTGCACGGGATGGGCGTGTGCTCGGAAGTGGGAAAGACTCCCAGTCCTGGCAGGTTCTCCATGCCAACGGTGACATCCTTCGGAGATGAGGAGGCCAATTTTCCAAGACCTTGTAAAGGAGAAGAGATGGAGCCAGGCAACTTGGATACAGATGAACTTTCTGCATCACTTAAGCCAAGAGATGGTGAACCTCTCTCTCCCTCCCTCCCTCCCTCCCTCTCTCTCTCTCTCTCAGCTCTGGGATCCAAAGGAAAAGGCAACAACTTGCAGCTGGATATCATATCTTCTAGTAGTGATGTATGAAAGTGAGAGCTGCACTATAAAGAAGGCTGATCGCCACAGAATTGATGCTTTTGAGCTGTGGGGCTGGAGGAGAGTCTTGATAGTCCCCTGGACTGCAAGGAGATCAAACCTATCCATTCTGAAAGAAATCAACCCCAAATGTTCACTTGGAAGGACAGATTCCCAGAAGCCTCCACCACTCACTGTCCTGGAAGGGGTTTTGGGGAGATGCAGTCTGAGGACCCAACATCTGAGGACCCACGGGTTGAGAACCACTGACTACATAAACTGATCTGCTTGCACTACATTCAGGCCCCCTAGTTTAAGGAATGTTTAACCGTTGAATTCAGTGAATTTCATGCCAGTAAATTGTGGTCCAATTTTAATCCTGCAAAGGTGTCTTTCCTCTCTGTTCCCAGGTTGGGAGGGCAAAGCTTTGTTAGGGGCTGGTTCCAGCCACTGGTGGTGAGAGAGAGAGAGAGAGAGAGAGAGAGAGAGAGAGAGATGTACTTCATTTTGCTGCATCCGAGCAAAACACTTGAACAAAAAAGCCCAGTGCCTGCTTTTCCCACCGAGGATAGGAAAGCCCGTAAAAAGAGATTTTAAGCATACCTTTTCCATGAGGCAGCCTGCCCGCTTGCTGGCCTCTTGCCAACCCCCCCTAAATGACATCAGCTCCCAAGGTCAAACGGAGCGCAGGTGGAGGGTGGCTCGGGGAGCGGGCCGGGCTGCTGGGCAATGGCATCGGTCCCCAGAGAGGGTTAATGTTCCACCGCTGGCTGTCACCGGAGGCTCAGCAATGAACCTGGGAGTCCACAAGGATAGAAAGACGGTGACACAAAGCAGAGTGGGAGAGAGGGTCCAAAGCCGTGCAATCACGTGCCCGTGCAGGGGGCAATGGTTGCCCCTCTTTGGGTGCCTCCCCCCAGCCTAGGCCTGATTAGATAAGGAAGAACCACCTGAAACAAGATGCAGGAATATCTCCCCGTTATCCACAGAAAAAAAGACATCTCCTCCACAGCAGACTCAACAGCCGACGGAGGCTTGACCCAACCACGGTCTTCCCCACCGTAGTCAATTCTCTTTAAATCTTAACTAGGATGTCTAGTTTTGCTTCTGTAATATTGATTGGGGTGCCCAACATAGGCATAAGCAGAAAGAAGGCTACACTGAATTTCCTTTCAAAATACTCTTGCCCCAAGATCTGGTGTTTTGCTTTGCTTTGTTTCCTGAGAACTTACAGCTTCCAGTTTTAAAAATACGGGGTTTTTTTTTTAAATAAAAAAGTCCGAAAATTAAAATGCAGTTAAGCGATAATCTTAGAACTGCAGAGGTGCAAAGCAAAGCAACACAAAGTGTTCTGCTTATATACCACCCCATAGCGATTAAAGCACTCTCTGAGCGGTTTACAATTTAGTTCTGCAGGGTACACTTTGCACCCCACTTCCAGCGCGCTGGATCAACCATTTTACCAAACATGAGCAGTCTGCCAAGGATTGAACCCTGGGTTGTGAGTAGAGATGGGCACGAAATGAATTTTGCATTTGTTTTGTTATTCATTATTTGTTTCGTTATGGAACGAAACGAATAACGAACGGACCTGTCAAAGAAAAATGAAACAAAATGAAATGGAATTTTGTGTTTCATTTGCTTCATTTTTTGTTTTCCCATAGGAATGCATTTAAGCAATGCATTCCTATGGGGAAAAGCTGGCAGTCCCCCCTCCCCCGCCGCCGCTGCCAATGCGGGGGAAACTGCAAACTTTTTTCCCGCTAAGCCACCGCTGATCAGCTGGAGCGCAGGGCTTCGGTGGGGGGGGGGAGTTTAAAAAGCCCACCGTTTCCTTCACCCAATCGGGTGCAGTTGGGTGAGGGATTAATGATAAAAAAATATTTTAAAAGTGCCAACCCTGCCTGTGGGCCAGCTGGTTGATGCGAGAAGAAAATAAAATAAAATAAAATAAATGTGCCACCCTGGCCTGCAGGCCAGCTGGTCAGCACGAGAATAAAAAATAAAATAAAAAACACAACCCTGGCCTGTGGACCAGCAGGTCAGCGCAAAAATAAATAAAAAAAAGTAAAAAAAAATTAAATGCGCCGACCCGGCCCATTGGCAAGGCATGAGATTAAAAAATAAAAAATAAAAAAGTTAAAAATAAAAAAGACACAAACAAAAAATGAAAAGAATTTTAAAAATGTTTTTATTTTAAACAAAAGGAAACAAAGAGAAAGAAAACGAAAAATGAAATGAAACGCCACTTTGGTGTTTCGTGCCCATCTCTAGTTGTGAGCCGAGTCATGGCTGCAGTATTGCAGTTTAACCCCTGCACCACCAGGCTCATGAGGGTATGGGCCTTATGGAGGAGGCCCAGTGGGGAATCCAACTCCCAACCTTTGGCTCTGCAGCCAGAGACCTCAACCGCTACTGAGCGACCCAACACTTCCATTACAAACATTAAAAGGGCAGTACACGCCTTGTGTTTTTAAATTAACACTTTAAACCAGGGGTGTCCAAACTTTTTGCAAGGAGGGCCAGATATGGTGAGGGGGAAATGTGTGGGGGCCGAACATTCAGCCACATTTGGCCCCCAGTCCAGACATTGGACAAGTCTCTATAACATGCAAGGAGGCCGGGACGAAGCTGCAGCAATGGAGCCAGGGGCGGGTAGGCTGGGCAGTGGCTGGGGGGGGGGGGTGGACAGAGGCAGGGAGGGCTGGCAAACCATAAAACTGCAAGCTGACGTCTCCATCCAGTATGGGGAGTGTCCAGCTGGTGGGGATGCGTGACAGGCTGAGCAGGTGGGGAGAAGAGGCCGCGGGCTGCTCAAAATTTGAAAATGGGTCGCATTTGGCCCCTGGGCCTGAATTTGGACATGCCTTCTTTAAACCTTCTTGACTGCTGAGAGCCTTCCTGAATAAAAAGAACCAGCTTCCGGAAGGATGGCTGCAAGGAGGCAGAGGGAGACTGTCTTGGGATTCCAGAGCCCAAGGGATGGCTGTTGTGTATTGATCTGTATTCCTATCATCTGTACTTGCTTATGTTGAAGTAACTGCCTTCCTGTTCCAAAGGGAACAGGCCTATTGGTTGATTCAAGTTGCTGCCTTTGGATCCTCAATCCTATTGGTCTCTGCCAAAAGGCAGCTTTGTGATTGGTTGTAATTGTTCCCTCCAAAATGTATCTTTTCCTAGCCAGTCCTGGCTCCTATAAATGTAGCTCCCTCTCCCCAGTCCCCAGTCTTGTTCTCTCCCTGAATAAAGAGCTGTTACACTAGAAGCGGTCTCCAGCCTGCTATGTCAGAGAGCTGAAATCACTTGCTGAAATCACTAAACCCCACGTCACAACAATGGCCATCAGGAAGGTCCTCTCCAACGGGCCTCTAAAGGTGGTGGGACTGTGATTCAGGGCCACTCCTGTAAATCTCAGAGACCCAGGTAGGGTGAAAAAGGAGAATATGTGCTTTTCAGATAGCCCACACCCAAGTGAGGTAGGACCTGAATGGTCACGACGAGAGCTTCTTGAATTGGTCCCAGAAACTACAACGATTCAGGTGGAAGATGACTCCCAAAGGGTATTGGACAATTGACAGGAGGGAAAAGTCAATCAATGGTGTGGATAAATTACAGGATACCAGCTAATAATACCAAAACGACCACAAGGATTATTGTTATGGTATTTATGAACTGTAAGCGTTATGTAGTGCGCAACAAAAAAAAACATAAGAACATAAGAACACAAGAAGAGCCATGCTGGATTAGGCCAAAGGTCCATCTAGTCCAGCTTCCTGTATCTCACAGTGGCCCCACCAATTGCGTCTGGGAGTGCATGAGAATAGATCTCTGTCTCCTGATACCACTCCCCTGCATCTGGCTGCATCTGGTTTTAAGCCTGGAGATTACACATCTCCATCATGGTTTGCAACCTGTGATGGACTTTTCCTCCAGCAATCTGTCCAATCCCCTTCTGAAGGCATCCAGGCCAGATGCCATCACCACAATCTGTGGCAGGGAGTTCCACAGACCAACAACACTTATTTTGTCTGTTCTCACTCTCCCAGCCCTCAATTTGAGTGGATTTCCCCTAGTTCTGGTATTTTGTGAGAGGGAGAAGAGCGCCCTTCTATGCACTTTACTCATGCCCTGCATTATTTTGTACGTCTCATTCATATACATGCAATACATAAATAGGCAAGGACAACAAACACAGGAGAATATGGAAGGTCTCTGTGGAAACGGTTACGTTTTCAATCTGCACCCAAAGGCAAAAACTGTAGGCAGGTGTTAGATTTGTGAGGAACAGCATAACACGTAATCAGTTTAAAGGCCTTGCTGTGGAATATTATAGTGGAACTGGGATTATGGGGAACCACCTCTACAGATGACCGAAAGCATCAAAAAGGTCCATGTAGGTGAAGATGGTCAGATCTCCAAGGTCCTAAATGGCTTAAGGAATTCATAAATGAATCAGAAGACCTCAAAGCTGGTCCAGAGGCCAACCAGAAAACCCTCAGAATTCCTCCAGATCTGCCATCTGTAGTTGACCTCGTGCTTTCGTCACCAGCTGTAGTTTCCAGACTGGGCGGAAAATCAAAATGCAAAGGTTGGACCCCTGAATGGGAGTCTTGGTGTGGAAAACAGAAGGCCGTTTTTTTCAAGAGTGAGGCATTGTGGGAGTTGAAGTCCCAAAAGATAACATTGGCAGGGTCTGTGTGGAATTCCCACCTTAAAAGAGCAGTTGTGGCTTCCACCAGATGACCGGATACACCTTGAAGATCTGCTTTGGGCCTGAAGATGAAAGTCTGGAAATCCCAGCTGCTTATAAAATTATGTAATGTTGTCCAGATGGAACCGCTTCTGGAAGAGTTGGTTCTGGAACACCAGGAGGGCTGTTGCAGTTGGACCCAACAAGGCTGATCCAGAGGGCCACATGATTTCACCTCTACCTCCAAGGACAGCTGGGGCAGGATGGATCTCTCTTCCATGGGGAAATTCCACCTCTCACACCATGCCAAAAGTGAGAAAAGGAGGAGGTCAAGTTGCTGATTTTTAATCCTGCCTTGTATCTGTTTGCCTTGGAAGAGAGAAGACAGGGGTTGTTCTGAAGAAAGGGTAATGAGCTGTAAAACCTTGAAGCCTTAAATTAATCCAGACTCTTTAATATAAGCTAAGACAGGGCAAAGTCACAGAAGCAGGAAGAGCAATGAGCCAAGACAAGTGAATGCAAACACAACTTGGATTCTTTTTTTCCCTTTTTTTCTGGCGTATCGGATCCGTTCCCCAATTGGATATTTCCACTGGCATGCGGCGTAATCTGTTGCCCTCCCTTGGGAATCGCCTTTGGAGCCAACAGAGAATTCAGCCGACCTGTGACCTGCTTCGGGCTGTGCTTGAACAGCTGGTTGATGTCCAAACCGAATCTCCTCCTTGCACCTTCGGCTGAAGCCGGCCCTGCCTGTGGTTGTTGTCCCCTGCTCCCCCCCCCCCACCCCCATGTTCGATGCCCCGGTCAGCTGGAAGCCCCAGGTTCGTCTTGCACAAATGTGTTGGCTTCGGCTCTGCTATTGCGTGGAAACCAACGAAAACAACCCAATGCTTTCACTCTCGTTCGACCGTGACGGTGACATTTCCAGAAAGCAAAAAGACGCAGCAAAATGTGAAATAAGATCAAGTGAAAAGAAGGTGGAATGTGGGTCGCCCCCCCCTTCTCTCCGCTACCCTCCTCTTCATTGGCAAATAAATGCAAATTGGGTCGTGGGGACAGAGAAGGGAGATAGACCTTGACGATACAAGGAACAAACAACCTAAAAGCTCAGTGATTCGGAACTCATCCGTGTCTTGGCGCACACGTGGCCCACGCTCTCCTCTTTGTATATTAGAAAGGCCAGCTGGGTTGCAACGCTTCCTGCAGTCTGCCAGGTCACATCAGTCCAGTTGGACCACCAAAGCATTCCATCTTCCAGCTGTGGGCCAGCCTCGTGCCAAAGGGAAGTTCATCAGAAGGGCATGCTGGGAACATCCAGGGTTGTACGACTGCCACCATTCAACGCACGAGGGATGGAAGAAGAACACTGTACGGAACCTCTGTCAGGGTAAAATGGCATTTCTGGACTTCAGGGGCCACCCAGTCCCATGACCTTCATTGGGTCTGCAAAGCAAGGATGCAGCTTTGATGTAAACAAAGATGGATCTGAATTTATCTGCAGTCAGTATATCTAAAGCCTTAAGGAAGGGTCTATGTCCTTGCTGGTCCCTGGTGCCTTACTGCCTACATAGCCTGTGTTTTGCCAACTCTCAGCTAAATTCTGTGGGTTAAGAGAAGTCTTCAGCACTGGCGTCCAAACTTTGGCCCTCCAGATGTTTTGGACCACAACTCCCACAGTCCTTTGTCATTGGCAATACAGGCTTGGAATTCTGGGAGTCCAAAACATCTGGAGGGCCAAAGTTTGGGCACCCCTGGTCTACAGGCTTCATCATGGGTGCGATTATGATGATTGCTATAAGTTGTCCCCATAGTCCTAACAAATTACCTCCATGAGCAGTCTCAAGTTAGAGCTGGGCAAAACCCAAACGACAAACCAAAATACCCACCTGAACAAAACAAAACAAAAAATTACCCACCAAAATTTGTTTGGCTTTCATGTAAACTGCCCAGAGTTCCTGTGGGAAAATCAGTGCGGACTAGAAATGCATAAATAAATAAATAAATAAATAAATAAATAAATAAATAAATAAATAAATAAATAAA
>JAHTLZ010003311.1:175000-192481 GCA_023846285.1 Phrynocephalus versicolor
AAATAAATAAATAAATAAATAAATAAATAAATAAATAAATAAATAAACCACCACAAAGCAGATACTTTGTGGTTTGGTTCGTGCAACCTGTATTTGCTTGAAATGAAAGAAAACACCAATCTTTTTTTCTACTTGGTTCCGGATTTTTGCTTCAGCGTAGGGGATGTCCCCTGCTCTCTTCTCACTGCCTCCGTTGCCTCAAGATGGCCCTCTTTCCAAGACAGACTCCAACACGATATGGCTGACCAAGAATACTTCAAGAAGTCACTTGTATCTCACTTGGCTTGAACAAAGACCGGGGCTTTTCATACCATCATCATCACTGGTGATGAACTTCTGACATTCTTGCAGCTTTCTTCAACTTCCTATCCAACTGGATATTACTTAGGAGAGTTTCACTCAAATAGGAGGAAGAGAGATCTTTTCTGCCACTGTTCCTAACTATGGCCTTGGTCTCCTCCATCAGCACCAGAGAAAAAAGGACTAAGGAACTCAGGCCTCTCACTTCAACTTTCAGAATGCTCGCCCTGTGGGCTGTGGGTGATTGTGGGTTGATGCAAGGCAAATAAATGTTTTTTTACAAGTTCTGGGAGCTTGCAGTCATCAGGAAGATCGCTGGAAAAGGAAATGTGACATATAAAGATTTGAAATTATGTCGCTGAGCATATGCTTGGGTCTAGGTGTATTTGCCATTAGGCTTGGCATTGACTGTTTTTAAACAGATCTGCTTCAATATATTAAATGTTAATATTAACATATCCAAACATATTTTTCAAACATACTCATTTTGAACATATTTTCAGCATATGGTGTGCTAAAAAAATGCAAATGGGCAGAGGAAGCTCACCCACTGCTAAGATTAGAGTAGGTGACACACACTGAACATGTATTTGGAAGTTGTGATCCCTCAAGTGGGAAAGATGTCTGTTTGTCACAGCATATGTTTTGCCTCAGTTGAGTATCTTGCATTGAACCAATTGACCACAAGAATCACAGAATAAGTGAGCTGGTAAAGGCTTATAAAGCCAACAAGAAAGACAATCAGGGGCTTGATTTGGAACTCTGATGTAAGATGTACATGTTTCTGAGAAAAACCTGTTTGGTATGGGGAGGATGTGTTAATTACACTTTCCCTGTAACATCAAGTCTGAACCTCGTAAAAACGAGTTTGTACTACAAGGTGTTATCTCCTAAATTCATCTCCTGTCATCCTCAAACCTTGAAACTTGTCTCTTTTTAAATATTCGCCAATTTAGTGGAATTTAGCTGAAATTTTACTACAGTTTAATTATGTTATTATTATTTTTGCATGATGGACATCATTGTGAAATTCTCATTGGGGCCATCATTTCCAAAGACAATATACAAATTAAACAAACAAACAAACAATATGATATAAATAAATGTCAACAGGCGAAATATTGGCTAGCTGGCCAACAACTGGGAAAGGTCTCGGGTTTTTTGAGTGATCTGGAGCAAAAACGAAGCTACTTGGAGTTGTTCAGATTATATAGTTTCTATAACAGGCTGCCCTCAGAGGCCCCTTGTGTCAAGGACGGGAAACCTCAACCACCACGATTAGGAGGGATTTTTTTTCCGATTTCACCCGGCCAAATTCACCATAAAGCCTTGCTTAGCCACAAAACCCCAGACAGAGAGCAAATGACTGTTATCCCATGACTTTTTCCTGCTTTCCTCTTTGACGTATCTGGTGATGGGCTGGATGGTTGTGGCCGCCGAGAAGCTGGGGCGTCTCTCCACAAGGAGAGGCCTCTCGCTGATTCGCTCATTCGCTCTGCCTGCTGAATTTTTGCAGGCCAGTTTCCTTTGGGAGGGGGATTCCTCATTACCCACGGAAGACGTCTCTGCGTCTTTTAACGGGCCAAGCCAGCAGGAGTTTGCAAAGAAGAAAACCCGCCCTCGAAGCCAAAAGAAAACAGCTGTCCTAGTTGGTGGTGGATTCACCGTCTCGGAATGCATCCTTCAGCCTTTTGCTCCTCAACAGCATGTCGTGGCGCAGTGGTTAAACTGTGCTCACGACCTGGCTTCAATCCCCGGTAGCAGGCTCAAGGTTCACTCAGCCTTCCATCTTTCCGAGGTTGGTAAAATGAGTATCCAGCTTGCTGGGGGGGGGGGGCAATGTGTAGCCTGCACTCTGTAATTAAAATTGTAAACTGCCCAGAGACTACTTGTAGTAGTATGGGGCGGTATATAAGCAGAACACTTTAAGAATGCCATCACAAAACAAGCATGGCCGGGTGAAGGGAAATGTATGTAGAAATGGCTTTTGGTGCGCGTGACGTGACAGCATGAGTCATTTCTCACCCCAAACCCAGAAACACTGTGGGCATGTCTCACCTTGGCCTGCTGGTTCCGTCATGACTGCATGAGTTCACCTGCATGTTCGCAGTGGAAGACCTTCTGCTGAGCTTAGACAGATCCGCATTCCATGTTCTAAGATGTACCTTGTATAATGGAATTAATTTGTCACAAATGAAATTCTGCTAAGCAAATTTTCCTTTATACAAATTTCCCATTTTGTTGTTGTTCAGTCGTTCAGTCGTGTCCGACTCTTCGTGACCCCATGGACCAGAGCTCGCCAGGCCTTCCTATCCTCCACTGCCTCCCGGAGTTTTGTCAAATTCATTTTGGTTGCATCGATGACACCGTCCAACCATCTCATTCTCTGTCGTCCTCTTTTCCTTTTGCCTTCGATTTTTCCCAGCATCAGGGACTTTTCCAAGGAGTCCTCTCTTCTCATGAGATGGCCAAAGTACTGGAGGCTCAGCTTCAAAATCTGTCCTTCCAGAGAACATTCGGGGTTGATTTCTTTCAGAATGGATAGGTTTGATCTCTTTGCAGTCCAGGGGACTCTCAAGACTCTCCTCCAGCACCACAGCTCAAAAGCATCAATTCTGCAGCGATCAGCCTTCTTTATAGTCCATAGGAATGCATTGAAAACGGAGTAATCCCTAATCGCGACCATTTTTATGTTGTACTACAGATATTATGTTATACAAACCCTTTGTTATATGAGGATCCACTGTACAGTAGGACCCCTGTAGCCATTGATTTTTTATCCACTGATTCAGTTATCCACGGTTGGCGGGGGGGGGAATTAAATAAATAATTCAGCAGCTGCAAAGCAAGCTACTTTCACAAATAGCAGCTATAAAGCAAACTGCTATCATAAAAAAGCACCCGTCAAGCAAGCTACTGTTACAAATAGCAGCTGTAAAGCAAGCTACTGTCACAAAACAGATGTTTTTGGGGATTTTCTTGGTGTTCTCTCTTATCCATGGTTTTCAAGTAGTCTAAGTGAGAACTAAAACATACTCTGTTTTTTTCTCCTCTTTGTACTGGGTGGGAGGAGCCGTGTGGCACAGTAGTTAAACTACAGCACTGTGGGTAATCCCAGGTAGCCAGAATGAGGCTCACTCAGCCTTCCATGGGACGGGGGGGGGGGAATGTGTAGCCTGAATAATTCAGTTGTAAACCACCCAAACAGCCCTTTACGTACATGTATAGCCTAGTGCCTGATTGAAAAAACAAATAGCAGCATATTCTGCTTTTTTTTAAAAGAGGCACTAGGCTATACATGTCTGCTTTTTGCATCCTACAAGAAAGCTTTACGAGAAACAAAAATGGTCTCACTTTGCAGCATGCCTGCATCCAAACTGTATTTAATTTTTAATTTTTATTAAATTAAACATATGTGAAATAAAAAAGATGGGCAGGGAGCTTATTGGATCAGCAAGAGGGTGATGAATATATAGATTTTTTAAATATATACACATTACAAAAATGAACTGCTCCTCTGAATATGTTATACTCATTATTGTCCCATTTCATTTCTACATTCTGTTTTTGTTACTACAGCCAATGTCTGAGAGAAGAGATGACTGCCTAATATATAGGGTTTTTTTCTCTTCTTGTCCAAAAGGCCCCTACTGGGAATCTCGTTGCTTCCTTTGAACCAACAGTACAGCCCTTGGGTCTAAAGGAATGTGCCGTGATTTCTTACTTTCCCCCCCAATATTCCAACCCAACCCAATTTAAACCATTAAGCCCGGCGAAACATAGAGGGATTAGCTCTTTAGCTGATGTGGGAGCCATGCTCCGGAAACTTCTCCGGCTTCTGTATGATTGACAGGCGTTTGTTGGCAACCAGGGTGAGAACTTGGCCGCTCGCTGGAGCTCAAAAAAATCCTTCAGAAATCACCATGGTGGCCGTCTCAAAAACCAGCAGAAGGGAGGTCTGTTTGGTTCCCGGGGCAACCAGTGGCCCAAGCCGCTTCCAGAAAGATCCGTGGGGGTGGCCGGGCGAGGTAGCCGAAAAAGGATGTGTCTGCAGGACGTGTCCAGAGGCCACCTGGTTTACCCAAGCCGCATCCTCATAAGACATGACTTCAGTGGTTCATCCGAGGGGGCCCCAGCTGTGGCAGCCAAACAGGATAGGCGGTATGGGAGCATTGCCGAGAGGCGCCAAGATTCGAGGGGACCTGCGGTCGAAACAGATGTGGCTTTACAGAGGCAGAGGGGGAACCTTTTTTAAAAGAGGCCGAGGGACTTCCCAAGGTGAAAAATAGGCCATGAACAGCCTTAAGGCATAACAGAGGGCATTTAACAGGAACGGAGCAACTTTTATATATATATATATTAGGGCTGCAAAGAAGACCTTTAAAAGCAGCAATTTTCGACACTGAACTTTTATTTGTTTCCTTTATGTATGTATTTATTTATTTTTACCACTTATATGCCGCCCACTACCCAAAGGTCTCTGGGCGGCTTACAATCAAAAAAAATAAAACAGTTAAAACATAGAATATTAATAAATAATAAAAACAATAATAAAAACCTTACACTAAAATCGTTACAGTAAAATTGCCATCAGAGGACCCACAATCTGTATTGTGTCAATTATCATTTCATTTCAATAAAAAAGAAGAAAGGGGGTTGCCAAGTTTTCAGGGAGGCTTTGAACTAATAGGACTGGGGGGACTCTGCTACTTCACCAAAACCCAAGAGGGCTTGATCTTCACCAAGACGATGGGTGTAAACACATGGGCCCCAAGGGCCTCAGCTGTATCAAGTGTGCCATTATTTAAATTGTTTGATAAATTTCTGTTCATGGTGACACACGGTATCCACTTGACTCATGCCCTGCATTACATTGTATGTCTCAATCATATCCACCCCTCAGGCGCCTTTTTTCCAGACTAAAGAGGCCCAAATGTTTTAGCCTTTCCTCATAAGGGAGGTGCCCCAGCCCAGTAATCATTTTAGTCGCTCTCTTCTGCACCTTTTCCAGTTCTACTATGTCTATTTACGCACAGATCTTCATATATTGGAAGCTATAGTGTTTTGTGCTCAATCTTCCAAGCACAAATGAAAATGAGAATTGAAAACGAGAATCACCACCTCCTGCGGCAGGGAGTTCCACAGACTAACAACACCCTGAGTGAAAAAATATTTTCTTTTGTCAGTTCTTACTCTCCCAGCACTCAATTTGAGTGGATGTCCCCTAGTTCTGGTATTTTGTGAGAGGGAGAAGAGCTTCTCTCTATCCACTTTACTCATACCCTGTATTATTTTGTATGTCTCAATCATATCCCCCCTCAGGCGCCTTTTTTCCAGACTAAAGAGCCCCAAATGTTTTAGCTTTTCCTCATAAGGGAGGTGCCCCAGCCAAGTAATCATTTTAGTTGCTCTCTTCTGCACCTTTTCCAGTTCCACTATGTCTTTCTTGAGATGCGGGGACCAGAATTGTACACAATACTCCAGGTGGGGCCTTACTATTGTTTTGTATAATGGCATTATAATGTTGGCTGTTTTATTTTCAATCCCCTTTTTGATAATCCCTAGCATGGAATTGGCCTTCTTCACTGCTGCCACACATTGGGGAGACACCTTCATGGAGCTGTCCACCAACACACCAAGATCTCTTTCCTGATCCGTCATGGATAACTCAGGGCCTTTTCACACGACCCCTAAAATCCGCTGGCCACTTAAATTCAGACCAGAGATCTTAGGGGTTCGTTGCTCTTCCTGCGTCCCCACCCCTCCGCACTTCCTTGATCCTGTCTGCGTGAGGGGAGGGAGAAAAAAGGGGACAAACGAATGCAGGCTCACCTCCGTTTGCCGGTCCAAGCCTCCCCGATCCTGATCCCTTCTCTTAAAGGGGCGGGAGGCAAAAAAAATCAACAAACAGAAGCGAGGAGAGCCTGGCACTCACTCCTTTATATCCGGATCTGGGATTTTTCACCCTCAAGAGCAGGTACCTGAAAAGTGCGCTGGGACGCGCTTAGGTGGGCGTGGCCGCACTTAATTTTCTGTAAACTCCGGAGCTGGTGGGGAAACAATTTTAAGCTCCGGAGCTGGGAGCCATTTGCGGCGGAGTTTAGGGGTCGTGTACAAGTAGTCTCAGAGCCCATGAGTTGATAGATAAAGTTTTGATTTTTTTTGCCCCAATAGGCATGACTTTACAGTCAAAGGCTATCTACGTTTCATTAGCAGCTCATTGGGTGAAGCCGGGACCTTCTCCTTTACTTCCCAAGTGCCTCCGGTTGGTCATTCTTGGAGAGAAAAGCGCTCTCTGGTTGATGTTGAAATGTCTGAGTGTTTGACATGCTGATATTGGTCCCCAGCCAGAGCACCAGTTTGGACGATTCATCATAACGAACCGTTAGCAATCCTTTTCCGCCGGGAGGCTGTTCCAGTTTCTGTAGCAGAGGGGCGGCCACCCACCTCTCCGCAGAGGGCAGCGAGCGTCTGCGAAGTGTTTAGTGACAAAGCTGACCAGAACACACACAAGTGGGGAGAAAGGGAGGTGTAATATAGGGCGGACGTTGTTTGATTCCTAGTTGCCCTTTGTTTTTTCCGTGAATGTTTTGGCTGGTGATGGAAACCATCTCCCCTTGTCCATAACAATTTGCATTCTTTGCTTGGAACAGCCCTTACCATCCCTGAGGGACACCACCACCAGCACAAAGGAAAACCCACGCAGGGGTTGTATAGGACCATGAGGTCATAAGGTGGCCCACCCAGACAAGGATTGGGTGAGATCAACTATCATATGCTTTGCAGGAGGAGTGGGGCAAAGCAGATGGAGGGAAGGAGTTCCCAATAAGGAGCAAGGGTGTAAAAATGGTTAATTTCAAACAACCATGGAGTTAGAAGGGGTCTCTAATGCCATCCTGCTCGATATAGAAATCCAAATCAAAGCTGATCGGACCAACTTTGCCTTCTGAACTGTTCGCATGTGAGTGGTGATATGCGTGTGGGAATATGCATATTGTTGGGCTTCTACAGAAGAAATGTGCACGATTGCCAGGAAAAAAAATGTGCCCTGTTCCTGTTGGAGTTTTGGTTGCAATCTTGCATGCTGCCTGTAGTTTCCATGACCAGGGCAGACATCCCTAGGCTGGGATGGTTGTCTATCTGTTAAGCACTAACCAATCATTCCATCTAGCCTTTGAACTCAGTGAGAGTCCTGCCTCTCTGCTGAGTGCTCCTGCCACTCCCTTTCTCAGATTGCCGGCAGCTGTTGGTCTGCTCAGTTCTTCGCTAGCATCTGTGTAGTGAAGAAAGCAGTACAAACAAGTCTGCAATTTCAAGCAAGTGTAAGTAAAGAAACATCTTTCATTCTTTCCCCTTCAAATGTCTCCGAATCAGTTATTAAGATTTTTTTAAGGGCCAGTTCATGAGAAAGGAGTGGATTCTGGGGAACCTTATAGCTATTCTCCTCCTCTTCAGGCATAGCAAAAAGAATTTTTCCAGAAATTCAAAATTCCACAACAGTTCCAATGTGCCTCTCCAGGGAGAAGAGTCAGCCTGGGTGGCCTTGGGCAAGCTGCATATTCCCAGGGCAACCCCCCCCCCCAGAAGAAGGGAATTGGAAACCACCACCTCTGACTCTTCTCTACCTGGAAAACCCTGAAAAGGATCACCGTATGTCCGAATTGACTTGATGACATGTGATTATTATTTATTGATATGTTGCTGGGCTAATGATTCCTTGGGACCACTGGAAAAGAGAGGAGATGCATGCTGAGGATTTGAAGCTACTTCACATGGCAATCAGACTTCCTCTGCCAGAGCTCAGGCTGACATTTATCTACTAGAGATTGGTACAAATTGCAAAAATTCGTTGTGCTTTGCAATTTGTCAAAATGGTCAATTTACGACTCATGAGTTTGCAAAAAAAAATTGACAAATCAATAAATCAATTCAAACCCCCACTCAACCACCCCACCACCACCACAATTGGGACAACCCCCCCACACACAAAAAGAATCCAAAATTACTTTAAAAATAGAGTAAAAATTCAAGGTTACTTGTTATTTGGTAAATGGGCTATTTCTAACGAATATCATGGTTCGTTTTGGGATTCGTGCCCATTTCTACTTATCCCCCATCTAGGCGTCCCTGGGATTTCCTCGAGACTTCAGCTACCACCCCAAAGCCCGACCCTAAAGGCCTTAAGCCAAGGCAGGAATTTGATAGCAAACATCTGCTGGATCCCGCTGTTTTATGCAGAAGGGGCGATTCTTTCTGCTGAGAAGCTCTGTGGAGCAGATTTGGGAGGCAGAAGGACCAGGAAAGACCACTTTGGTTCTGTTGGTCTTGGATACCAACAGAACTGGGGAACTTCTTGAAACCCTAGTATGCTTAACGAGAAGTTTCCACCACCCAGTTTGCTGGCTGAAAAGCGGAAATTACAACCATGCAGGCCTGTTGCCCCCCTGGGAGAGATACCAAGAGGTCACCAGCAAGTTGGAGGAGGGTTCAGGAACGCGCCCCCCAAAGTGTGGAGGATGGTAATCCCTTTTCTGTCCCATCAGAGGGAGCAGCCATGATGCATTTTTCTCCTTGAGGGGGACAGCCGCGACTCCGGCAAGGCGAACACCTGGTGCTGTGTCAATAGCATAGATTTAGGGCCGACTGTTTACATACTGGGCCATTTTGCACGTATATTAATAACTTGATTCAACATTGCGGTGCTGTGGCTGCATATATTTTGGCACGCAGGGCTGTTTGTACAGTCTGCTGCCCGTGCCCAGCGGCCGCTCGGCCATTCTGTTCCATCAGGTGAAACGCAGACCCGACTTGGAACCTTCTGTGCAAATACATTTTAAAACTCCAGGCTGAAGCCACAATCTGTCACCTTAATGGGTAAAGAGGTGATGTACCCAGGGGTAAGGCCTGGTTTGCGTGGATCTTGCAGGTGAGGATGAAGTGTCACAACAATTGTCTCAGGGTGACAGCTCCTTAGAATCCTAGATTTTATTTATTTATTTTGTTTCGGTCGTTTTTAGAAGAACTTGAAAGACGCTACAGACTAAAACAACCTGAAAAATCAGCAGTAGCACAACACACCCTGAAACAAACTGGACATGAAATCCTCCTCCAGAACACAGAGGTACTGGACAACACTCTCAGGTTGTCAAACTATCCACAACTAATCACTATATCCACAAACATAAGCACAGTTTCAACAAAAAAGAAGAAGGTCTAAAAATCAACAAAGCCTGGCTTCCAGTACTAAAAGCTGCAGAGTGCAAAAGGTCAAAACTCAGTGATTCCCACCCAGGCACAAGCAACAGTGATCATTTCACACAATAGAACAGTTAACGACACCCATCAACTGCATAGAAGGATTGTTGGTGCAGTGGTTAAATGCCTGAATTGCAGCTAAAACTGCACTCATGACCAGGTAGCCAGCTCATGGTTGACTCAGCCTTCCATCCTTCCGAGGTCAGCAAAATGAGTACCCAGATTGTTGTGGGGGTGGGGGGGGGCAATGTGTAGCCTGCAAACTGAATTAAATTGTAAACCACCCAGAAACTACTTGAAGTGATAAGGGGTGATATATAAGCAGAACACTTTGCTTTGATTGCAATGAAACATCTTAATCCCTCCATCACAACACAATGACTAACACCGATTCTCCTGCATAGGACAAGTTTCCTCTTTCCCACAACTTTAAAACCACACAGTCTCACTCAGTCTATACCCCAGAGCACAGAGGGAAACCCCTAGCTCCCTGAGCTCCTTGCCCTCTGAAGATGCCCACCACAGCGTCTGGCAAAACGTCAAGAAGAAAAACGTCCAGAACACAGCCAAACAGCCCCCAAAACTTACAACAACTAGCGTTCTAGTCTGTCATATTAGTATAATGTTCAGGGCTATTCATAAATTTGTTTTTTTAAAGACAAATAACAGTAAATCATGTAAAGCTATAAAAATAATAAAAACATCAAAACACCAATGGTGCATGGCACTTCCCCCCCCCCCCGCCGGAAGAGTGAAAAACTGAGCCTCACAGCAGAGTGGTTAAGCTGCAGTACTGCAGACAAAATTCTGCTCACAACTGGGTTCAATTCCACGTAGCTGGCTCAAGGTTCACAGAGTACCCAGCTTGCTGGTGGTGGTGGGGACTCAAGGTGTATTCTGTATTAGAGATGGGCACGACTTAGCGGTATTTTCGTTTTCGTTTTCGTTTTCGTTTTTTCGTTTTCGTTACGTAACGAAACGAAAATGAAAAACGGTTCAAAAATGGACCGAAAACGGAAACGAAACTACTAATTTTGAGCCAATTTTCATTTTTCGTTACTGGAAAAACACATAATGGAGCTAAATGGGGAGAAACGAAAAAATTTTCGTTTTCGTTTTCATTTTTTCATTTTCGTTACGTAACAAAACGAAAATGAAAAATTTTGAAATTAGCTCACGAAAACGGAAATGAAACGAAATGGACCCTAGCTGAAAACGAAAACGAAAAAATTTTTCTGAGTCATGCCCATCTCTATTCTGTATAATTAAGTACCACATATACTCAAGCATAAGCCAAGTTTTTCAGCCCTTATTTTTGACTGGGAAAAAACACCCTCGGCTTATACTCGAGTCAATAAGTTTCCTGTTTTTTGGGGGGGGGGCGTAAAATTTATTTATTTATTTATTTATTTATTTATTTATTTGAGTATTTTTACCCCACCTTTCTCCTTGGAAAAAGATCCAAGGCAGCTTACAGTAATGAAGGACAATATAGAGTCCAGTGCAATTAAGTCATATTCAAGTCTGAGAACAGGGAACTAAGGGAAATACCACCAGATGGAATCATTGGGAATCTACTTTATACCTAATACATTTGTCATAATTTGGAATCAACTCGACAAAACACCATGATTATGAAGCCGGGGTAGATGGTGGGGCTAGTGTGGTGACGGTTGGAAATTTGGAAGCAAAGACAGATTGGGGAAAACAAGAACCTGCAGATTCTAAATTCTGGCTCCCCTCCGACAAGTTGTTTTGGATTCCAGAACTTGAGAATCTTGGGCAAGCAGGATGGCCACACAAAATGACAACTAGGTTCCTGGGAGATCCCCAGGAACCTAAGAAAGGCTTTGCAATAAGTCTGGATAAGATCCTACTTTTCTATGTTTGTCTTTCTTCAAGCCCCTGAAGGATCCATGAGATCCTGGGTGTTTAGACCGGAGCATGTTTTGTATTTTATTTATTTTTAGTCATTTTATATGTCATATTACGTGTTGCACCTGTTTTTAAATCTATGTGGAATGCTTTAAATGAGTTTTATATAGCAACCACAAAATTTCGTTGTTCCTGCAAGGGGGCAATGACAATAAAGATTCCTATTCCTATTCCTATTCCTTCCTATTCCTATTTTTTCCTCCAAGCCCTGCTTCCTCTAAATCCTGCCGCATTCAGCACTCCTCTTAAACAGCGGCCTGAGAACATGGGTCATCGTGTGATCTTAACCCTGAGGGGGTTGGATAAACAAGACCTTCCCCGCCCCCACCCGGCTGCGTTGCGTTGCTCAGCTGGCCTTTCCCCTGTCCCACCATGAACCTTGGTGGCAGGAAATGCTGGTGAGCTCTCTGCGAGGCTAATTAAGGGAACAGCGAGGAGACCCCCTGAACCCTCTGGAAGCAGCCGGCCACGAGTGTTGTTCTGGCCTCTGTCAATACACATCATGACAAGGTCGTTCCCTGCGGAAGGCTGGAGTGGCTTTTTTTTTCCAGCTAGCAAAGCTTCAGCCCAGAGATAACAGTATTTTAGGGACTCCGTCAAGAGATTAGCCGCTTAATAAATGTGACTTTGTCATGGCAAGCTAAAGCCCCTGTCCCCCAACAAGAGGCCCCTGGCCTTCCTGGCGGCTCCTTCTCCCGATGACATGAGAGTCCCACCAGGAACAGATTTTTTCACTCATGCAGTCTCTTCCTCCAGCTGGTCCCCCGGAGGGCTTGGTGGGTTGGCCTGCTGAGGATCCAGGGGAACCCCTCCCTCCATGGGAGAGAAAATGTCAGCATCCACAGTCCAAATGCTGGGGGAGAGGTGGGCCTGATTCAGCAAATGGAAGGTGCAGAGGGCGAAAACCCCGGGCCTGGTTTCAGAACAGGGAGGCAGTGATAAGACCCTTCAGAGCCATCACCGACAAGTAGTGAGGGGCACTAAATGAATTAAAAAAATGTTTTGTTATTCGTTATTCATTTTGTTAGTTAACAAAATGATTAATGAACAGCCCCTCTTCGCTTTCCGTTTCATTCCATCCGTTTCCCGTTTTCCCCACCCCACCGGTTGAAGGCAGTAGTAAGCTGCTGCTGGGGTTCCGGAGGCGGTGGCGGCACAGTCTACCTGCCACCCAGTGTGGCTGATGCCGGGGCTCCGGAGGCAGCAGGGTGGTCTACCGCCGCCTGGTGCGGCCACTGCCAGGACTCTGGAGGTGGTGGTGAGGCCTCCCATTGCCTGGCGCAGCCACTGCTGGGCCTCTGGAGGCAGCAGCGGTGCGGTCCACCACTGCCTGGCACTCCAGCTACTGGGATCGCCGCCACCACCACCATCCAAGTAAGCCAAACCAGTTTGGTTTGTTCATACAAATTTTTGTTTTAAAAATTCATACAAACTGAAACGAACCAAGCTGAGGAGGCCCCCAAAACAGAATGAACAGAACCATTGGTTTTCTGTTTCGTGCCCACCTCTACCGACAAGCGAAGGAGGCGATAACAAGGTTTTCAACTTCTGGATCGCTTGTGACCAACTGGCACCACAGATGTCAGAGAAGGAGGAACACATAGAAGCAGGATGCTAATCGGGGCATAGCTCTCCACTTTGCACCTGATCGGAAGAGGTGGGAAGCCCACTACAATGGCAGGGAAGCTCCGACTAGCTCAAACATTTGCAGTAGAGATGGGCACGAAACGAACAATTTTTTGTTTCCATTTTTGTTTTTTCATTTCATTACATAACAAAATGACAAACAAATTTTGTCTCTAAAATGAAACGAAATGAACAGAAACACCGGAAATTTTGTCCTGCGTTTCGTTTCCGTTACTGCAATATGAGTGAATTGCTTAAAATCCTTTAAAAATCACAAAAAATGAAATAAATGGTAACGAAATGGTAACAAATGAACGAAAACGAAAACAAATTTTTTGCAAAAATTCACGAAAAACGGAAATGAAACGAAACGGACCCTCCAAACGACAAATGACAAACGAAATGCCATTTTTTTGATTCGTGCCCATTTCTAATTTGTAGCGAAGGCTTGTGAGCTGTCCGCTGCTCTTGTCTACACCCCATCTGACCACCAGCGCCACTGCTGCTCCAGGAGCCCAGAAAATGGTAGATTTTAGAGATGGGTGTTTCGGAAGGGGTCCTGTTCCAAAACCAAAGACGGCAACACAGCTGCCATTGGGAACCGGGTCCCACCCTCCAGATCAAAATCAACCAATGACCTACCTTCTTTTGGGTCATGCGCGACAAAACTCCAACCTGGAAGAAGTCTCCGAAGCATCATCTTTCCTTCTCCCAGTGTGTGGCAGCGGTGAAGAAGGCCAATTCCATGCTAGGGATTATCAAAAAGGGGACTGAAAATGAAACAGCCAACATTATAATGCCATTATTTATTTATTTATTTATTTATTTATTTATTTATTTTTGCATTATATCCCGCTTATCTTCAAACGAACTCTAAGCGGCTTACAAGGGCTATGTTATATACAAAATGATAGTAAGGCCACACCTGGAGTATTGTGTACAATTATGGTCACCGCATCTCAAAAAAGCCATAGTGGAACTGGAAAAGTTGCAGAAGAGAGCGAATAAAATGATTACTGGGCTGGGGCACCTCCCTTATGAGGAAACGCTACAGCATTTCGGGCTCTTTGGGACCTACTAAATAATGCAGCGCATGAGTCAAGTGGATAGAGGGACACTCTTCTTCCTCTCACAAAATACCAGAACTAGGGGACATCCGCTCAAATTGAGGGTTGGGAGAGTAAGGACAGAAAACAGAAAATATTTTTTTTACCCAGTGTGTTGTTAGTCTGTGGAACTCACTGCCACAGGATGTGGTGATGGAATCTGGCCTGGATGCCTTCAAAAAGGGGATTCCTGTAGGAAAAGTCCATCATAGGTTACAAAACATGATGGAGATGTGTGTAATCTCCAGGCTTAAAACTGGGGTCCTTCAAGGGCCAGATGCAGGGGAGTGGTATCAGGAGACAGAGATCTAGTCTTGTGCGCTCCCAGACGCATCTGGTGGGGCCACTGTGAGATCCAGGAAGCTGGACTAGATGGGCCTTTGGCCTGATCCAGCATGGCTCTTCTTATGTTCTTATGTTCTTATAACTTTGCAGACGACAGTTTTTGGAGCCTTAGTCCGCTGAGCCACCACGCCCCAGCATATGTAGCCTAGCAAGAGGAAATTAGAGTAGGCCTCTTTGAATCCACGAAACTTAGAGGGGAGTTGACTCACCAAATCCCCATTGATACAGTGGGTGTACTTTAGGGCAATTTACAGTGCTGAACTAACAGATCTTGCCCAATGGATTGCATTTCATTGAAGCTGTTTTAGGGCATTTTACATGGCAAACATCTGCACTAAATGCTGAGGAGCTTACTCTCAGATAACAAAGCATATTAAGATTGCCCTTGTGTTAAATGGATGCCATATTCTGTAGTACTGTTCTTTCTTGTGTGTGTGTGTGTGTGTGTGTGTGTGTGTGTGTGTGTGTGTGTGTGTGAGAGAGAGAGAGAGAGAGAGAGAGAGAGAGAGAGAGAGATGTTAGAGATTCAGGGCAATTCCTCTGAGCTTAATTTAATATTTTAAAGAATATTCAGAAGTGTCTTCTTCATATCCAGAATGGAAAGAACTTGAGTGTAACGGAAAACCCCTTGGTGGGAAAAAGGAAAATGGGCAAAAGTCTCCACCCAGGCCTGCCGCTTTCCATGCTTGTGCCTAAAGTGAGAAAGATCTGGGAATTGTCACCAATCACGAGCTGAACATGAGCCAACAGTGCGATGTGGGTACAAAAAATGCCAAATGTTTAATGCTTATTTGTGTGTGTGTGTTGTGTCGTTACAGTCTCGTGACCGACTCTTCGTGACTCCATGTCCATGGAGTTTTTCTTGGCAGGAATACTGGAATGGTTTGCCAGTTCCTACTCCAGGTGCCGACAGCACCTGGTATTCCCTGGTGGTCTCCCATCCAAGGACTAACCAGGCCCGACCCTGCTTAGGTTCCGAAATCAGGCAAGATCGGATGTGCTTACGGCATCTAAGCAGCTTTAATGCTTACTTAGGCTGCATTAAAAAAAGTCTAGTCCCCAAATCCTGTGAGGTGCTCATCCCCATCTATTCAGCTTCATCTAGGCTTCATCTGGAGCTGCCTAGATGCCCTCAATACATACGATCATGTTGGCCTTTTTTTGGGGGGGGGGACTGTGGTCCGGCCCCCAGTGGTGTCTGGGGCGTGGTGGACCAGCCCACTGTTTGAAAACTTTGAGGACCCCTGCTATAGCACTTCAAGCACTCTGTGGGCATCTGGAGTCGGAGTCATGGCAACTGGACTTCTTTTCTTGAGAGATTGAAACGTTTCGCTGCTCATTCAAACACTTTCATCAGTCTCAATCTCTCAAGAAAAGAAGTCCAGTTGCCATGACTCAACTTCCAGATAAATTCACCTGGATGACTGAGAATCTTCACAGACACTCTGTGGGCAGTTTGCCACTTAGCTGGGTTCTCAGTTTGCCAACCTCAGAAAGGGTCGAGCCAACCCAGAGCTTGTTCTGATCAAACTCGGGCTGTGAGCAGATTCTTGACTGCAATAGTGCAGTTTAACCACTGTGCTACCAGACACCAGCATCAGAAGGTGGGTTCTCTCCCCTTCATGATGCACTAGTTTTCCTTAGTCTTAAAACATCTGGACTGCCTCATCTCTGTTGTGCTTCCGGAAACAGGCAAAGACCTTTCTCTTCAGGCAAGCTTTCCCTGAATGATGGACTACCATGTGTATTTTATATGAATCTATGGGTTCACATAGTCTTTGTGTTTATAACTACTTATAGCCGTGTTGCTTTAATGTAACGTTTGTCTATTAATGCTGTAAGATGCCCCTCCATTCCCTGTTCTCAAATACTTGAACATGTCTTAATTGTACTGGACTGTATATTATCCCTCATGACTGTAAGCCGCCTTGGGTCCTTTTCCAAGGAGTAAGGCGGGGTAAAAATACTCTAAAATAAATAAATAAATAAATAAATAAATAAATAAATAAATAAATAAATAAATAAGAGTTAGCATGCATGGAATTCCAAATTGGGCTCTACATGAGCCGATGGGTTTCCTGCCAAACTGATTTGTTTCTCCAAGTCGAAATTCAGAGTGGGACAAGATCAGTTCTGCCCCCCCCCGGGCGTTGCCATATTTGGCCATGTTCGGTCACCTTCCCCATCCCCCTGCATCCTCCGAGGGATCAGATAAGCATCTTAAGAGCCCTCACAGGCTTTGAAAGGGAAAGTGTTCCTTAATGTCCGACTCGAGTAGACACAGCTGTCATTCATACTTAGGCTCTGTCTGGATCCAGATCCCACCGACACCCCCTTTCACTTCTTGTGAGCTTTTTTCCAGCAACAGATGGATTGTTCCCAGGCCTTCGCTGTGAGCCGCTCAGATTCCCAACTCCTCCGTAGCTTTCTGGACCCATTTTCCTGTCTGAAACCCGATCAGCTTGGCATTTTTTTTTCTTTGCATCCCTTTAAAAAATGCAGTTGGCAGGGGGAGGGACTCTCTCCGCAGATGACGAAGGTCGGGCTTCTGAATCTGGGCAGCCCCGCCGGTGAGCGAGGCATCCCTTCAGCCAGCCACCTCAAACTCACACTTCGCAAAACTGGACGGTTTCCCGAAATCCTGGAGACGCTACCTCATAGCCATTGGGCACGTGGCAAGGGAGGCAAGCGCTGTGTGAGTCAGCGGGGGGGGGGAGGGCGGTCACCTGCCCTGCCTTGCCCTTAACGCTTGGTTCATTTGCTCCTTCGTTCCCGGTGCTTTTAGACCTCCAGATCAAACAGAGCTCTCTCCTCATTGCCTATGATACATGAAAATGATAGATAGATAGATATGATACATGAAAATAATAGATAGATAGATAGATAGATAGATAGATAGATAGATAGATAGATA
>JAHTLZ010003311.1:192491-212213 GCA_023846285.1 Phrynocephalus versicolor
ATAGATAGATAGATAGATAGATAGATAGATAGATAGATAGATAGATAGATAGATAGATAGATAGATAGATAGATAGATAGATAGGAAGGAAGGAAGGAAGGAAGGAAGAGAGGGGATAGACAGATAACAATAAAGTATAAGAATGATAAGAGACATAAGTATTGAGAACAGCAGGTTCTGACATATTTATTTATTTATTTCTATACTCTCCATCTTCCCGAAGGAACTCTGGGTGGTTAACAACAATATCAAACAATTTTTATATGTGTGTGTGTATAAACACACACACACACACACACACACACACAGTGGACCTTTGTATAACAAACGGTTTGTATAACATAAAATCTGTACAACATAAAAAATACCAGAGATAGGGGGAAATTTGCTTAACAGAATTGTCTATGGGGCTTATCCGTACAACATAAAAATGGCTGCAATTAGGGATTACTCTGTTTTCAATGTATTCCTATGGGAAATTTGTATAAAGGAAATTTTGCTTAACATAATTTCATTTGGAATTGAATTAATTCCTTTATACAAGGTACCACTGTAAATATATATGAAAACACATTGATCAATTTAAAAAAGGCAATAAAATAACAAAACAAATAAAGATGTTCAATAAGATGGCGGGAAGGTTTTTTTAAAAGCCCTAACGATCACCAAATGCCTCTCTAAAAAGCAAGGTCTTGAGTGCATCATCATCATCATCATCATCACCACCAGCAGCAGCATCTGGAAGGGACCCCGTGAATCTGACAAGGAAGGAAGCCCTGTGGGGGATCGAACTCCCAACCTCTAGACCTCAACCATGGAGCATTATGGCAACTCTTTCTTTCCCGATTAGAACCGCCCCTGCTTGTGCCACTCTGTACTTATCTCCCGTAGAGTAACTAGCATTCACATATTTTTTCAAAATCATCATCGTCATCGTGGGTGCATTTGCCATCAAGACGAACGGGGATGAGAAGAGGCAAAATCCTTAGCACCTGACGGAGCCTGTGTGCCAGGCACTTACTCCCTGGACTTTTCCAGCTCCCACTGAACTCTTGGGCCGTTGCCAAGACTGTGTGTTTTACCATGTCCAAGGATTGATTTGCTCTACCGTCTGCATTTCCTTTGTGAAATGTTACCGAGAAGGTAAGACGAAGCCCCAAGACCACGAGACCACCCACAGAGGCTGGCCGAGTTTGTGTTGCTGTGCCCAGCCAGCCGCTACGGCTCCACCGGTTGCAATCTGCTTCCACCTAGTGGCAGAAGGTGCAACCCAGATTCAGGTGAGTGAGAGGCAAATGTTTGCAACGGATTGTGGGTAACTCTGCATTAATTTTTTTAGGCTATAAGCTGCCCGGAGTGACCTTTTAGGCCAGATGAGTGGGCTATAAATGAAATAATAACTAACTAAATAAATAAGCGATGGGCACGAATTGTAAAAATGGTAATTTTCTGCGATTTGTCACTAGTCAAGAAGATTGACAAATAAGGAGTCACAAATGCATGAATAATTTTTGACAAACTGATGAATTGATTCATTGGTGAGTCTTCCCACCTCTATGACCCCCAACAAGCCAAAAAGGGGGGGGGCAGAAAAAGGACATAGCAAAAATTGCTAAACAGCTCATTGCTTTGTATTCGTTATGGAAGTTGCTTTGGATGAACCCGCACTGACAAATCGTAAACACGGAGTGCGAATATCACAATTCATTTTTTTTTAATTTGTGCCCATCTCTAATCTTGATCTTGGTCTCCTCTTGCTAGGGTCCATTTATATGGCTGCAAAAGCATGCATCAGATAGCACCAAGAAAGGGTGTGGTGGTGGCATCTCATGTGGATGCCATCAAAAGGGGACTGGACAGATTCCTGTAGGAAAAGTCCATCATAGGTTACAAAACATGATGGAGATGTGTCATCTCCAGGCTTAAAACTGGGGTCCTTCAAGGGCCAGATGCAGGGGAATAGTATCAGGAGACAGAGATCTAGTCTCATGCGCTCCCAGACGAATCTGGTGGGGCCACTGTGAGATCCAGGAAGCTGGACTAGATGGACCCTTGGCCTGATCCAGCATATGGCTCTTCTTCTGTTCTTATGTTCTTAAGGGTGGCTTTAATGGGAGTTATCTCTCTTAAAACAACCTATTGGTCTTCTGGGAAATCTCTCTAGCACAGCCTCTAATAGTAGAAGCCTTACACCTAGCTCAAAGGAGTTAGGGCCAGGCTGGAATGCATTTCCAGTGTATGTGACTGCTGGGAAATAATCACACCAGCCATACCACAAGCACTTCAACCTGCAACCGGCCTGGTTTGCTTGCAATTCCCACCTCCTTGGCTAATCTGCCCGTCACAAGCAGGAGCACAGAGACTTTTCTGCCCTGTCCTCTCATCTGAGTGCGTGATCAGCCGAGAGGGATAGAGAAGTCTGAGCTGGTGCCCAGACTGGAAGGTCAGTCCAAGATCATGGAGGCTGGCTGGGTGGAGTGGCTGATTGAGCCAGAGGAGTCAGAGGACAGAAAAGCCTGCGCTACCGCCAGTTTACGAACTGAGATGAATGGGGATGAATCGGTTTGTGCCCATCTCTAATTGCAACATATTTCCCCATACGATTGCATCAAGTCAATAGCTGCTTTCTGTGGTTGTTCTCAGTTAGAGTTGACTGACGGAATCAAGAGGAGTTTGGTAGATCAACACTTAATGAAAGATCCACTGAAGACCCAATGATTCAACAGATCTACTCTAGCTTACATTTTGGCCAATAGTGTTCAACAGCAGCAGTGTAGGATGCAAGGACAGAGAAAAGAAAGCAGGGGTTGTTGATAAGAAGACTGATATCTGAGCAATGCAAAGACATTGGAGTTTTTGCAACCTTGCGTGTTGCCTGTAATAAATGTGGCTGGGATGAACCTTTCTGGGCTGAGCCAACTGTCAGTTTAACCAGCACTAGCCAATTGTTCCCTCTGCCTCTGTCACTGTCATTTGCACTGTCAGTGCAATGCAACTGTGTTTGCCATTTGGCTGTTTGATCTGTCCTTTTGTAAATAATTCAACTTTTTATTCCTTCTACCACTAATGTCTTGGGGTGAGTTCTTGAGACTGCAAGTGCCCATGAATGAGGGAAAGGGGTGGACCAAAGTGTGTGGGGGGGGGGGTTCTTGAAGCTATTCTGCCCTCTGAATCCCTGCCACTTCTGCCACACGGTTAGAGTAATTTAACCGAATTCAGGCTTCTGCGACACACATTTCATGGTGTGTACTGCTGAGCACCAAATATAAGGATGGGCTTCCACTCACAGAAACAAACGTGAAGCTGCGTTAAATCCTCCCAATGCAATTCCACCTCTCATACTCGTTCCAGAAAACGCCCAGGGAGAACAGAAATAACATGGTTTAAGAAAACAACACATGGAGATGGTCTCCATATTCCGACGTGCTGTTCTGCCCAGTTAACCTGCCAGCCCTCCAGGACCAATCTCTGGAGCTTCAGAAACAGATGGTAGCCAGAATGTGGGGAGAACACCAGATGCTTGGCATTCTATGCATTCTTATTTCATTTTACAAGGCAACGGAAAACCCACCATAAAAATGAAACTCTATGTCTCTCTCTCTCTCTCTCTCCCACTCTCCCGGCCTGCTTCTCCCAGTCTTTTCCACACTGAAGATCTTAATGGAGAGATAGTCATTCGTTTTGGGACCTCAGTATCTGACAGAATGGCCCCTCCCAAAAAGAATTTCCAGGATCACTCGTTCAGGCCAGGCAGGCTATCTGCAGGTACTGACCCCGAGGGATGCCTGAAAAGTATCAACAAGGAAACGAGCCTTCTCGGTGGTCGCACCTCACCTGTGGAACCAGGTTCCCCAAGAAATTTGCCTCGCGCCCTCACTGCAAGCCTTCAAGAAATTACTGAAAACCTGGCTTTATAGGTTGGCCTTCCCTGGTCATTCTGTTTCAACCAACCTATATAAATAGGACACTGTTATTTTCCCCCGCCTTATGATAATATTCTATTAGTTATTTATTTTTTCCCATTTGTTCTTATTTTGAATTGTCAAATCATTTTGATTCATTTGTGCTTATTTGCTTATTTGTTCTTTTTATTATGATGATTTGGTTATTTGGTCTGATTGATTAGTTTTTATTTACTATTTTAAGTTGTTTAATGTTTTTGTATTTTGTATATGTTTGTAAACTTCCCAGAGTAGCGGTTTTGCTAGATGGTTGCAGTATAGCAATCAATCAAACAATCAATCAAACAAACAAACAAATAAATAAATAAATAAATAAATAAATAAATAAATAAAATTCCTGGTAGGTATCAGAGGAAGAGGCTCAAAACATCCACAATGGGTCCCCGTGTGACTGGGAACATTTCTCTGGACGAAGCAGAAGATAGATTTTCGGGAAACAGTTTCATTTGGATCTCACTGAACATCCTAAAGGTCTGTAGTGTGGGATCAGGCCACTACCTAAGGCCGAGTGACCAGGGCTTTGACCCAGGGTGCTGAAATCTAGAGGGCAACACACGCTGCTATTGAGTGTCCCACTCACTGGGAGATTCTGCTGGAAGGCTGAGATTTTGCTCACCCTGACCATGTCAGTGGCCTCCAAACTCTCCTCTCCATCCCGAAGAAACTTAAATTAGAAACAGCATCCATGGCCATGAACGGGTGTTCCTCCCTATTCCTCCATCCCTTTCCCCTGTACGCCCATTGTGTGTGATTAAAATCAGACGTCATTCAGCAGACTCAGCTCTTGACACCCAAAGAGAAAGTGGCGTAACTACTGGACGCTTCAAGACATCACTAAAGACTGGAACTACTGAAGTCACTATTTAGCATATATCTCCACCAGGCACAAAACTGCTCATCACACTGCCCACCAGAAAGAAGACCTCTGAAATTTTCCATTCTCATCTGTCAAAGATTTATATTCTTCTCCTTGGTTAAGCAGCTTCCCCTCCCTCTGACCAGGTAGCCTGTCAAGGAGCAAGGGGTTGGCCACCTGAGCTTTCTGGGTGCAGGAATCGATTCACATGGAGGAACATTGACATTCTTCAGGCCTAAAGATGGGCACAAATCAGAAAAATGGGTGATTCTTTTTGATTCGTGATTCTTGACGAATCACAAAAAAATCATCGGTGATTTTCCCCCTGATAAATAATTGAATCAATTTGTAAATTCTTTTTTTTACTTTAAACCCAAATAAAATGACCCCCAAGTCATTTATAGAGAGACTGAACATGCAAGAAAGCCTCAAGAGATTCTGCCCCACAAGCATTGCAAATTTGGTGGAGAATGGGTTTCAATTATACACCTACAAAGTGCACCCCCCCTGCAGAAAAGTTTATCAACTGACTTTAGGAAACCCAATCTGCCCCAATCTTCAGAGGGGTTGTAGAGGAGAGTCAAAGGGAGTACAAGTTTGGTGTCTTTTTGTCCTTGGGAGTCATTTTACAGCCCAACAAATTGATGAATCAAAAATTGCTAAAATTCGTCAATTTGTGTTTGTCAGGAGTTAGTTTGAACAATTATGAGTCAATGAATTAGTGGCTTTTTGAATGCTTTTTTAAATTCATAATTTTAATTCATCCCCATACCCATTCAGGACTCCCGCCTGCCGTATGAAATGCTGCAGATGAGCGAATCAAACTAGATGACACAGTTAGCCTGTCATTAGAAGCGAGGGTCCCGGAAGTGAAAGACACCTGCTTGCCCCAGCCTATAGCTGCCCTCATCCTTTTACTATGCCATCCAAATGGATTGGTTTTGTGATTGGTTGTCAGAAGATAAACATGGGCTGTATTTGCATATCTGATTCCTGAAGCCCTGAAATTGCATTGTGGAAGGAATACAGGGGAAAAATCAGGAAATATGCATTTCCCTTGATGTCAGGCTTGGCTCAGAGAGTCTTGCAGTCCCGACTGAGGTAGGCCTGATGCTGGCTTAGTACCTCAGTAAACATAAGAGTTGTGCGGACACCCAAGACTAAGCTGACTGCATTTTGTCACTGTCTGCTCTGCACTCACTCTTTTAAAATTGGATTATGCTGAAAGCTGGAAGAAGCTTTTGACAGCCTGGACAATCTCCTAGGGGGAAAGAGTCACCTTTGAAACAAAGTGTCGGGTCCAATCAGTAGTCCAGCATGCTTTCCAGATGCACGGAACAAAAGCCCCCAGGTCGACACCCCTCGGACCCCGGGGAAACCAAATTCCATTCTTCAGGCCGAAGGACCCGTCCTTATCGGACGGCGTTGATTGCGAATAAATTGCTTGTTGATGTGAATCCGGAGGTGCTGCCAGAATCCCGGTGATTTATGGCAACCAACTCTGGAAGTGACAAAAAGCGAAGGCAAGCCGATTCCAGAAGATAGATTGCTTGCCACCTGCTAAGCCAGATGTACGTATGACGTTGGAGGTATTTTGGGACCTTGTTGCTTTTTGGTAACAGCAAAAGAGGGGAGCTCACAGATAAACAGGGTAATCATTGGGAAGTACAGGGGTTCCACTAGCCAGGATTTGTGGCAGAGATGGTGGTCGCTAGGGCCCAGGAGAATCTGGGGCATTGTCTGATGTCTCAGTGGAGGGTGAACCTTCGGCACTCCAGATGTTTTGGGCCACAACTCCCACAATCATTGGCAATACAGGCTTGAATTCTGGGAGTTTATTTATTTATTTATTACACTTATTGACTGCCCGATTTTCCTGAAGGGAACTCTGGGCGGTGTACAACACGTCACCCAACAGTGACTGCCCAACACAACCACAGAACAGACCTAACAGATACAAACCAACATCCAATACCATATTAAAATACTAAAAAGATAACAGATAAAATAAACACAGCACCACTGACCAAGACAAATCAAAATCAAAGCCAGGCCCGGCAAGACGACTGAGAAACTGGTGCCAGCAGCGGGGGGGGGGGGGGGGGAAAAAAAAAAAAAAAAAAAAGCCAAGCGCCCCCCCCCCCCCCAAAGCATTGCCTGAAGAGCCAGGTCTTTAAGGCCCTTCTAAAGACCAGCAACGACTCCCCCTGCCTAATCTCGAGGTTAATCTCTGGGAGTTGTGGTCCAAAACATCTGGAGTGCCAACAGTTCACCACCACTGGCATATTATATAGACCAATAGTTTTCAACTGTGGGTCCTCAGATGTTCTTGGACTGCAACTCCCAGAAGCCATCTGCACTTTGCTGTGCTGGCCAGAATATCTGGGACGTATCGTCCAAGAATATCTGGGAACCCAAAGTTGGGAAGAACTGATAGAAAGATCTTATGCGCAATGAGGAGAACCAATCACATTGTGAAAAAAGAGAAAGGTAATGAGATGTGGTGGCCCACCTTTCCATCAACTGATGTAGGCGCAAACTTAAAGCTACCCAAACTCCAACAAGTAGGATGGCAAATGGGTGATTAGTGGAAGCATTAAGGATTGATAGGTACCACTAGTACTCCAAAACCAATGCATGGATCATTAGTGGCACTTAGTTGCAGGAGGACAACGATCTCAGAGAAGTTACTTTTCCGAGCTGCACCTCTTAAATTCTGCCATCTAAGCGATGACAATGAAATCAGAGGCTAAGGAAACCTGCCATACCGTCTAAGCTGTTAGAGGAATACCCAGTAAACTGGTGGGATTCCAGATCTCCTGCCTTGGGTAAGATACTTTAGGGTTCCATCAGAGATCCATACTGCAGAGGTTGGGGACGATGGCCATAAACATCTGACCATCAACTGTGTGATGACATTGGTGTGATCCAGCCTGGCCCCTTCTTGGCTTGTGTGGGTAGGTTTTGTAGCAACCACTGGAACTCCTGGAAGAAACTTCACAAAGGCAGTTCCTCCATGGTTCTGAACGTACTTATGGCTTCATAAATAGATATCCCATGTTCCGAAGGTCTCAGCGTGAAAGCCAAATTTTGGGTTCTTGAGAAGGGGATATCCCACTAATCTAATTTGTCGTCTGGGAATTTCCTCGGAGTCCTTTATAGCTGTGAAGAAGTAAACACCTGTTGGGGAGGGGTCGGAGGTCAACCCCCAGCTGTCCTTGGCGCCCGTTCAAGTCAGAATAGTGGCAAGCTATATAAATATTAGCAGACGCTCTATACTCTCTCTCTCTCTCTCTCTCTCTCTGTGTGTGTGTGTGTGTGTGTGTGTGTGTGTGTGTGTGTGTGTGTGCTCGCGCGTGCGTCCTAACACAGTTCATCTCAAACCAAGGTGTCTTCAAGGAGAAACAAGAGGATTATCTATAAGAGCCCATTTCTTCATCAAGAAGGAGGCATTTTTTTCAGAGAAAATGTGTATTTCCCCCCCCCCATAAAAGGAGCTGTTCTGCTAGAATTTGAAGGACCGTTTGAGCTCAGGAATGGCCTATGGCTCCTTTCTTTGATCTCGGAAGCGTGCCGAGCCGCTTTGAGGCCTGATGCCCACTTGGTAGGTATTTGAACCCAGTCAAAACGGATCAGGAGAGAGGCTGCTCAGGACAATTTGTCAGATCTTTTCATTTCTCGCCCCTCCAGGGGTGGAGAAGGGTGGGGTGGGGTGGAGGAAAAGGGGGAATCATCAAATATTCTGCACCATTATTTTTCCCAGATGGTCAGTGTTCGTTCCAATTACACAGCTCCCTGGAATTTCATTTCAAAGGCTGGAAAAATTATTTACAGTTCCTTATTTTTAATAAGGAGATGGCAGCCAAGAAATCAGAAGAAGGCCGAGACTAGGAAGGGCAGCAATGGAGGAATTAGAAAAGAGCTTCAAGTGTAAGGCTGTGCTCATCGACACACTTGTGTTTTGTATTTTTAGCTTTTTAAATTTTGGTTCTACTGATTGTTGTTGAGTTTGTTTTTCTTCTTTATGTCATATTGTGGAACCAATTATTATTTTTCTCTGTATTTTGTTGTATGCTATTTCTTGTTAAGCGCCCTGAGTTCCCATCTGGGAAAATTTAGTGGTATATAAACAAACAAACAAACAAACAAATATTGTATTACTGACCACTAAATGGTTTTCAGGTTTTTCCTCAATTTCTCTGTCAAAAAAACCGACAACAAAAAACCCCAAACCTCCAGTTCATCTCAATAGTGATGGGAAAGAGGTTTCAGTGGTCTCACCTCCTCCAGAAACTTTCCTGATTAGTTGTCCGTCTCAAAACCAGACGTTCCTCTAGATGAGTGGTTCCCGACCTTGGGTCCCCAGGTGTTCTTGGACTACAACTCCCAGAAGCCCTTGTAAGCAGAGATCTTGGAGGCTTCTTGGAGACCCAGGGTTGGGAACCTCTGTAAGACTCTGGAAGTTGAGCCATGGCTTCTGAAGTCCAGTAACCATGACTCAACTTCCAGATAAACTCACCTGGATGACTGAGAATCTTCACAGGCACTCTGTAAGACTCGCAGCAACCTTGCCCAGTTTCATACCCCTCCAGTTATTTGGGGGGGGGTGGAGTACAATAGAAAAACTGGGGGGGGAGTGGAAAAAAATGGGGAAGGGTATCTGTGTACTTCTACCCTGAAGTCCAGGGGGGGCAAAGTGGAGAAAAGTGATGTAACACAAAGGAACGCCAAGGCAAAGTGAGTTGATGATGAACTCCAAAGGAGCACAAACCTTTTTGCATATGGAAGGTGTATCTGTACAATGCAGTCACGCCTGTCTTTGATCCCACCAGAGAGAGAAGAATTATTCAAACAAATTGATGGGGATAAGAAAATAATTGTTCAAATGAATAATAATCCATTAGACATAATGTGAAGGGTTGTGCCTCCATCCTGTGGAATCTTGCTTGACGAAGTAGGTCGCTTTCTTGCCTAGACTCCCACCTGACCCATAGCAGACTGGTCTGCGACAACAAGGATGAAGCCATGGCGCGTGAGATGGTATCCAACTGGTATGTGAGGTACATGGATAGCCTTCAAAGCTCACAACAATGTTGAGACTGACAGAGAATTCCCAGGGCATTTGAGCAAGTCACCTCTTTCCTCAGTTGGTGTTCTAACACTCTTCAGGCTTCTTGTGATCTTTCCAAGCCACCTCAAATGTCCTCACGGGACGACAGGGTGGGTATGTCTCGAAGCGAGGACCAGGGACCAAGACCCCGGCTGGGGAATCTAAGATCACAGAAGGACAATGTCCTTCCTTCGAGCTGATTAGGGGAGCGCATGCCTTGATGATTCAGCAACATTGCCGAGGAGAAGAGAGGAAATGCACGAGGATGATGCGAGATAATAAGCTGGCTAAGGACAACGACCGTGGTGGAGTTTCCTGTTCGTTGACCTCCACATGGGTGTTAACGGCCTGGGGGACGTTCCTTCTGCTCACCTCTTGGAAGAAACGCAGCCTGCCCTTCATCAGATGTGTTTAGACAAAAGGATGTGCGTGTGAACCAAGTCCAAAACTGAAAATTGCAAAGCATTCCTTCCATCTTGAGAAGGTCTCCTCCTCCTCCTCCTCCTCCTCCTATCTTTTTTGCAGAAAGCTCCGGGGGCGTCAAGTGAAGCTGTTCCAGGTTTTGGTAGATTTGAGAGCCCATGTCTTCTTCCATCCCCAAGGCAGGCTGTGAGGACACCCCTTATAAACCGACAAGTGTCCCGAAAGCCGTGTCCTCCTCAGCCAGCGCATTGACCGTTGCTTATTGCATTTTTGTCTGCTCTGGGACACAACCTTTGTGTGTCTATGTGCCTCCAAAGGGGGAGCAGGCAGGGAGATGTTCAGAAACCCTTCCGCGTGGCTTTATAGGCGGTGGAGCAGACTTGACTTCCGGCAAGACCACTGACCTCGCAACCCCACCCCCACCCCCACCCCACCCTGGCAACTCCTTTGTGTAACAATAATTGTTGACAGGACTGGAAAAAATGTTCTCACCCCCGAATAAAAACAAGCTGGAAGGAGCTTTAGCCTGAGACCAGATGTGATGGAGAAATGTGGAAGAACCAACTCAACACTTTCCATCATATGTTCCTATTCAATAAAAATACATGGGAAGGGTCTTTCTCAACCTTTCAGTTGCACAAGGAAACACCCTGGAAAGTCACCAACATTTATTTTTTTGGAACACACTCACCCCTATCTTTGTTACGTGAGCATTGTGTGTTTGAAAAGACCCTGCCAGTTCAGCGTTCATCTACAGGACTTGCTCTACGATTAAGTCCATCGAACTGTTCTGTTGCTCTCCTCTGTCCTTGCAAAACACCCAGTGCAGAGATGGTCTACACCAGTGGTTCTCAACCTTGGGTCCCCAAACGTTCCTGGACTGCAACTCCCAGAAGTCTTCATCACTGGCTGAGCTGGCCAGGATTTCTGGGAGTTGCTGTCCAGGAACATCTGGGGACCCACAGGTTGAGAACCACAGGGCTAAAGGAAAGGCTTCCAGATGTTGGTGGACTAGAAATCTCTTCTACTGGGGCCAGTCTCACTTATGGTGCAGGAGGCTGGAATCAGCAACCCAAGAACATCTGGTGGCCTGCATTTTCCTCTCCCCCTCTTGTGCTGGTAGGGGGGAAAGTGGGATTTTTTTGGGGGGAAGACAGTTCTCAGGAATCCTGCCCACTTAGGGATGTCAGGATTCTAAGCAATTATAGGAATGAATTTGGATCCAGGGCACAGCATCAATGAAATGGAATGAGGGTACAAACAGATTTTTTTAAATCAGTATTTTAGGTCCTTAGAACACCATCTCCTTAAAAAAAACAGCCTGAAATTGGCCACTTGCTAGATCATTATTTATTTATTTATTTATTATTTACACTTATATACCGCCCCATTCCCACAAAGGGGACTCTGGGCGGTGCACAACATCAGAATAAAAACAGATAAAAATCATTTCCAAACAACAACAATCAACAAACCAACACTGTCCAAGAGTAATTAGGCGGGACTTAAAAAAAAAAAAAATCGGACTGAGTCCTTACATGGATAACACCCTCTTAAATCAAGGATGCTCTTCTACTCACAGAGAGGTACAGACTAGTTCTTTAAACAACCTCTTAAAAGCAGTGGTTCCTTGCATGTTATCCTGGCCTGGACCTGAACAGTTTTTTCAAGGAATAGAATGAATACTGAAGTTGGAAAGCCACCAAGTCCATAAGAACAGAAGAACCTAAGAAGAGCCCTGCTGGATCAGGCCAAAGACCCATTTAGTCCAGCCTCCTGTATCTCACAGTGGCCCCACCAAATGCCTCTGGGAGCCCATGAGACTAGATCTCTGTCTCCTGATACCACTCCCCCGCATCTGGCCCTTGAAGTTCCCATGGTTTTAAGCCTGGAGATGACACATCTCCATCATGGCTTGTCACCTGCGATGCACTTTTCCTCCAGGAATCTGTCTGATCCCCTTTTGAAGGCATCCAGGCCTGATGCCATCACCACATGCTGTGGCAGGGAGTTCCACACTGGGTTAAAAAACAACATTTTCTTTTGTCTGTTCTCATTCTCCCGACCATCCCAACCCTCAATTTGAGTGGATGTCCCCTAGTTCTGGAATTTTGTGAGAGGGAGAAGTCCATCCCTCTGCTCCTTGCAAGAATACAAATCAAAGGAGATCTGCCAGGTGGTTGGCCAGATTTGTCTTGAATGCCTCCAGTGTTGGAGCACTCATGGCCTCTGGAGGTCTTTGGCTGTACTGCTCTAACAGTCTGGAAGTTTTTCCTGAGTTTCAACCTGAATCTGGGCTCCTGTAACTTAAGACAATGGTTGCACGTTATGAACTCTGGGATGATCGAGAACAGATCCTGTCCCTCCTCTGTAAGACAGCCCTTCAATTATTTCTAGTAGATATGGTTTTTTTTCTGATAGAAGATTTCCCCCTTTTTCTCATTCTGGTAATAAAAGGCTGTTCAAAAATGGTCTACAGAGAATCCTGACTTACTTTTAGAAGGTTCCATCCTAGAATCATAGAATCACAGAGTTGGAAGAGACCTCAAGGGCCATCTAGTCCAACCCCCTCCCTGCCATGCAGGAACCCCCATCACAGTGCTCCCGACAGATGGCTATCCAGCCTCTGCTTAAAAACCTCCAAGGAAGGAGACTCCTCCACCCTTCTTTGGGGCAGCATCTTCCACTGCCGGACAGCTCTAACCGTCATGAAGTTCTTCCTAAGGTTCAAATGGAATCTCTTTTCATAGTATCCTAGAGTTGGAGGAGACCTCAAGGGCCATCCAGTCCAACCCCCTGCCATGCAGGAACCCCCATCAAAGTACCCCCGACAGATGGCCATCCAGCCTCTGCTTAAAAACCTCCAAAGAAGGAGACTCCACCACCCTCTTTCATGGCAGCATATTCCACTGCCAAACAGCTCTAATTGTCATGAAATTCTTCCTAATATTTAAATGGAATCTCTTTTCATAGAATCCTAGAGTTGGAGGAGACCTCAAGGGCCATCCAGTCCAACCCCCTGCCATGCAGGAAACCCCATCACAGGACTCCCTGGACAGATGGCCATCCAGCCTCTGCTTAAAAACCTCCAAAGAAGGAGACTCCACCACCCTCCTTTGGGGCAGCATCTTCCACTGCCAAACAGCTCTAACTGTCATGAAGTTCTTCCTGATGTTCAAATGGAATCTCTTTTCCTGTAGTTTGAGACCATTGCCCCCCGTCCTAGTCTCTGAAGCCATGGAAAATAAACCTGTCCCTTCTTCAATGTGACATCCTTCCAAATATTTAAACATAGCTATCATATTCCCTCCTGCAATGTCCCAGAACAAGATAAAGGACATTAATCAATCAATCAATCAATCAATCAATCAATCAATCAATCAATCAATCAATCAATCAATCAATCAATCAACTTTCTATACCACCCAACTAGCCAGGCCATTCTGGGAGGTATTCATCGCAAACCAAAACTAATAATAATAATAAAAACTCCTTCATTCCTGGTATAATAAATTCGACAAACAAATATGTGTATATGTTGAAGCCACAATTAAACAATGCACATGAAAACATGAGAGGTTTAAATATTTAAAATAGCTGTGCGGTTAGGGAAATCTGCTCACAGCTCAGGGCAGTCTCTATTCTCAATGACGGCGGGGTTGAGATTTTGTCCAGCCAGGCTAAATTTCTGAAAGCGTTCTGGACCACTCTGAATCCCAAGACGAATTCTGAAGGAAGGGTCTTTCAGGCGCACCTCTACAACCGGAGACTTCAAGATGAGTGGAAATCAGTGTAGCTTAAGCAGGTGGCCATTCTGTGGGAAAACGGCAAATTTTGGTTGTCAGCTTCTCTCTCTCTCTCTCTCTCTCTCTCTCTCTCTCTCTCTCTCTCTCTCTCTCTGTGTGTGTGTGTGTGTGTGTGTGTGTGTGTGTGTGTGTGTGTGTGTGTTGGGAGAGGGAGGTGGGGGACAACAGCATTGTGAGAAATCTCCCATCATGTCCTTTGTTTGGAGCCAGAAAATCCCCGCTCACTCGACTGCTTTCCAAAGCTTCTCTGCCTGGGTGGCGCCGCTCGTGGGCTGAAGAAGAGTGCCGGACGACATGTATTTACGCCAAGAGGTGGTGGTGGATAAGGAGGTGCCGGTGTGGGAGAAAACAAGCTGACAGCCTTTCGGTTTTGGAGGGCGAGGAGGGCGCTTGAGGAGCGTCAGGGGAGTAAGGGAATTTTCCATCAATCAGGGCTTTTTGGCTGCTCGGGGGCCTTTCCCCTGCCTGCCAAAGGCAAGCGGCCTCCCTATAAAAATGGGTGTGTGCCTCCTTTTTTTTGACTGGTAGCATTGCATAGCTCCAGATTATAGGGTCAGGCCAAACAATGGGAGGAATGAATTGGGTTTGGATTTGTAGTTAGAGGAATTCCAAGGATTCCCCAAATCTAACGCTTTGGACCAGTGTCTAGCCTCCCTGGAGTCTAGGAATGTAATTTTCCCCATCTCTTTGTGGGGTGCATACATCAAATCCAACCACCTTCCCTAGATCACCAACCTATGTTTTTTCCAGATCTCCAGCAGCATCATTTCTTTGATCAACTGAGATGATTAAGTTATTATACTGATGAACATGGCTTTGATCAACTGCAAAGTGCCCTGGATTAATTGGGAGGAGGGAAATTAGATTTCCTTGTGAAAGTCAATTTTATACTGGTTCTGTGTGTATTTTTATACCGTCTTTTCATAGAATCCTAGAATCATAAGAGTTGGAAGAGACCTCAAGGGCCATCTAGTCCAACCTCCTCCTGCCATGCAGGAACCCCCATCACAAGTACTACTTCCGACAGATGGCCATCCAGCCTCTGCTTAAAAACCTCCAAAGAAGGAGACTCCACCACCCTCCATTGCGGCATATTCCACTGCTGAACAGCTCTAACTGTCATGAAGTTCTTCCTAATGTTTAAATTGAATTTCTTTTCCTATAGGAAACTGTGTCAGGTTCTGTGTGCCTCAATTTAAAAAGGATGTTGACAACTTGGAGTGCATACAGAGGAGGCCGACCAGGATGACTGAGGGTCTGGAAGAAATGTCTTATGAGGAACGGCTTAGGGAACTGGGAATGTTTAGCCTTTCAAAAAGAAGGCTGAGGGGGATATGATAGCTATGTTTAAATCTTTGAAAGGATGTCACATTGAAGAAGAGACTGGTTTGTTTTCCATGGCTTCAGAGACTAGGATTCAGTCTCAAACTACAGGAAAAGATATTCCATTTGAACATTAGGAGGAACTTCATGAGGGTTAGAGCTGTCCATAAGTGGAATCTGCTGCCATGGAGGGTGGTTGAGTCTCCTTCTTTGGAGGTTTTTAAGCAGGGGCTGGATGGCCATCTGTTGGAAATACTGTGATGGGGTTCCGGCATGGCAGGGGGTTGGACAGGACCCATCACAGTATTTCTGACAGGTGGCCATCCAGCCTCTGCTTAAAAACCTCCAAAGAAGGAGACTCCACCACCCTCCTTTGGGGCAGCCTATTATTCCACTGCCGAACAGCTCTAACTGTCATGAAGTTCTTCCAAATGTTCAAAGACGAAACCTGTTAATTGCTGCCGGGACATTCATTGTGGTGTTTTGTTTTTCAAATGGCCATTTGTTTTCATTTTTATTCTTTGCCCAATCTGGATCCTGTTGAGCAAAGAGGGTCTCAAGCTTTGTCCCGCAAGCCTTTAGACTTGCCTCACACACGCTCTAAATGTTCTTTGCTGCTTAATCAATCACTTCACTTCACACACATCTGCCCAGAACGCTCCACATTTATGGGACTTATTATGTAGTTTATAACTCATTCCCTCTCCACCCATGTGGGTGCCTTTGAGATTTATTTATTTATTTGAAGGGGTGGCCAGAAGCAGCAGCAGAGATGTTTCTGATCACACTGTGCATCCATGGTGTGTGCTTTTTAAGCACGCCTTGTCACATGGGTGTACTTAGAACCTCTGTATCACATCCAATGACCTTTGAAAGCCAACCAACCGTGTGTGGAAAAATCCTTCAGACTTAAAGCTGGACAGCCTTAACGCAGCAAACAAAATTCATCATGTAGTCCAAAAAAAGGGGGGGATGAATTACAGGAAAAATTGCAAGAAGAAGAAGAGGAGGGGTAAATCTATATACAAAAGAACAAATGCAGTGCTTATGAAATCTCTGGGCGTTCTTCGCATAAACATCCTTATGACAAGACTGGCAGGCAGTGTGATCTCTTGCAGAGCTTTGAGTTTCTGGTCAACTTCCTCTAACTCAGTGGTTCTCATCCTGTGGGTCCCCAGATGTTCCTAGACTCCTATTCCCAGAAACCCCTTCCAGCAAAGCGAGTGGTGGAGGCTTCTGGGAGTTGTAGTCCAGGAACATCTGGGGACCCACCGGTGGAGAGCCACTGCTCTAGCTGCACAGTGGAAGCACAAGCATTCACAGAGCAGAAGAGCTTCAAATTCCCCAGATTTGACCACCCCCTTATCAACTGGCACTTACGCTCTCAATAACTAACTCTGAGACAGTAGGAGGAGAAAGAATGAAGGGCTACATAACTTACAGTTTAACAGCTGAAACAGCAAACAACCAAACACGACTGCTTTCAGTACACAGACTTCAGCAGACTCTCTGGCTGCTTCTAACAGATTCAAGAGAAGGGAAAAACACAAACCAGAGAGACATGGCTCTCTTTGAATTCAGAGGCAGCGAAGGAATGATTGGTAGATGCTCGATAGATTGACCATCAAACCAGGCAGTAAAAGTCCCTCCTAGCCAAACTCACTAAAAGCAGCATGCAAGTCTGCAAAAAAATCCCAGCACAATCCAAACTCAATGGTATGGGTAGGGACAGGGAAACCCTAAACAACTTCCACCACCTGGGCAGGGTTTAGGTTCAGCAGAGCTTGGTGACAGTTCAACCAGTCATCGGCCACTTTGGCTAGCTAGCAATGAGACCCAGGTTTGCAAGGCCTTGTCAGTCAAGGTTTCCCCTGTTCTGCAGTCTAACATCTGAAAAGAGCATCAATCAAAGGTGTCACTGGAGACTAAGATCATCCACACTCTTGTATTTTTAATAATTGTGCACCAGTATAAAAGCTGGGGGTTCCTGCATGGCAGGGGGTTGGACTAGATGGCCCTTGAGGTCTCTTCCAACTCTAGGATTCTATGACTCTACTGGGGAACAAGTGGATTTATTCAGAATATGGAACAGGAGGAGAGCTTTGCAGATAACACAGACTGCCAGAGAGACAAACCAGCAAGTCTTAGATCAAATCAAGCCTGAACTCTCTCTGGAGGCCAACATGATGAAACAGAGGCTGTCCTACTTTGGGCACTTCATGAGAAGGCAGGATTCCCTGGGAAAGAGAACAGTGCTGGGAAGGGCAGAAGGCAGCAGGAAAAGAGGAAGATGTGAGATGGAGTGACTCCCTGAAGGAAGCCTCGGGCTTGAGCCAAAAGAGTTGAGCAAGGCTGTGGAGGACAGGACATTTTGGAGGCCACTCATTCATAGGGTTGACATTAAGTTAGAGATAACTTGAGGATGAAGAAGAAGAAGAGGAGGAGGAGGAGGAGGAGGAGGAGGAAGACAAAGAAGAAGAAGAAGAAGATGATGATGAAGAAGAAGAAGAAGAAGAGGAGGAGGAGGAGGAAGAAGAAGAAGAAGAAGAAAACGAACAAGAAGAAGAACAAGAAGAAGAAGAAGAAGAACAAGAAGAAGAACAAGAAGAAGAACAAGAACAACAGAAAGAACCCATGGGAGGCTCGTTCCTTGGCATCCCTTTGGCCCATGGAAAGGAGGAGATATGGGAACCTTTGATCAGGGTTGGAGGTTCTAGAAGAACCAGCTGTTAATTATGCATGTGTGTCTGATCGCAATGTGTAAAGTCAAACAAGCAGCTGGCCCTCAACCCTGGCATAAACCAGCTAATGCCAAATCAAGTCTCTTGAGTGCCCCAGGGTATGACTCGTGTAACGGGACTCTTACGTTTTCGGTAGGGGCAATCCCTGAGACAAGCCAGTCTCGTTCGGTGTGTCTCTGGAACTGCAGATTAAAATAAATACATTTCCCCCCCTCCCCATGGACCCCCACTCACCTCATTCCACCAAAAGTAAAAAAAGAACTTTCGCAGGGGTATTCCTTGCTTTCCACTACCTGAGCAGGAGACGAGGGAGATCACAGAGATGAGGACCACAGTGTGAATTGGCTGGAGGGGAAAAAGTAAACAGGGGCTCCAAGCTGATGCCATTTATGCTGGAAACTTCATCTCTTCAGCACGATTTCCTTTGGCTGATGTTTATTCTAGCAAGATGGCTGTTAGACAGGCAGGCAGTCCCAGGACGCCTCTAACGGCAATGTCAGCTCCATAAATGCAGCCCTAAAGGAGAGCCATAAAGTGTCGTTTATAGATTGCCTTGGCAGCAGATTCAAATGATTACGCAGAAGCTATCAAATAGGCCTCCCCCACCTGACCCCGGAGCAAGAACTCAGCTTAGGGGTCTGTGCTCCCTGATGGGTTGTTGTTACCTCAAAAAGGTAGCTTGACACTGCCCTCTAAAGGCAGGTGAAGGAAACCCGGCCAGATGGGGCTATGTTTCCCCCTGAATTCCTGGAGTCACCCCAGGTTTCAGTGGTGGCCAGGAGTGGGTTGTAAGCTATGGGGACAGCTGTGCCTGTTCCTGGAGGAATCTGATCTCGCCACTGGAGGCACCTGCTTTAGTTACATCCCACTTAGATGACTGTCATGTGCTTTACAAAGGGCGGCCCTTGGTCACTTGTAAAGGCTGCAGCCAGGCTCTTGACCAGAGGCCAGTGGTAGTCCAAATGGAATTGTCCTTGCTTCAACAGCTTCACTGGCTGTGGCCATGCTCCAGGGTTTTGGTTATGGCCCATCAAGCCTTCTATGGCTTGTCGAGCCAAAGGATCGTATCTCCCCATATGAAATCTTATGGTTAAAGATGGTTCCCCACCCATGAACCAGAAGGTGTTGATCGAATTCAGGAGGGCAAGAACCTGACCTTTGAAAAGATTAGATGTCACAAGAAGGGAAAGGGTAAGTTTCCATATCACTTATCACAATACGGCATGGATTGGTGATGCTAAAATAGGATTATCCTTTTCCAGGATTTAGAAGTAAGATTGGTTGGTGGGTTGGTTAGATGGGTGGATGGATGGGCGGGCGGGCGGGCGGGTGGGTGGGTGGATGGATGGATGGACGGACAGATGGACGGGCAGATGGGCGGGCGGGCGGGCGGATGGATGGATGGATGGATGGATGGATGGATGGATAGTAAACTGCCCGGATGGTTGGTTGGTTGGATGGATGGATGGATGGATGGATGGATGGATGGATGGATGGATGG
>JAHTLZ010003311.1:212223-230897 GCA_023846285.1 Phrynocephalus versicolor
GATGGATGGATGGATGGATGGATGGATGGATGGATGGATGGATGGATAGTAAACTGCCCAGATGGTTGGTTGGTTGGTTGGTTGATTGATTAATTGGTTGGTTGGTTTGATGGATGGATGGATGGATGATAACTAGAGATGGGCACGAAATGCCAAAATGGAGTTTCGTGTTCGTTATTAGGGCCCTGGGGCCCACTTTGTTCCCTTTCCATTTTTTGGGCCCCTGGGGCCCACTTCATTTCAGTTTCTTCGTTTTTCGGGTGCGGCAAGCTGCAGCCGCAGGGAGCCCTCCCAGGGCCAGGTGCCACCGGAGCTGGAGGCATGTGGGCTGGGAGAGCGTTCCTGCGGCCGCAGGGAGCCCTCCCGGGGCTGGGGCAAGCCTCCTGGGAGAGCCATCCTGCAGCCATGGGGAGCCCTCCTGGGGCTGGGCGCCACCGGAACCAGTGGCAAGCCTGCCAAGAGAGAGATCCCATGGCCACGGGGAGTCCTCCTGGAGCCGGGCGCTGCTCCAGTCACCACCCACAACAGGCTGCCACCCCCAGAGCACCGCCGAGTGCCGCCCCCCCTTGGGCCCCCTTCCCAAGGACCGATCCACCGCTCCATCCGCCACCCCCATCGGGTCACTACCCCAGAGCCCCACGCAGTGCCACCCTAACTGTGGCCCTTTTCCCCGGTGACCACTCTGCCCGGGGAGCCACCGCCCCGGGAAACCTGTGGGGGGTGCCGCTTCACTCCCCCCGTGCTCCAACAACACCCTCCGCTCCTGCTTCCAAGCCGGCTGCACCGTTGCTGCTTCGCCATGTGGCCAAGATGACGCCGGGCACAGCCGAGCTCCAACGTCCTCCCCTCCAAAGCCTGCCGAGTGCTGACGAAGAGGCCGAGATCCCGGAGCCCAGCCCTCATAAGGGCTTGGATCCTGCCTCTTCTCGTGAGACCGGCAAAGTCTCGCATTGGCTCCAGCAGGGAGGGGGCAAAGTGGCTCCACCAGGCCCAGCCCCCTCTCGCCGCCCTCCCCTGCTCCATTTTTATCACACGAGCGGCGCGACGCCAGTAACAGAAACGAACAGAAATGAAGAAAATTTTCTTGGTTCTGTTCGGTTCGAGTCTGCCCCATCGCAGCGGTCATTATTCGTACCGTTACGTAATGGAATGAATAACGGAGAACGGTAACAAAAAAATGGACGCTTTGTGCCCATCTCTAATGATAACTTCCAGAATCTCCCAGGACAGCAACCATGTTGGCTGGGGGATTGTAAAAGATTGGATATATGCATGCAGTTGTAAATTGCCCAGAGTAGCCCTCTTGCTGAATGAGCAAGAGAGAGGGACGGTTACTTCACATCCTTCCTGGATCCGAGATTACATTCGTTTTCTGATAACATCGTTCACGGTCACGTGGTCTTGTCCCGGTTCTGTCCCTGTTTCCATTTACGCACGGGCGTGATTGATTGTATCATGATGACTGTTACTTCATGTCCTTGTTTCATGACAATATCTGTACTTCCCCGCCTTCGTTTTCCCTTTCTTTTCTTTTTTGGTCCAATCTTCCATTTTTCGATATTTTAGTTCTCCGTAACTTTGCCTTTCATGCGTTAAGCAGCAAAGTTCAGGGTTTTATGCCTTCTTCCCTCACTGTGATGCATTGTTTATGGCACCATTGGGATTGTACTGGAGAATGCAACTTCGCACTCCTGCCACTAGATGGAGAATGCACACGTTGTGTGACGAGCCTTACTTCACGGGCACTTGTCTCGAAACAGGAACCGAGACAAGAGAATTCCCGAGGTCAGGGAGAGGTATGGCTCATCATGCTCAAATCCCAGTTCAGGGGGCGTGGTCGGAATGAGATTCCGCCATCATGCAATGGACGTGGAGTAACATTTTCTCATACCAGTCCCAAGCAGGACTGCGAACCATGATGAGAGGGACGTGAAGTGACCGTCAGAGAGAGAGAGAGAGAGGGGTCCATCTTGTCATATTCCCAGGCCTGCCTTCCTGTCTCCCCCTCACACCAGTGATTCTCAAGTGTAGGGCCCCAAATGTTCTTGGACTACAGCTCCCCAAACTTTGGCTGTTGGCTGTGCTAGCTAAGGATTCTGGGACTTGTACTGAAAGAGCATTTGGGAACCCAAATGAGTTTTGAACTCATGATCATGCACATGTTGTGAACCTTCCCTCTACCATGAGGCATACTAAATATTTTGGCTGTTCTTTTCCTTTTTTTTCCCAGCTGATGGATGTCGGAGTGAGTTTGTTGTGGTGGTTTTGTTCTAAGAAAGGGGGCACCAGCCCTGCCAAGGTCTCTCACAGCTATTATGGCATAAATGTATTTTTAATTTCTTTCTAATTTTAGTGTGGGGTTTTTTTCCCCCACACCTGGGAAAGCTTTCAATTTCGTTGTACTATGTACAATGACAATAAAGTATCTATTCTATTCTATTCTATTCTATTCTATTCTATTCTATTCTATTCTATTCTACTCTACTCTATTCTATTCTATTCTATTCTATTCTATTCTATTCTATTCCATTCCATTCCATTCCATTCCATTCCATTCCATTCCATTCTATTCTATTCTATTCAGTGACCATTAAGGACGGTGAGCATTCTAGCTCAGCCAGACTTGGTCAAACTACGATCAACCTGGGAAGTTTTCCCTTTCTACTCGTTGAGCATAAAGAGCTGGAGAAATCAAGGAGGGCCAGAAGTGATAACGAGGAACCGGGGAAGTGTTTATTTGACAATCCTGTCAGTAGAAGAGACAGGATTTCTCTCTCAAGTGAAGAGACAAGGGTGAAAAGATAAGAGGGTGTGTGTGTGGTTAGTGTGTGTTTCCGCAGAGGGGCCCAGAAAGGTTACACATAATCTGAACAGAGCATCTGGAGCACTGAGGATGCTGAGAGAGAAACATCTCTCTCAGGACTGAACCAAGTACTGTAATTTTAAATCTCTCTCTCTCTCTCTCTCTCTCTCTCTCTCTGGAGGTTACTTCATGTCCGTTTTGTCTCTGTTAGTGTTGCGCTTAGGAGCAATACAAAAAATGTTACTTCATGTCCGTCATGCAACTACTGAAATTTGTCTCGAGCTCACTCCCGGAATAGGTGCCCACCGCGACAATCATGTACCTGGTCCTGGGGTAGGGTTTTCCCTTGTCACTCTTTGTTCCCGCTTTCTGTTCCGAGACAAGACACTGTGTAGTAACGACTGTCACGCAACAAAACATTCATTTCTCTAAGAAAACTGTGTCCGTTTTTTTGCTTTTTATATTTTGACTTTTCAGAAGCGAAATATCAAAAAAGAATTTTTAAGCCCCCCCCCCAAAAAAAGGAAAAAGGAAGCTAGACAAATTCAGTGTTTGTCATGGTACAAGACCGTGAGGTAACACTTGTCACGAGACAAGTTATCATGATCATGGGAACACTGAAACAGGGACAAAACCACGGGATCGTGACCAGCACTGTCACAGTACAAAACTAATTGTGGAACAAAGAAGGACATGAAGTAACCTCCTCTCTCTCTCTCTCTCTCTCCCCTTGCTGTTTTCATCATCCCATGTACCAAATTTGCTCGGCTAGCTAAGGGAACTCAAAGCCACTTGTCAACCATCTGAACATCCAAAGGATTGCTTTGGGAGGCAGCTGGCTCCGTCTGCCCAAGGGTTGGGCTGGCCCCCAAAAGTGTTCTGCTTATATAAAGTGTTCTGCTTATATACCGCCCCATACTACTACAAGTAGTCTCTGGGCGGTTTTTTACCATTTTAATAACAGCATGCAGGCTACACATTGCCCCCCCCCCCAGCAAGCTGGGTACTCATTTTACCGACCTCGGAAGGATGGAAGGCTGAGTGAACCTTGAGCCTGCTACCGGGGATTGAACCCAGGTCGTGAGCACAGTTTTACCTGCAGTACAGGCATTTAACCACTGTGCCACGAGGCAGGTGGAAGTGAGTGAGACTGCTTCCAAAACACTGTACCCTGTTGACAGTGGCCACCAAGAGTTAGCAAGCCCAGTGAGGAAAGAGTTATGGAACTGAAGGAAGAATCCAGGATCAGAGATGTTTATAGGTCTTTGGGTCTGAGTCCCATGTCCCTATTAAAAATAAGCTCTCCCTCCACCCCACCCCCAGAATAAAAGGGTTGGGTAGTGGGTTCCATGTTGCACAGGTAGGGGAGTGACAAGAAATAATGGCAGCTGCCCTAAATCTCCTATAGCTTCTTGGAGCGCACCAGATACCTCAGTGGTTTAGGCTTCTTGCTATGGAGCCAGAGTTTGAGGGTTCGATTCCCCCCTGCCCCCGCCTGGGAGAAAATCCAGGCTGGGTGGCCTGAGGAAGCTGCACAGTCCGGGGGTTGGGGGGGGGAGAAGAACGGAATAGCAAACCACTTTGGAGCACCTCTACCTAGAAAACCCTGAAAAAAGATCGCCGTAAGTCAGAGTTGGCTTGACGGCATGCTGATTTAATTATATATCCAGTCTGAAGTGAGGACAGAGATAAAGTGTCAATGTAAAACAATCACTTGGAATAACAACAACCGTCGGACTAGATCTCAAGGCCAAAGTCATGGAGCTCATTAACCGCAGCAGATGTCCCGAGCAGGTGGCTGGTTTGGGACTTTCCAGTGCTCTGTTTCTACCCCGTGCCTCCGCCCCCCCACCTCCCCGAAAGTCACTGAGCATTGCTTTCTGACCGTGGGTCACCAGTATGAGAACTGTCAACGCCAACAAGTTATAGATATACCGGGGGGGGGGGGGTGCAGGGAGGGGGGGAGGGAGGGAGGAGGCGTGGAAGCGATCCTTTCCGGTGGCATTCAGCGTGGCTCATAAATGCCAAAGCGTTAGGTGGGCTCGGGGCTTTGGATGGCCGTGCCCTGAGGCGTCCAAAGGAAGCACGCCATAAATCAAGCCCTGCTGTTCCCATTTCTCGCATGGACTTGTAAGCCGGCCAGCCGCTGTTGTTCGCAAGGTCATTTTTGCACAAAAGGATTCTCTGCCAAGAGGCAGCAGACAGGAGAGCTGGAACTGAGCCCAAGATGTGCCAGTGGTGTGACAAATGGAAGCGCCCGCACTGGGCCCAATCCTGAGTCCAAACAAGCAGCTTTTGCCTTCTTTTGCAAGTGCAGTTTTTTGGTAATATTGCTTTCGCCTCTGGTTTGTGTGTGTTTGTGCGCACATGTGTGTGTGTGAATGTGTGTGTTTCTCTCTACATTGCCTCCCCCCCCCAATTTTGTTTATACCCCATGTTCTTCCCATAGGGATGGGCACGTTTTGTTTCTCATGAATTTTTTTTTTTAAAAAAAACATTTTGTACAAAATGAAACAAAACAAAATGAAATGGCTCCCCTTGGTCTTAGAGGCTACGGTATCGCACTTCCTACTTGACCATTTTTGAGGGCTCCTGCCGAGCTATCAATGGCTGGACCTCTTTAAACCTGGCCCAGTCAATACCAGAGGGTTTCCGTGGTAACGACTGGGCCATGTTTAAAGGGATCTAGCCATTGACAGCTAATCAGGACCCCCCAAACCATGGCACAAAATGATTCATTTCAATGGGAAAATGACAGTTTCTTTTTGTCTATGAGGAAATGCTACTTCCTCGGTTCGTTTCATTTCATTTTGTTTCATTATGTAACGAAACAATTAAACAGCATTTTGTTTTTTGTTTCCTGCCCATCCCTATTTTCCCATAATGCTTTCAACCCTCTCTGGGTGGCTTACAGTTTAACTGTGCAAGGTAGCTACACATCGCCTCCCCAGCAATCTGGGTACTCAATTTACCAAGGTTGCAAGGACGGAAGGCTGAGTCCACCTCAAGCCAGCTGCCTGGGACTGAACCTGGGATGTGAGCAGAATTTTGGCTGCAGGACTGTAGTTGAACCATATAACTCCTCAGTTCTGGTCTCCATAGGTCAGAAGCAAAGGTCCGGCACAGGAAAAACATCGCAGTTTGGTGAATAAACATGGTGAACACGTGGGAAACACTGGCCTGAGGATTTAGAGAGGAAATTCTATTGGTCCTTAAATGGAATGGAGCAAATTTGGGTGCAAGTTTAGGTTGAGCCAAGAGAGAAGGATGTTAAAGTTAGATTCAAAGGTGTCCCAAGGTTTAAAAAAAAAAAACTAAAGAAAACCAGTGCTGGATGAATTAATCTTTGAAAGACAACTGGCTTATAATGCTCATCTTTAGATATGAACTAGAGATGGGCACGACTCAAAAAAATGGTGTTTCGTTTGTCGTTTGGTCGTTTAGGGGTCTGTTTCGGTTTGTTTTTGTTTTCTTAATTTTTTTTGCAAAAAGAATCATTTTCGTTTTGTTACGTAATGAAAAAAAAACCGAAAACGAAAATGAAAAATTGCTGTTTCGTTACCATTTAGCACAATTCAATGTATTTGCCGTAAAGAAAACGAAGCGGTCGACAATTTTTTTGTGTGTTTTGGGTCGTTTCGTTTCATTTTGGACTCAAAATTTGTTTTTCGTTTCGTTACATAACGAAACGAAACAATGAAAACAAAAACGAAAAATCGCTCATTTCGTGCCCATCTCTAATATGAATGTTTTATTTTGGAAGGGGACTGATTCCGAAATGAAACATGCCACACAGCTGGTGCTCAGAACCCAGTGCCAGCCTCCAGAACAAAACCAACCAATGTCTTACCTTGCTTTACCTTGTGTGCGGAGAAACTCCAACCAGGAAGCAGCCTTTGATGCATCATCTTTCCATCTCCCTGATGCTGGCCAATCAGGAGCTGTGCAAGGACACGCATCATCCTGCCTCCCTGATTGGCCAGTGCCAGGGAGATGGAAAAACGATGCATTGGAGGCTGCTTCCTGGTTGGAATTTCACCCAGGATGAGCTACAGAAAAGTACAGTGGTTGGTTTTGTTCCACAGAGTGGAACTGGGTTCCGAGTGCCAGCTGTGCTGGAATGTTTTGTTTTGGAACCAGTCCCCTTCTGAAATGAAACGCCCACCTCTACTCACTTTGGATCCAGTTCCATGCTTCCCTTCAGGGCTTTTTCTGGAACATCTTCCATGCTTGCCACTAGCATCAGCAAAACCCATCATGGATAAAATAAGCATGGGTGACTGTCAATGACCAGCCCTTTCGCAGTAGTTCCAGCTCAATTCCTTTCACACATCTCAATCCTGATGTCTTGCCACCTCTATTCAAGGCTCATAAGCACCTCTGATGTCTGGATCGTCCCGGGATTTTGCAAATTGGCCCATTCGCCTCATACAGACCCAGTGCAACTCATTCCCTCTGTTCCATGTCAAGGGAAAGCGACACCTGCAGGGAACAGATCGGCACACGCCAAAACATGTTGATCTTTTCAACTGAGGAACATGATGAGGCCTGGGTCTGGCAACATGAGACGTTGGAGTCTGGCGTTCCTGCCATCACTGCCAGCAAAAACAGCACCATGGCTGACCAGTGACCGCATGGATTCTTGAGAGGTTTGTAAGCCCTGATGTGCATGTCACGAAGCTTCCGTCACTTTTGTCCTCCCCCTCAACAGGTGCGGCAGGTAAAATTTCATTCGTCCTCTTTCTACCTAGAAAACCTGTCACTCCTCTTTCCTGGTAGCCATTCTAGCCATCGTTTTTCAGAAACAAGTCCTCTCTGTCAAGCTAAAAAAAAGCAACAACCCTGGAATGGACCTCACATTTCTATGCCCTGCCATTGAATGAACCTGAGTAGTCTGCCTGAAAGCACTCCAAGCTCCTGAGTTTTAATCCCACATTCTCTGTTGGCCTGTTACTGTGCCTCTGGGCTGTTGATGGTTATTGTCAGGAAACGGCAGAGGTGTCAACAGAAGGAGAGGGTCTAGGTTTCTGTTGTAATGGGACGGACACTAGCCAATACAGGGACAACTAGATTCATAGCCAATGGAACTTGTAACTTCAAAACCAATGTTGTGCAAAGCCTTTGCCTTTCTCCCTAAAATGCCTGGATAAAATGATGCTTCGTCTCTATGAACAAGCAAGGCCTGGGGACCCCTTAGAGATGAGCTTTACAAGGACTTCTATCATCAAGAACTTCCTTGTGAGCCTTTTTCATCACTGCACCTTGCAAATGCGTTGGATTACAATTAGAGAAGGGGGTGAATTTGAGGGGAGAGACACATTTTCTCATGAATTTGGCAAAATTGTCAAAAATTGTTAATTCGTATTCATCATAAATGAAATCCCTCCAACAAATATGAATTGATGATTATTATTTTTTTTAGCAATTTGGACTTGTTAATTCATCGGGTGATAAAATCCCCCCCCCAAAAGGCATCTAGAGACAGTGGATTTGGAGAGTCTTCCTATGAATATTCCCTACAATCCTTCCGAGTTTGGAAGAGTTTGGATTTTTGATGTCTGAGTTATGCACCCCCAAATAGGGCCCCCAGGAAAGTTCTCCCCAGAAACCTAGGGACTAGAGATGGGCACGAATCAAAAAAATGGTGTTTCGTTTGTTGTTTGTCGTTTAGGGGGTCCGTTTCGATTCGTTTCCATTTTTCAGGAATTTTTGCAAAAAAATTGTTTTCTTTTTTGTTCGTTTCGTTACCATTTCATTACCATTTATTTCAATTTTTTGTGAATTCTTTAGCATTTAAAACAGATCACTAGTATTGCTGTAACGAAAACGAAACGCACGACAACATTTCTGGTGTTTCTGTTTCTTTCGTTTCATTTTAGAGACAAAATTCATTTGTCGTTTCATTGCATAACGAAACAAAAAAACCAATGGAAACGAAAAAAAAATCGTTTCATGCCCATCTCTACTAGGAACTCTAAACTTCCAGAGAAGCTTCTCTCCTTTGCTCCAAGTTTGGCGAAGACTGGGTCTCCCCAACCTAGCTGCTATAGGGCACCTTCTCTAAGAGATCCCACTTCGTGGATGCTGAACTCAGATGTCTGAAACCCAATCTTCACCAAACTTGGAGGGATTGTAGAGGAGAGTCGGGGGCAATCTTGGTGACCCTGGGTACTTTCCTGGGGGAGGGGCTCTTTGTGTGTATATAACTCAGAGTTATGAACCCCAATTCTCACCTTTCAGGGTCTGTAGAGGAGAGTCAGGGCATGCTTCCCTCCAAACTGGGTGCCTCTAAATGCCTTGGGGGGCACTCAATAGTATTTTAAAGTGGAAACAAATTGATTCGTCGATTCATGGATTCATCACTGGAAATTTGTCGATTCGTTGATTGGTCAATTCATCACCCCCAATGGATCACAAATCATGGAAAATCACCACGGTTGTTTTGTAATCATCCCCATCTCCAAATACACTCCCCACCCTATCCATTAGGGATTTGTTTATCTTTAGGTGTGGAATGTTATACGTAACCCTGTTCAATTCCATTCTGTTGCTTTCAGCCTTGCACGCAGGCCTAACAAGATACCTTTGAATTTTGTTCCTCTTTAAGGAGGTATTAGCTATCCCACCCAACTGTGTGTCACCTGTAAAATCAATTAGCACTCCCTGTATCCTCTGGTCCCTGAAGGAGGCTCGTGAATTAACATTGACGAGGAACCGGGCTTTCTTGATGGTGGCACCCTGACTTTGGAACCAACTCCCTCCTGAGATATGCCTGGCTCCCTCGCAGCCTGTCTTCAAGAAACATCTGAAGATGTGGCTCTATAAAAAGGCTTTCCCCGGTTATTAGTTTCTCTGCTTTGATTCGCTGTTATTCATCTTGTCTTGCTTCATCTTTAGCCTATCTTCACTCTCTAATTTGATTTTATGAGAATGATTTAGATATCTTTATTATGTTTTATTATGTCACGTTGTTTATTTATTGTATGCATGTATTTTTGTATTTGTTTAATTTCTGTAAACTGCCCAGAGTGGCCTTGTTGCTAGATGGCATGGTAGATAAATCAAATAAATAAATGCTGGCAAGCCCTGGGTCCAAGACTAAGTCCTGGAATATCCCATTTTGTTACGGTGGTGACCTTTTCCCTTAAGAATCAGTAAGGAGGCATACAGGAAGTTTAAAAAGGTAAAGGTTCCCCCCGCACATGCGTGCTAGTCATGTCCAACTCTAGGGGCGGTGCTCATCTCCGTATTCAAGCGAAAGAGCCAGTGTTGTGCAAGTCCACGGCCACGTGGCCAGCATGGCTGCAAGGAAACACTGTTTTACCTTTCCGCTTTTTAAGGCGGTACCTATTTATCTACTTGCATTGACATGCTTTTGAACTGCTAGGTTGGCAGGAGCTGGGGTGAACAGCGGGAGCTCGCTCCGCTGCATGGCACCCGGGATTCGAACCGCCGAGTTGCTAACTCTGCAGCCGACAGTTTTCTGAAGCCTTACTCCACTGAGCCACCACACATTTATTCAATACTGTGCCAGTGGAGAAAGCCAAATGGCAGTTGACTGAACCAACAAGAGTGTGCAGCGATCTAGGAAACACAGAAGGCCTTAAAATGAGTCAGCTGAATTTGTATTCCTTTGAACTTTCTTTCCCAGGAAGTTCCTTGGACGTTCTCAGGGTAATCCTTTTGACCCTCTTGCAGGAAGGATCCAAGTACAGTAATACCTTGGATAACGAATGCCTGATAACAAATTTTTTGGATAATGAATCACAATTTCCTGGTATAGGGCTGCCTTGGATAACGAATTTTCCCTATGGGCTGCCTTGGATAACGAATTTCCAGCATGCATCAGTAAAAAAGAGTTACCCTGAGCTGCATTGTATCTGTACCTTTAAAGTACACTTTATAAAGAGTTTTGAGCAAAAAAAAAACCCAAAAAACCAGATGTCTGTGTCATTTTCCTAGGCTCTGGCATGGATTAATTTGTTTCCCATTCATTCCTATGGGAAACCATGTTTCAGATAACGAATATTTGGATATAACAAATTGCTGGGCTTTTGCTGTACATAGAAAGTCTGTTGGCTGTCTTGATATAATCCAACCATATGTGTGGTGATATTTCAAAGTTGCAGTGAGGGAGACCTCCCCATCACCTCCTCTCAGTCTGAGAAGGAGCCATCCAATCATTATCCTCTGAGTAGGATTCGGTAGGCAACTGGGTTGACAGTTGTTCTATCCAGCCCATGAGTTTGCAAATCAGAATCTCTGATTTAAGGCCACTTTGGGCTATGACTGCACTTCAAACAGCAACCACTTTTTGTTTTGAATTGCCTTCTGCCCTCCCCCGGTCACGTGGTCGCTGAAGCGATTCAGCATTCTGCACTTGGCGTTTTCTCATGAACCGGTTTCCCCGTCCGCACTTTGCTAGGCCGCTTTTTGTTCTGATTTTGTCCATCATTTCCCCATCATCTGCTTCTGTTTCAGAAAAATTTTTTTAGGGTAACATCATGCCGTTGTTCTTCCATTCTAAGTAATGTAGCTAATTTTCCGCTTTTCCAATGGCAGGATAAGACATACAGAGGGGGAAACCCGGAAAAAACCAATGCATGGTATCCGCAGTTTCAGCCAAATCGCTTCAAAAAGCAGTCTAGAAATCGGTTTTAAAAAACCGACACAGCAGCCAAAAAGGGGCGTGGCCAAGGGGGTTCCGTGGAAAAAGTGATTGGAAATGCGGTGATTTTTAAGGCAATTTGACTTTAAGCAAAAGGCGATTCAAAACCTAAGTGCGGTAGTTGGTAAAAGGCTTTCCTGAGGTGAAGAAGCTGGGAGCTGGTTGAGGTGTGAATACCAACTGTGGGGACCGTTTGCTCGTGGTTTTTGTTGTTGTTGTTGTTGTTTTTCATATGTAGCTGCCTAGATGCCCTAAGCACATCCAATCTCACCTGATTTCGGAAGCTAAGCATGGTCAGCCCTGGTTAGTGCTTGGATGGGAGACCACCAGGGAATACCAGGTGCTGTAGGCACCTGAAATAGGAACTGGCAAACCACTCCAGTATTCCTGCCAAGAAAACTCCATGGACATGGGGTCACAAAGAGTCGGTCACGACTGTAACGACATCTGTGGACCACGAAACTGTTAAGGCTCGTTGTATTCATGAAAGCTGTGGGTTGGATGCCAACGTTTCCGGAACCTGGATCATCATTCGGAGACACACACCCTCCCCTCTTGTCTGACAAATGGTGCCTCTGTGGGTCAAGGACCTGGTTACAGAGTTGATCGTTATTATAATTAAAGCTTCCTTTCTTTTCCCTGTGCCAGTGGCCGAAAGGCTCCCCGCAACCGACCTCCAAACCGCAATCAGGAGGAGGCTGGTGCCAGCTCATTAGCAGAAGTCAACCGGCTCGCTTGCCCACAACCCTCCCTGGAAAGCCAATTAAGGAGAACAAAAGAAATAGGGAAAGTTAAGTAGACAGGAAATGGCATTGGAGAGCAAAGCGGAGGTGGAGTAAGTTCCAGGAATACACTTAATAAGCTTAGCAGTTAGTAGGGGCTAACGAGTCACGGTCATTAGTGCTGCTTGCTAATTTTTCATGGCCTTTTGACCACAGCTGATATCAAGCCAGGGAGAAGGGGAGTGATGAGGATCAAAGGAAACAGGGCTGAAGGAAGCTGAGCTCTTGGCCAAAAATTGACACTGTGGATATTTTAGATCATTGCCCCTGCGCTGCAGGGTTCAGGAGTCGTGGCTCGTGACTACCCAGATTTCACAGTATCTTATCCAGATATGAGAGACGGCTTCTGTTGCCTCTACTCTCCTTGTTTGCAAGGTCTGCGGATATATTTTAGGGAATCTGCGTCTCCCAATGTGGTGTAGTGGACAGCGTGATGGACAGGGACCCTGGAGAACAGGGTTCAGGTCCCCGCTTCACCACGGATACTCACGTGTGTGTGTGTGTGTGTGTGTGTGTGTGTGTGTGTGTGGAACCGGTAGATTTACTCCTTAAGCCCTGTCTTTATAAACACTGCCCATTTGGGATGCAGTTGTAACTTCCAATTTAATTTCGAATCATGTGGGTTGCATTGTGTGTTTATTTATTTGTTTGCTAATAGAGATGGGCACGAAGCAAAAAAATGGCATTTCGTTCGTCGTTTGTCATTTGGAGAGTCCGTTTCGGTTCATTTACATTTTTTGTGAATTTTCGCAAACAATTCATTTTCATTTTCATTCGTTTTGTTACCATTTCGTTACCATTTATTTCATTTTATTGTGATTTTTTTAGGATTTTAAGCAATTCACTCATATTGCAGTAACGGAAATGAAACGCATGACAAAATTTCCGGTGTTTCTGTTCGTTTTGTTTCATTTTAGAGACAAAATTCATTTGTCGTTTCGTTATGTGACAAAACAAAAAAACGGAAACGGAAACGGAAAATTGTTCATTTCGTGCCCATCTCTATTTGCTAATATGTTTACGGTTGTACACTGCGCAGAGTGACTATTGATTAGATGGGTGGTTTAGAAATGGGGGGGGGGAGAGGATAAACTAATGAAATGAATTCAGTATTTCACTTCCCCTAAAGGCCCTCCTAGGGTCACTGTAAATCGGTTCTGACTTGACACCACAGAGCACACACATAAACTCTTCTCCTGTAATCCAGGGATCATGCTTCCCGGGTCATTCTGGGACCTGTAGTCCATGAGAAAGGTTATTCCCCTGGGCAGCGAGGCGGTTTATTTATTTATTTATTTATTTATTTATTTAACAGATTTTTTTTAGCCACCCCACTACCAAATGTTCTCTGAGTGGCATACAACAGTATATTTAAAACTATAACAACATATTAAAACCATCAAAATAACAAACAGTTTAAACACAGTTACTATACAAATAATAGAATCCTGCTGGTCATGTGCCCAACTAAAAGAACATTATTTAATTAAAATGCTGGCTAAAGAGGAAGATCTTTGCCTGACACTGAAAACATAAGAACACAAGAAGAGCCCTGATGGACCAGGCCAAAGGCCCTTTTAGTCCAGCTTCTTGTATCTCACAGTGGCCCCACCCAATGCGTCTGGGAGCACATGAGACTAGATCTCTGTCTCCTGATACCACCCCCCTGCATCTGGTCCTTGAAGTACCCCGGTTTTAAGCCTGGTGATGACACATCTCCACCATGGCTTGTAACCTGTAATGGACTTTTCCTCCAGGAATCTGTCCAATCCCCTTTTGAAGGCATCCAGGCCAGATGCCATTGCCACCTCCTATGGCAGGGAGTTCCACAGACTAACAACACACTGGGTTAAAAAAAAAAGAGCACCTGGCGGGTCTCTTTTGGGAGGGCATTTCAAAGTTGAGGGTAAACAACTGAGAAGGCCCTGTTTCAACATGCCGCCCCCCCTCACCTCTTTAAGGGATGGCGCCTTCAGAGACAGAGACTCCCCTTGTCTCTGGAGATGTTGGAATTGCCAAATTAATTAACACAAGGCTGAACTAAACTGGGAAGGATAGTTTAAGCGGGCTCTTTGTCTGAATTACTTAACAGTCCCGAGAAAGGGAAAGCTGCTCACCCATGGAGGGGAAGGAGCGGAAGCTTTTCTTTTCTTTTCAACGCCTGCTAATGCATCAGCAATGCATTGAAAGCACTGTTGTTTTTAAAGGCCTTCCCATGCATCGCTGTAGCACTGTGTCAGTTAGCACTCCAGAGTTGAGCCAATGGTATGCGGCGGTGGCCATTGCCATCATTCCGTGCCATCAAGTCCCCTTCCACTTACGACAACCCTACAACCCACCACAATGGCTGATACTTCACGTCCATCTCATTGCTGTTTGCGGTCCCGCAAACGATTACGAAGTAATCTTACCACACGTCCATTGCGGGACGAGGGGAGTTCATCCTGACCACGCCTCCTGAACTGCGATTTAAGGGGGATGAGCAACTTCCCTCCCTGGTCTCGGGAATCTGCTCGTCACGCTTCTCATTCCACGGCGAGAGCCCATGAAGTAAGTCTCGTCGCGGAACGAGTGCTGATTGTAGCTCGTTGCCATCTAGTGGCAGGAGTGCAAAGTGACATTCTCCAGTACATTCCCTGTGGAGTTAGGAATGCAGTGCTGAGATTTTAAAAGACAAATGCCTCGAAGTTTGCTCCGTAACGCATTGAAGGCCAGGCTTCAGAGAATCGAAACATCAAAAAACGGAAGGTCAGGCCAGAATAATAAAGAGAATGAAGGCATAGAATTTCACATCCCATCACGGAACGAGGACATGCGGTAACAGTCACCCCAGTATCATCAATCACGCCTCTGGGTACACGGGAACAGGGACAGAAGCGGGAGAAGACCACAGACCACGACCAACGTGAACACGCAATGAACTTCCTCCTGGAACGAGAATTGAAGTGAAGTAACCGTCAATGTCCTATCCAAGGCACTGACCCCTGTGATTTCGGGAAGACTCTCTGCTTGGTCTCAGCCGCTGGCCTTCGGTGTGAGGGCAGGCGGTACTGTGGAGCCAGCCAGTGGACTGTTCTCTTTGTCGTTTAGAAGGCTGGCTGGAAAAACCTCTACTCTGGGAGGCCTGTTCAAATGTCTCCTCTCTCTCTCCCTCCACACTCCCTCCCACCCACCGGTCCACTAATGTCATCGCCCGAGGGGCTTTAAACGAAAACAGGGCACACAAAAATGCGATGACTTGTCAAAAACCCAGCCAGCAAGGTGTTTAAGGCATGAATTTCCTCTCAACGAAGGCGCGCTGAGGGAATACGGCCTTCGACTTGGAGGGCTGGTGATGACGTCGCCGAAATTTACGGCTGTCCCCAAGCAACCCCCCCATCTCCGAGTGAGAAGGAGGAGGGAAGCTCTCAGGCATGCGTGTGTGCGCAGGAAAAGGGCCTGTAAGAACCATCACCCGGTGGGCATAGAAGGCCCTGTCCCAAGATGCACCTGTGTGACAACCGAGGGCAGGCCAGAGAAGGCTGGGTGGAAGCCTCGTCGGCCACAAGCAGCCCACTGAAAAAAGGGGCTTCCCTAGAATCATAGACTCATAGAATAGTGAATTTAGAAGGGGCTCACAAGCCCATTGAGTCCAACCCGAGATCAATGGATCTCTGCCAGGTGGGGGGCCATATTTCTCTTGAAGGCCTCCAGTGTTGGAGCACTTGCCACCTCTAGAGGTTCTATTGTCATACTACTCGAACAGTTAGGAAGTTTTTCCTGACCTTCAGCCAAAAATCTACTTTCCTGTAACCCAGGCATGTCCAAACTTCAGCCCTCCTGATGTTTTGGACCACAACTCCCAGAATTCTAAGCTTAGATTGCCAATGGCAAAGGACTGTGGGAGTTGTGGTCCAAAACATCTGGAGGGCTGAAGTTTGGACATGCCTGCTGTAACCTGAACCTATGCTGACATGTCCTGCACGCAAGAATGATTGGCAAGTAAATCCCATGAATTATAAACATTGGGGGGATTGTCTCCCCCCCCCCATCGCAAAATAAAAAGATGTAATCCAAAAAAATAACTTTTCCAATCTGTACAATATAAGACGTGTTCCTCTGTTCTTAAATGTTGAGGACTCCTTGGGTGCTTCTGAGATTACACCTCTGGGTGTTTTGGATGAGATATTCTTTCCCAATAGAGGTTAAATTTTTGTTGTTGTTGTTGTTGTTGTTGTTGTTGTTGTTGTTCACAAAATATATTAAGAGTAAATTAATCTCTCTCTCTTTTTTCTTTTTTCTTTTCTTTTTTGCTGGACTCGGAAGCTCAAGGGCAAAAGAGAGGGGGGAAAGAAGCCTTCTTTGGAAAAACCTTTTCATCTCCCTCTTTCCAATCATCTGGGGATCTTCACTGGGCAACCTGAGAGCAGCCGACACTTTTCCCCACATGAAAGAATAAACATTTAATTTGCGCCACAGGTCGAGGAAAAAGAATGCTAATCCTGTTAGCTCTGTGACAGCAGAAAGAGGGCCGAATCCCCAATTTTTCCAGCAATTACTGCCTGCCCACCAAACCCAGCGAGAAGCACTGGCATCGGGCGGAAGCACAGCTCCTGGCTCTGCAGGAAGGGCAGGAGGACCCAAGGGGACCGAGATTATCTGGCAGAGCATATTTCCCTACGATCAGCGCAGGCCCGAGCCACCCGATCCTCTATGGCTCTCTCGCTCCGGGATGCCACCCCTAAGGGTGGCCACTCGCACAAACGGGCCTTCTCGGTGGCTGGCCCAGCACTTTGGAACTCATTGCTAAGCGATAGAGATGGGCACGAAACGAACAATTTTTCATTTCCGTTTTCGTTTTTTCGTTTCGTTAGCTAGCAAAACGACAAATGAATTTTGTCTCTAAAATAAAACGAAACGAACAGAAACACCGGAAATTTTGTTGTGCATTTCGTTTCCGTTACTGCAATATAAGTGAATTGCTTAAAATCCTAAAAAAAATCACAAAAAATTGAAATAAATGGTAAGGAAATGGTAACGAAACGAACGAAAATGAAAACGGTTTTTTTGCAAAAAAATCACAAAAAATAAAAACGAACCGAAACGGGCCCTCCAAACGACAAACGACAAACGAAATGCCATTTTTTTTATTCGTGCCCATCTCTACTGAGCGAGATACTCCAGGCTCCTTTTCTGGTGTCCTTTTAGAAGAGCAGTTAAGACCCGGCTATTCAGGGATGCCTTCGGCAATTGCTAGGGTTGTATCAAGGTTTATCTTTTTTTATTTTCATTCCTCAGTTTTTATGCCTCTTACCTAGCAATTTTTACGTTTTTAAATTGATGCCATGTTTTTATCTTTTGTGTGGACTGCCCAGAGTTCCCTTCGGGATATGGGAGTGGTATATAAATGCAAAAATAAATAAATAAATAAACAAACCAATCGTTCTGATTTAAATAGGTGAGTTTTCCAACTACAACTCCCAGCATCCCCCACCCAGCCAATAAGGTTACCTTATACATTTTTCCCCAGAGCTGCTTTGTTCAACCCACAGTGCCAACACAATCGTCAACATCCTATCCCCTGAGATTTCAAAGCCAAAATCTGTGACCGTGGAACAGGTCCTTATGCTGGCCTTGTTGCAGAGTGTTTGCATTTTAGTTCAATCCCCTCAGCTGCACAGCTGACGTTCAAGGAAACGCAGAGTAGAAAATCTTCAAGTTCCCCAGAGTGGGCCACCCCTTTTTCTCATCATCTGGAATGTAACAGTCTCCATAACTCACCCTGAGACATTAGTTAGAGAAAGAATTTAAAGTTTTCCTTTACTTACAGTTGAACAGATAAAACAGCAAAACAAACAACCACGACTGCTTGCAGCAGACCTCTGAGTCCTCGCTAACTTTCAATGGAATGCCACCTGCCAGAAAACAATAGGAGAGGAGCAAAGGCTCAGAGCAAAGAGGCAGGTCTCTCTTTGAATTCAAAAGCAGGGAAGGAATGATTGGTTAGTGCTAGACGGAATGACACTCATCCCAGCCAAACCTACTAAAGGCAGCATGCGAGTTTGCAATAACTCCATCATAAGGGGAATGGCCTGATGATGTCACAGAGGCAGGGCAGGCAAAGGTCAGGAACGGAGCTGGAACGGCTTGTGGGCTAGCTGACTGCAGAAGTACGAAGGTGAGGCATTGAGAGAATGGACACAGAATCTGGAGAAAGGACCTACGTCTCTTCACGGTGACATTTTAGCCTTTCTCCATTACAACCGGGGCTTCCATCATGGAAATGGAGGCTTTCTGGCTACTGACCAGTAAGCAGTGTTGGCTTTTGCTGAGGTTGAGGCAATTCCAACAGCAGCCTTTTGTCTGCTTGGTCTGCAGGCGGGGCACTCTGGATCCACACACACACACACACACACACACACACACACACACACACACACAC
>JAHTLZ010003311.1:253602-264867 GCA_023846285.1 Phrynocephalus versicolor
GGGGGGGGGGAATAAAAAAACAACAAGGGCACTAGCGCCTTTCAGCTGGGAAGCACTAGCCCCAAGCCAGTGCTTCTGAGCTGTAAAAAAAAAAAATGCCCCCAACGGGGACTATTTAAAATAATAGCCCCTCCCCCCAAAAATACATGTGTCCCTTGGCCGCGCCCGGCCAGAAAAAAAGAAACAAAAAGTTTAAAAAGAAAAATGAAACAAACCAAATACAAAATGATTTTTTTTAAAAAAAAAAAATCATTTCGTATTAAACGAAACAAAATGTGGGCCGGGGCAACGAATAACGAAAGGAGACGCCATTTTGGCGTTTCGTGCCCATCTCTAGTAATAATTAAAACTGTAAACTGCCCAAAGACTACTTGAAGTGGTATGGGGTGGTATATAAGCAGAACACTTTGCCTTAAGTCAAAGGCAAACGTGATGGCAAGTCAAATCAGAAAAAGGCAATTGAAACTGACGATTGTACTTGTTTCGGTTGATGTGGATTAAACTCTTGTCTTTTCTCTGTGTTGGGGGGTGGTGATCACATAACAGTGAGTGAGTTTATGGGGAGGTGAACCCTTGGGCTACACCTCCCCCTACTGGACATCCTCTAGTACTACAAAAACAATGTACTGTATCCTTGCAGGTCTTCTCAAAAAGCATTATCCCACGGCCGGAAGAGCCGTCTCTTAAGAGAAGGCAGATTCGCTCCGCCAATGGTCACGTGAACCGGAACGGGGGTTTCTGTGTCCTCTCGGACGATGCTCTATTCTCCGCCTACGTATTGTCCCCACCACCGTGATGCACATCAAAGCGCCAGTTTCTGTGCTGTTTCCCTGCTGTTCCGTTGCACACAATTTTTTTTTAAAGTTTCTATGCTGGGATATTGCCTTCTTTGTGTCGCTGCGAACTCTGCAGTAACGTGTGCAATTATAATTATTCATGGGAAACTAAGGACGGAGCATGTTGAAGCGGCTTCATCTGGGTTGAAGTCAAAGGAGACACCCGCCTGCCAAGGCTAGGTATCCCTGTTCTTTGGATGCTGCTGGCAGATGACGCAGGGACCCAGTTGCTTCCATCCCCAACAAGGAGTATTTGTACACGACCCCTAAACTCCGCCGCAAATGGCTCCCAGCTCCAGAGCTTAAAATTGTTTCCCCACCAGCTCCGGAGTTTACAGATAATTAAGTGCAACCACGCCCACCTAAGCGCATCCCAGCACACTTTTCAGGTACCTGCTCTCCGGAGATGAAAATTCCTGATGCGGATATAACGTAGTGACTGCCGGGCTCTCCTTAGCTTCTGTTTGTTCTTTTTTTGCCCCCCCCCGCCCCTTTAAGAGGTCTGAATGCAGTGCCGGGACGGCAGAACGGAGATGAGCGGCATTCTTTTCTTCCTTTTTTTTCTCCCTCCCCTCACGCAGCCAGCAGCCAGGAGTGCAGAGAGGGTGGGAACACAGGAACAGCGACAAACCCCTAAGATCTCTGGTCCGAATTTAAGTGGCCAGCGGATCTTAGGGGTCGTGTGAAAAGGCCCAATGTTTTTCTCTGATTTTACGCAGCCATCTTTACGCTCTTAAGCATATCTTGGCCATGTTCCTCCTATGAATAACGGGGGGGGGGGGGCTGAGTCTCCCTCCCGACTAGCGTGGAAGGAAGCCAGCCTGGCTGGCTTTTCTAAGCGGTCTCCTGATGGGTCACCATGACCAAGTTAGGCCCGCATGCCATCGGAATGGCCCGTCTCTGCCTAGTTTCCAAGCAGCTGTTTCCGGCACAGCCTTCGGCAGACTCTTCAGGATCATGAATTACATTTCCAGAGGAGCAATAAATGAGCTCAGATGACATTGCTCATTGCAATCATTGCTAAAGAAAAAGAAAAAGAACCCCTTAGCAAAAGAGAAACATATAGAATGACTCACAGCCGACCCAGCTGAGGATATTCTTGCTCGACAATGGATGATGGGTCCTGCCATGCACAGCCAGCCTGGCCTGTCAGATCAACAAATGGCTTCTTGGAATCTACAAAGATCATTCATTCATTCATTCATTCATTCATTCATTCGTTTGTTCGTTCACTCATTCATTCGGATGGTTGGTTGGACAAATATCCTTTCACCAAGACTCTAGGGCCAAAAACCTTCAACCAAACAATTCTTCTAAGAAGAAATTTCAGATATTCTCTAGATCCAACTTTGTCAAGAATAAGGTGGCAAAGAAATGGGTGTGGGTGGCCCAGCTATCATCATACAGTCATCCCTCCCTTGGGCATCTGGTGATTCCCCCTTCCTCTACCCCAGTGTCTCAGACCTCAGCTGTCAGAAATAGTCTTTCAGAAATAGTCTTTCCCTGGGATGTTTTCTGATCATTGATATTTGAACTCTTTTACTTTTTTTTTCTCCCCTCTCTTTGTTGTGCATTATTTGAGTGGAATTGTGATGGCTTTAATTGTTGCTCTGTTTGTAAACTGCACAGAGTTCCTTTGGGAAAATCGGTGCGGTATATAAACTGAAAAATAATTAATAAATGAATAACAGCCAGGGAAATACAAAAGACATGCGTAGAGATGAGCACAAATCACTGGTTTGGCAGTAGGTGCCAGTTCATTTGCTGGCTAAACAGGGGTTTGGTACTTATCAGCCCCTCTTCTCTGGGGCGGTGTCCTAGCTTCCTGTACTGCCTCTAAGGTGGTTACTTCACGTCCTACTTTGTTCCATGACTAGTTTTGTACCGTGACAGCACTGGTCACGATCACGTGGTTTTGTCCCTGTTTCAGTGTTCCCATGGTTGTAATAACTTGTCTCGTGACAAGTGTTACCTCACGGTCTTGTACCATGACAAACACTGAATTTATTTAGTTTCCTTTCCCCCCTTTGGGGGGGGGCTTAAACATTCTTTTTTGATATTTCTCTTCTGAAAAGTCAAAATAAAAAATACCCGGACACAGTTTTCTGAGAGAAACTAATGTTTTGTTGCGTGACAGTCGGTACTTCCCAGTGTCTTATCTCGGAAAAGAAAGTGGGAACAAAGAGTGACAAGGAAAAACCCTGCCCAGCACCAGGTACAGGATTGTTGGGCTTACCACCCGTTCCGGGGCCGTGGTCGAGACAAATGTCAGTAGTTGCGTAACGGACGTGAGGTAACTTTTTTTTGTACCGCTCCTCACGCAACACTAACAGAGACTAAACGGACGTGAAGTAACCACCTAAGTGGACGTCCACCGGGGGAGGTGGGGTTGGGAAGCACCAAACTCCTGTTCAGATGATTAACAAACCAGCACAAACTGCTGGTTCGTGCCCATTTCTAGACACACAACTCAAATGAAAGAAAACAAAGACAGCGTCATGGTCGTAAGTAGAGATGGGCACGAAACGAGCGATTTTTCATTTTTGTTTTCATTTTTTTGTTTCGTTACGTAACGAAACGAAAAACAAATTTTGACTTCAAAATGAAACGAAATGACCCGAATCACAAAAAATTTTGTCGACCGCTTCGTTTTCGTTACGGCAAATACATTGAATTGTGCTAAATGGAAACGAAACAGCAATTTTTCATTTTCGTTTTTGTTTTTTAACGATTTTTTTTGCAAAAAAGCTCACGAAAACAAAAACGAACCGAAACGGACCCCTAAACGACCAAACGACAAACGAAACACCATTTTTTTGGAGTCGTGCCCATCTCTAGTCGTAAGTTCAAAAATACCACCCCAAAAAAATCTTCTGAATGGCCCTGATGGTGCCATAGCACAACAGGAACTGGAACATTCTGCAACCTAAGTAAGGCACATAGATTTGTGATGTTGTGACTTACTGTACCTGAATATGGAAGTTCTCTGTCCGCGCTTATAACCATAGCCGCCACAGCAAACAGCCACGGGGTGACTTTTCTTCCGTTGAGCTCATGTGGCTCACAGGCCAGACTATGAAGATTGTATGGCGTTGTTTTCCACTAAAGGCCCCGTCCCCGTTGCCAAAATGACCCCAAAGAGAGTAACGTTGGCTGGCACTCAATGGTGCCAGGGGTGCTTGGCACCGTTTGCGAGTGCTGCAGCTTATTTCTCAGAAAACATTATTCATAAAGGATTATAAAATTCTATTTAAATGAAATACCGTCCCGGGTTTCCTCATTACGAAGCAGGGAGCATTGTGAGGCAAAAAGGCCCTTATTCTCTGCAGCGTTTGAATGCACATGCCTTTTAACCACCCCAGCGAAGCCGGCCCTTTCTAGAGAAAATATCACTCTACATACGACACTTAATAAATGCAGATATAAACAAGCGTTTGGTTCATTTCTCTTTTATGGGGGCAATTCTCCCCTTTCTTCCCTTTTGTCTAATGACGCCTTGATATTTTGCCATCGCATTAAACTCTTTCCCCCTTCGAGAAATAATAAACGCAAACACCCTCCCTGCCTCAAGAGCTCAAAAGAGAGACTGGCTATATTTACCTTTTTTTTAATAGCGAGGCTGTTTGTTAAAGTCTCTTTGTTGACGCGAAGGAATGTTCATGTGAAAACTGAAAATAGAAATTGGGCGGGGTGGGGTGGGGGGGTTAGGGTTGCCATGAGCAATGATGGTTTCCCTATGAAACCGCTCTGTGTGGTGAGAAAAATTGCACACACACACCCCGGAATGCCAGGGACTCTTTCCAAGATGTTTCCTGGGACAATTGAGTGTTTGCCAAGAGCCGCCATCTTGAACGCTAGGATCCATCGCTGGAGACAGCCAGATGGGAACTGCCTCTCACATTCTGGTCCCCCATGGTTTGGATAACGGTGAGCTTGGAAGCATGACCTATTCTGAACTACAAGTCCCAAACTCCTCGTGGCTGTTTCCAGCTCCCCCATTCCCATTTGAAGCCATGAACACTCTTCATCATCACTCTTCATTCAGGAAGAGAGAGTATGCTAATTAAATTTGCAGATGATACCAAATTGGAAGGGGTGGCTAATTCCCTAGAGCAGGCATGTTCAAACTTTGGCCCTCCAGATGTTTTGGACCACAACTCCCACAGTCCTTTGGCATTGGAAATACAGGCTTGGAATTCTGGGAGTTGTGGTTCAAAACATCAGGAGGGCCAAATTTTGGGCATGCCTGCCCTAGAGGATAGGATGAAAATCCAAAAGGACCTTGACAGATTGGAGTGCTGGACCAAAGCTAACGGAATGGATTTCAACAGAGGGAAATGAGGGTGCTGAATTGCACAGATATAGGATGGGAAATACCTGGCTGGAAAATAGTACCCGTGAAAGGGATCTGAGAGTCTTGGTGGACCACAAATTGAACATGAGTCAGCAGTGTGACATGGTGGCCAGGAAAGCCAATGAGATTCTTGGTTGCATCAACAGAAGCATCCTGTCTAGATCAAGGGAAGTGATAGTACCACTCTGTTCTGCTCTAGTCAGACCCCACCTGGAGTCCAGTTCTGTGCACCTCAATTTAAAAAGGATGTTGACAACCTTGAGCGGATACAGAGGAGGGTGACCAGGACGGTTGAAGGTCTGGAAGAAATGTCTTATGAGGAGTGGCTTAGGGAGCTGGGAATGTTTAGCCTTACAAAAAAGAAGGCGGAGAGGGGATGTGATAGCTATGTTTAAATATTTGAAAGGATGTCATATTGAAGAGGGAACAGGTTTGTTTTCCATGGCTTCAGAGAGTAGGACTCGGGGCAATGGTTTCAAACTACAGGAAAAGAGATTCCGTTTGAACATTAGAAGGAACTTCATGACGGTTAGAGCTGTTCGGCAGTGGAAGGTGTTGCCACAGAGGAGGGTGGCGGAGCTCCTTCTTTGGGGGTTTTTAAGCAGAGGCTGGATGGCCGTCTGTCGGAAATATTGTGATGGGGGTTCCTGCATGGCAGGGGGTTGGACTGGATGGCCCTTGAGGTCTCTTCCAACTCTAGGATCTTATGATTCTATAAGAACCTTTTGCCTTTTTGTCCATTTTCAGAGTCCAGTTCCACTTCTGACACCCTGATTCAGTAAGGAAGGGCAACAGGGATTGTTGTCATCCATCAGACCCTGGGGGAGACCCAAGGTGCCCCTCTCTGTTGTCATAGATTCCTCAGATGGTGTTGACTTTTGCCACAAGGAACGTCAATGGCTATTTCCGAGGAGAGGAAGCCTAGTCAAATAGAAGGCTTTTTAGGAAAAAAAAGAAAGGAGGAAACCAACCAACGCTGGAGCAAATAATGACACCAGTTTGATATTTATGGAAACCGGAGACCATTTGTGCATGCACGGAAGCGGAGGCAGGCAGCCAAGGGCTGCTTTTTGCGTCAAAAAAGGACAGTTTCCATGAAAGACAGCAGCGAGTGGTTGTCTAGGTGATGGCAATCGCCTCTCACCTTACAACAGGCATGTCCAAACTTCGGCCCTCCAGATGTTTTGGGCCACAACTCCCACAGTCCTTTGCCATTGGAAATACAGGCTTGGAATTCCGGGAGTTGTGGTCCAAAACTTCAGGAGGGCCGAAGTTTGGGTATGCTTGCCTTACAAGAAGTGTGTTCGCAGTTGCTCTTTTGATAACACCTTTGGCTGAAGCACCCAAATGCCTTTTGGCAACCTCACTCAAGTAAGCAAACCATGTGCCATTATGGTTTTGCCAGCTTTTCACAATGGTTCTTGCCTGCTTGGTTTGAAGTGCAGGGGGAATGCACCAAGGGGAATATAGTATCATAGAGTTGGAAGAGACCTCAAGGGCCATCTGGTCCAACCCCCTGCCATGCAGGAACCCCTATCACAGTGCTTCTGACAGATGGCCATCCAGCCTCTGCTTAAAACCCTCCAAAGAAGGAGACTCCACCACCCTCCTTTGTGGCAGCATGTTCCACTGCCAAAGGGCTCTGTCATAAAAGTTTAGAGGTGGTCTAGCCTGCCCTCTGGACATGACAAGAGAATGTTAGGGCGCTTTTACACGACCCCGAAGATCCGCTGGCAACTTAAATTCGGACCAGAGATTGTGGGGACTTGTTCTGCTTTCTGTGTCCCCACTCTTCCACACTTCATTGCTCCTGTGTGCGGTGAGGGGAGGGAGAAAAAAAGGGAGAAAAGAATGCAGGCTCACCTCCGTCTGCCGGTCCTGCCAGTGGGAGCAGCCCCGGAAGCATTCCAGTCTCTTAAAGGGGCGAGGAGCAAAAAAACCAAACAGAAAGCGAGGACAGCCTGGCACTCACTGCTTTACAATCCGCATCAGAAAATTTTTTATCTCAAGAGACCAGGTACTTTTTAAATGCGCTGGGGCGTGCTTAGGTGGGCGTGGTCATACTTAATTTTTTTTTAAAGTCCGGAGCTGGTGGGAAAACAATTTTAAGCTCCGTATCTGGGAGCCCTATGCCTCGGATTTTAGGGGTCGTGTAAAAGCACCCATAGAATCATAGATTGATGGAGTTGGGAGGAACCTCCAAGACCACGAGTCCAACACGAGGGTAGCATCCAAGGAAGGAACGGGGAGTCCATTTTCGTAGAAAGCTTAAAAGCTTTGCTGTGGACTTCGAGATAAAGCATCTGCCAGCTGCTTCCTCTATTGCCTGTGACCTAAGAGGATGATTCATTGCAAATCACTCACTCGCGGCTGTTGAGTCAAGTGGGAACAAACACCAGTTGAGAGCTCCTCCGTGTGTGCAGCCAGGAAAATCCAACAGGTCCCTGAGATAAGGGGAAGCTTGCGGATGATGAGGAGATAAGGCCGAGCTGCAAACACCTGTTGGATGGAACTCAGCTCCAGGAAGGGGGTGCCACGTGCTCTCCTGTCGGGCCTGATGCTGTGCTCGGAAGGGGTAGGAAAACAGTGGTTGCCGGAGTCTCAGAGCATGTTAAAAACATGAGGAAATGAATGGCTCCCTTGCCCCCAATTAGCTTATCTAATTTTCATTTGGAAAAGTCTTGGCAAAATGTGGATTTTTAGCCAAAACCCTGTAGCTACACAGGGGATAGCGTTAGGAACTTAGCCAGCAGAATTAGCTTCAAATCTCCCTAGAGTAGACCAACCCAATTGCACTTATGGTCTCAATAACTCACTTCTGCGGCAATGGTAAGAGAAAGGATAAAATGTTTCATTTACTCACACTTCTGAATATATCAAGAACAGCATATTGTAGAAAAATAATGACATGTTCCACGAACAGAGCTTAACTGTCTCATACCTTTGTGACTAACACAAAATGAATACTGACTGGAAAAGACTCTTAAGCAGAATGATGAGGCTCTTGTAAAAAAAAATAAGCAGAGGCAGAGGGAGCCCTTGGTTACTGCTAAGATGATTGACAGTCACTCCAGCCCAGATAGGTCCCGCCCAACCAAACCTCTTAAAGGCGAGGTTGCTACAAATCCAACTAAAAGAACACCCTAAAGTTCACTTCTAAGAGTAGGAGGTGAGGCAGTGGATTCAAGTTACAAGAAAGACAATTCCTACTCAGTGTCTGGAAGGACACCTTGACGATAAGAGCTATTTGAAAGTGGAGGTCGGTTGCTGGATATTTTGAAACAAATTGATCCAAAATCGGAGATGTGGGCTCTCCTGCTCCACCATATGGTTGGACATTATGGAGTGTCCCCTGATTCTCCAGGGGTATTTGTACACGACCCCTAAACTCCGCCGCAAATGGCTCCCACCTCCGGAGCTTAAAATTGTTTCCCCACCAGCTCCGGAGTTTACAGATAATTAAGTGCGACCACACCCACCTAAGCGCGTCTCAGCGCAGGTACCTGCTCTCCGGAGATGAAAATTCCTGATGCGGATATAACGTAGTGACTGCCGGGCTCTCCTTGCTTCTGATTGTTCTTTTTTTGCCCCCCGCCCCTTTAAGAGATCTTAATGCAGTGTCGGGACGGCAGAACGGAGGTGAGCGGCATTCTTTTCTTCCTTTTCTTCTCCCTCCCCTCACGCAGCCAGCAGCCAGGAGTGCGGAGGGGGTGGGAACGCAGGAACAGGGACAAACCCCTAAGATCTCTGGTCCGAATTTAAGTGGCCAGCGGATCTTAGGGGTCATGTGAAAAGGCTCCAGGTCTGCGACTCGAAGTGGAACTTTTGGTGGTCCAGGCATTGCTGGATTCCAGCTCCCATAAAACTCCTCCGGAGATGTTTGTAGAAGAAAGAATAAAAATCTGTTCAACAAGAGTACCAGGTCAGCATCAGCAATCCTCGCTTGTTTTCAAGGCCAATAAGCTGATTCGAAAGGGTGGTTCGAAAGATGAAGCTCATTGAACACATGGGCTACTAGGGACCACAGCTGATAGGCAAGCAGTGTTTCCTAGTAGGCCATGAATTCAACACTTCTATATCTGTGTAAACGATGTTCCAAAACAAGAACCAACCAACCCGGAGAAACCTTTAGAGCTTTTGTTCAACCTCTGTAGAGGCCGGGCAAAATTCGGTGCATCGTCTAAATTATGCATCAAGATGAAGAAGGGGAGTGGGTCTGTTCTATGCAGAAAAACACTTTCAGACATAAAACCTCGGAAGGGTTCTGAAGCCCTCCGAAGCCCCCTTCACTCGGACTCACCCAGGTGCTATTTTAACCGAGACAGAAAACCCCACAGATGTTTCTGAAAGAGTAGATTTCCTCTCCCACAAAACCTAATTGCATCCGTTGGTTACCAGCTTCAGCAAAATCCCAAATGGGAAGGGGGAAACTGCAGGTATTAGTGGTTTTGGCCCATCAAATACAGCTGATTTCGCTTTGGAAGGCTTTTGTTTGAGGTTGCCTAGACCAAGATGTTCAGAAGTCATTATTTTTGAAATGAGGAAAGAATTCGCTCACACAAGACAGAGAAAGAGACCATGGCTAGCTGTGAGCCTTATGGAGTCTTGACCTTCTAGCTGCAAGGAAGTTTCAGCAGCAACAACAAAACAACAACTTTAGAACTACAAGGATCATCGACTTTCCGGATATTTGAAAAGAGAATATGAATGGACCACCAAAAGAAGATGGCAAGAAGGAGTAAATTCACCAGTTAACTGATATGTTATTAGATCCTCCTGATATGTACAACCTTCGTATTTGACTTGATAGACTCAGTGTAATGTTATGTGTTTTATTTTCTATCCCTTTCCCCCCTTTTCCCTTTCCCTTCCCTCTTAAAACTAATAAAATTCTTCAAATAAAAAAAAGAACTACAAGGATCACCAAGTCCATGCCTGTCAAGGAAGCCCAGTGGAGACTTGAACTCACAACTAGAGATGGGCACGACTCAAAAAAACGGTGTTTCGTTTGTCGTTTGTCGTTTAGGCGGTCCATTTCAGTTCGTTTTCATTTTTCGTGAATTTTTTGCAAAAAAAATCATTTTCGTTTCGTTATGTAACGAACCGAAAAAACAAAAACGAAAACGAAAACTTGCTGTTTCATTAGCATTCATTACAGTTCAATGTATTTGCCGCAACGAAAACGAAACGCACGACAAAATTTCGGGTGTTTCGTTTCGTTTTGTTTCATTTTGGAGACAAAAGTTGTTTTTCATTTCGTTACGTAACAAAACGAAAAAACGAAAATGAAAACTCTACTCACAACTTCCATAGTCAGAGGTCTAAGCCACTCAGGTATCCAACCATCAGCCCTCCAGGGCCATACTTCTAGGAGTTGGAATCAAGGAGGTCTGGAAGATTAAAAGCTGGAATCCACTGGGCTCCAAGGAGACGAAGGTGGACCTTTTTGCCCATGGCTCAAGCCCTCAACCTTCTGTGTCAAAGTTTCTCCTCTGGCCACCCTATCAATGGGGACGAGCAAGGGTCATCCACACTGGGGCCCTGCAGGTCTCTCAGCAAGTCCTGAGGACACAAAAGCTGGCCACCGTCTATGAGTCTCTTTCCCAGGAATCTTCACACACCAAGGAGGATTGAGGTCATCGAGCCAGGGACAGTCAAGGGAAGTCAAGGCTTCCCTCCAGCCGACCCGAGTGTGGCAGGTTTCACTCTGGTCCATCAGGGGAGCACATAAAGATGCTTCTGGCTCAGCTCCTGCAATCTTCTCATGGAACTGGGAGCTCAGTGGCTGAGATCTCTGGCTGCAGAGGCAGAGGTTGGGAGTTTGATTCCCCCATGGGGGCGTCGTTGACAGGGGCGGACTCCATGATCCAGAGGGCCTCTTCCAGCTCTGCAGTTCGATGATGATGATGATGATGATGATGATGATGATGATGATGATGTGGTGGTGGTGGTGGTGGTGGTGGTGGTGGTGGTGATTACTACAACAACAACAACAACAACAACAACAACAACAACAACAACAACAACAACAACAACAACAACAACAACAACAACAACAACAACAACAACAACAAC
>JAHTLZ010003311.1:264877-298218 GCA_023846285.1 Phrynocephalus versicolor
ACAACAACAACAACAACAACAACAACAACAACAACAACAACAACAACTGCTTGTCTGGCAATTTACAATATCAGCCTATTTTGTTAGTCTGAATTGTTATATTGTTGTCATGACTTTGTTGGTTGTAACTGGAAGGGGCAATTTTGCATGCATTTTATTTTTATTTATTTATTTATTTATTTGACTTTTACACCACCCATCTAGCCCTAAGGCAGTTTACAACATGGAATAACATGGCAAGCTAACAAAGGAGTACATTTAAAAAACCAAAATACAAGGAGCATAATAAAACAAAATATACATAAACCAACAGCAAAACACTAAAATGAAGATAAAATGACGATAAAAATAGCAGATTGATAAAAGGGGGGAGTGAAGATAAGCGGTAAAAAGAAGTAGATCCTTAACGAGGGCAGGAGGGAGGCGTTTGGCCCAGCTGATCTTCTTCGTATGGGGATCAAAGGGTGGTGGGCTGCCAGGGGGGATCACCCCTGTTTGGGAAGACCTCCACCGTTCCTACAACAGATAGCTAGTTTCCACCCAGTAGCCAGGAGTCCAAGGGTTACTACAGACTGAAGTCTGGTGGTTACCCAACAACATATTGTGCCTCAGAATATATATATAACTATATATTCACACAGATCACGAATGGATTCTCCCTTGGTATACGTTTATGATCTTGTGCATGCTAGCAGTTGAAATAATATTTATTAAGTCATGGAAAATCTTTTAAGGATGTTTACTGGACAAGATGTTGAAGAATAAGCTAACAGTTACTGAACATTTTCACTTGATTCAGTTTTATGCCTGACAGACTTACAACAGTTTTGTGATAGCTTCCTTTTGTAACATAGGCAAAAGAACGGAGAAACTCTCCGTCTTAGCAGAAAAGCTTCAAGCTATCAGACAAAACAGAACACACAGCAGATGCAGAATAAAACTCATCCTGTTAATTCTTCTTCTACCTAGCAGGCAATCTCTTCAAGCACCCATTATTTTATTGGTGCACGGGACAGGACTAATAAATTGTGTGATAGCAGAATTCAGCATGCCGTAAGCCAGGTCAAAAAACAGGTGTCACAAAATTATAAGCGAATGTTGACAATACCAAAGGCAGCAGTCAAGATGGCACATAAGAACCTAAGAACCTAAGAAGAGCCCTGCTGGATCAGGCCAAAGGCCCATCTAGTCCAGCTTCCTGTATCTCACAGTGGCCCCACCAGATGCCTATGGGAGTGCATGAGACTAGATATCTGTCTCCTGATACCACTCCCCTGCATGGTCTATACCAGGGGTGAAGAACCTTCAGCTTTCCAGATGTTTTGAATCACAGCTCCCTTTATGATTGGCAATTTAGGCTCAAAATTCTGAGAGTAGGGGGTACAAAACCCCTGGTCTACATGATGCCCTCTTGTGCTCACATTCATATTTGTTGAAAAACAACCCTGACAATGTTTTTATTTATTTATTTATTTATTTATTTATTTATTTATTTATTTATTTATTTATTTATTTATTTATACAACTTTACAATTTCTTTGTGTTTGTTTGTTTTGAACATTTTTATCCTTCTTTTCTCTTTGGAAAAGGACCCAAGGTGGCAGAACCAATGTCTGGGATGTTTGTTTGTTTGTTTCTGAGTATTTATACCCCGCCTCTGAGAATTTATACCCACCTTTCTCCTTGGACAAGGACGCAAAACAGCTTAGAGTAGTGAGGAACAACATACAGCCCAGTACAAATAAGACATATTCAAGTTTAAGAACAAGGAATTGAGGGGTATCTTACAGCAGGGCTGTTCAGATTTGAACAGCCCGTGGTCTACTTTTTCCGGCCCAAAGTGCCTGAGGGCTACTACACTAAAACCTCTACTTACGAATGTTATCCTTTCCAAGCATATGCTCATAATTTTAAAAAATTGTACGTAGAGCAGCAGTTTCCCGTAGGAATGCATTGAAAACCAATTAATCTGTTTGGGAGGGATCAGATTTTAATGCACCATAGCCCTTGAACTGCCCTGCTCAACTGAGACAGTGGGCTGGCAGACGCAGAACTTTTCTGGGACAGTGGTGGTCCTTGGGGTGGGGGAGGGAGGGGTGGAGAACTTATCCCCTCACTTTTTAAATTGATGGCCGGTGGACTACTTTTGAACCCTTCGTGGGCTACTGGTAGACCGCAGTCTACCTGTTGGGCAGGCCTGTTAACAGCATTAGAAGGCCACATTAAAGCTAAAAGAGAACATGAGCAGTTAAGAAAAGAGTATAAATTCCATGTAACCATGTATGGTAGACCATCTAAAAGTTACGAGGGATGGGAACTAACAATTGATAACATAGCATCAATGCAATCACACAAGGACAGGTATAAACACAAAGTCTGTGCAGCCATGTGTGTGGCGGATTCATATAAAAGACACCCTTTGGGAATAGTAGCGATCTCAAGAGGGGATACTGCAGACCATCTAGAATGCAGCCATTGGTGTTGTCAACATACCGGCTGCCCTTTGCTATGTAATGCTTGCCATCCTTTTTCTTGCTGGCAATGCGGGCATGAAATATTATCGAACTATGGGTGATATCATTGTGAAGATTCTCAGGCATCCAGCTGAGTTTATCTGGAAGTTGAGCCATGGCAACTGGACTTCTCTTCTTAAGAGATCAATGTCTCAAGAAAAGAAGTCCAGTTGCCATGATGAATCAACTTCCAGATATGGGTGATATTGCAGCATGTGCAATTTCTGAACTATATTTGAAAGAGATACGACAACAGAGGATTGACTGGTTTCTTGAGTGGCTCCCGCAAGCTGGTCAACATCTACCCGAATGAACCCTATAGCCATGAACAAAACAGCCATGGAATGGACTAGATCTCATCCAGACAGTTGCAGGAACAAGCTTTGCATCCCGGCCTTGGAATTCCAAGGGTTCCCAGTGCCTCTCTCCCCTCATAATTGCCCTATAAAGAATGCAAAGGAAGTTTGGAGGAAAGAAAAGAAAGCCACTCAGCACGGGTGGTCTGGACCCCATTCATTTGTAAATACCCACATAATCTTTTTTTTAAAAAACCCTCCTCTGTTAATTTTTAATATCATATTTTTTCCCCTCCTTGGAACACCCACAGAGAATCTGAGAACAACCCTGAAACAATGAATACATAAATATATGTATCTAAATCTATACTACGTCTCCAGAAGCTAGTGGTTTATACATGGGTCGGGCGGCCCATCGCCTCTGAGTCGACCATGGAGTGATGGGATTTGTCATCCACAAATCCCGAGTCTGCCACCTTTGGGAACGTTGGCATCTTTATTTATTTATTTATTTATTTATTTATTTATTTATTTATTTATTTATTTATTCAACTTTTATACCGCCCATCTAGCCCCATGGATACTCTGGGCGGTTTACAACATGGAATCACATAACAAGCTAACGAAGGAATACATAAAAAAAAAATACAAGGAGGATAATAAAACAAAATATACATAAATCAACAACAATAAACAAAAATCAAGCTAAAATGAAGATAAACATAGCAGGAGGTTGATAAAACTTTTTTAGATAGGTACCCTGACTTAAGAGTAGTTCGACTTAAGAGCATGCATTCAGAATGGATTAAATCTTTAAGCTGATGTGCCACTGTGTTAGGGACATTTGAGGGACATCCTACAGCATTAACGCTACAAGAGAACGCGAGCAAAGCAAAGCAAAGCAAAGTAAAGTGTTCTGCTTATATACCGCCCCATACCACTACAAGTGGTCTCTGGGCGGTTTACAATTTTTATTACAGTGTGCAGGCTACACATTGCCCCCCCCCCAGCAAGCTGGGTACTCATTTTACCGACCTCGGAAGGATGGAAGGCTGAGTGAACCTTGAGCCTGCTACCGGGGATTGAACCCAGGTCGTGAGCACAGTTTTACCTGCAGTACAGGCATTTAACCACTGCTAAAGAGAGAGCAAAAATTCCATATAAAAGTCATGAGGGATGGAAACGAACATTGAAAACGTAGTTATAAACACAATGTTATAAGTGGTTATGAACACAAAGTCTATGTGATCATGTTTGGTAGATTTATATACAAGACCCATAGATAGTCCGTCATTCAGGGAAAGCTTGCCGGAAAAGGAAGGTCTTTGCCTGTTTCCGGAACGACAGCAGAGACGGGGCAGTCCGGGCCTCCAGTGGGAGGGAATTCCAGAGCAGAATTCTATGCAGAGCAGGGCTATAGGACACCATCTCCCTACAGCAGGCATGTCCAAACTTCAGCCCTCCAGATGTTTTGGACCGCAGTTCCCACAGTCCTTTGCCATGGGCAATCTAAGCTTAGAATTCTGGGAGTTGTGGTCCAAAACATCAGGAGGGCCGAAGTTTGAACATGCCTGCCCTACAGGTTTCCAAAGCCCCCCTGCATCCAAATTCATGTCGTCCCATTCCAAGAGAAAAAGAACGCCCCAGAGATGTTTCTCGAAATGGAGATTTCCCCTCCCACACAATATAACTGCGTCCATTGGGCTGCCGGCTTCAGCAGAATCACAAACCTGAGAGGCCCCAAAAGCAGATATTAGTGGTTTTGGACCAGCTAATGCCATTGATTTTGCTTTGGAAGGATTTTCTTTGAGGTTGCATAGAACAAGATGCCCAGAAATCATTACCGTATGTATTTTGATCCCCAGAAATCATTTTTCTCCCTGGAGGGTGGGGAAAATTGACTTTAAAAAGACAGGCCACATTGATGGCCACAAGCATCACGGAGGCTCGCTTTTGAAACAGCCATTAAGGAGAATTAAATGATGCAGATATGAAGAGCCAGAAGTTGACACAATCAATAAGGGAAGAAGCCAGCAGTATTAGGTGGAAGTAGCTAGCACTCTTCTGGTTTTATTTACCATATTGAATGCAGTCTGTAGTTTGTTAGACTGGGAGGGACTTTTCCACTTTGTGGTGACATTCCTTCTAGCCCTTGAATTCAAAGAGAGCACCACCTCTTTGCTAAAAAAAATTATTTTCCCTTTTCTTGGTTGGTGGCTTTCGTTTGTTTGCTGTAGATCTGTTCGGTTAGTTGTTAAGTGGTGTACAAGCCTGTCTTTTCAAGCAACTGTAAGTAAAGAAATGTTTTATTTATCCCTTCTCCTACAAATGTCTCTGAGTCAGTTACTAAGACTTTAAGTGCCAGTGAATGAGAGAAGCGTGAACTTTGGGGAAGTGGTAACTATTCTCCTCTGAGGATCTTTGCACTGCTGCTACAGAGCAAAGAGAATGTTACGGGGAATCCAAACACAACTTTCAAGTTGCCGTCCTCTGGAACTCTCAAACCATCCTTCCCTTGCTATCTTTTATGACCTTTTTCCAGCTGATGTGAGACAGACCATAAGCAGCCCTCCAGTGCTGGTTTGGAAATGATATACCCACCTGGAGAATCATATACAAGAACACATGAAGCATTCAAATTAAAATCCAATCATAATGGGTATTTGTACACGACCCCTAAACTCCACCACAAATGGCTCCCAGCTCTGGGGCTTAAAATTATTTCCCCACCAGCTCCAGAGTTTACAGAAAATTAAGTGCAGCCACGCCCACCTAAGCGCGTCCCAGCGCACTTTTCAGGTACCTGCTCTTGGAGGGTGAAAAATCCCAGATCCGGATGTAAAGGAGTGAGTGCCCGGCTCTCCTCGCTTCTGTTTGTTGTTGTTTTTTTGCCTCCCACCCCTTTAAGAGAAGGAATCAGGACGACGACGGGGCTTGGGGAGGCTTGGACCGGCAAACGGAGGTGAGCCTGCATTCTTTTGTCCCCTTTTTTTCTCCCTCCCCTCACACAGACAGGATCAAGGAAGTGCAGAGGGGTGGGGACGCAGGAAGAGGAACGATCTCTGGTCCGAATTTAAGTGGCCAGCGGATCTTAGGGGTCGTGTGAAAAGGCCCAATGGAACCCAAGTGGAACCTTTGGGGAGGCACAAATCTGGGATACTTGCAGAAAACACTTTTCTTTCATGTTGGGAGGACAGGCCTCTTGGGAGCTAGATGCCTGGTAAGACCATCAGCCCCAAAAGATTTTCCACCTGTCTCTGTCAGGGGTGTATCTAGGGGGGCAGACAGAAGGGTGCGTTTGCCCTGGGTCGCAAAGCAATCTGGGGACACCTGGAAGGGGAGCAAGAGGAGGAAGCTGTGTGCTCTCCAGCCAGCAGTCCTCCTTTCCCCTGGCTAAGACTTAGCGATCCTTAGACAGGGGGAAAGGACGAGAGGTGCTATCTGGTGGAATGCGCCCCTTAGCTAGGGGCTGTGCAGGGGGGGGTGGCAGGCAATCAGGCGTGGGTCTGTGGCTTCTCAGGGGCTGGCAGCGGTGCGTGCCATCAGACCAGGACCCGGTGCCAGATTTCGGCAGAGATAGGCACAGCGATCGCTGCCTGTGGGTGGCCTCAGTGGGCTGGACCTCCGTGCCTGGGTCCCTGGGTGTGGCGGTCAGGGCCGCTCCTCCACCATCTGCCTGTTCGTCTGCCCACCCATCCGCCCTTCTCCCGATGTACGCAGAGCGAAGGCAGCGCCTGTCCCGCTGGGGAGCCCTATGCGTGCCCTCGGCCCCTGGAGAGCGAGTGAGCAACCAAGCGAGAGCGCGGGCGCCATGCTGGGTGGGTGAGACATGGGGCCTTTTCACACGACCCCTAAACTCCACGGCAAATGGCTCCCAGCTCCGGAGCTTAAAATTGTTTCCCCACCAGCTCCGGAGTTTACAGAAAATTAAGTGCGACCACGCCCACCTAAGTGCGTCGCAGCGCACTTTTCAGGTACCTGCTCTTGAGGGTGAAAAATCCCAGATCCGGATATAAAGGAGTGAGTGCCAGGCTCTCCTCGCTTCTGTTTGTTGTTGTTTTTGCCCCCCGCTGCTTTAAGAGACAGGAATCAGGACGACGACGATGACAGGGCTCCGGGTGGCTTCCACCGGCAGACGGAGGTGAGCCTGCATTTTTCCTCTCTTTTTTCTCCCTCCCCTCACGCAGACAGGAGCAAGGAAGTGCGGAGGGGGTGGGAATGCAGGAAAAGCAACGAACCCCCAAGATCTCTGGTCCGAATTTAAGTGGCCAGCGGATCTTAGGGGTTGTGTGAAAAGGCTCATGGTTGGGGGGAGAGGGCACAAAAAGTGATTTTGTCCCCGGGTGCTCCAAACTCTACCTACTCCTCTGGTCCCTGGCAGAGAATCAAAAAAGCCCATCACAGTTGGTCAGGCTTTTTAGGAATCCTATAACGCAGGGGTGCCCAAACTTTTCGCAAGAGGGCCAGATTGGGTGAGGTGAAAATGTTTCTGGGCTAACCTTTCAGCCGCATTTGGCCCTCAGGCCGGACTTTGGACAAGTCTCTATAACATACAAGGAGGCGGGGAGGATGCTGCAGCAACGGAGCTGGGGGCAGGTAGGCTGGGCAGGTGGCTGGGGGGGGGATGGACAGAGGCAGGGAGGACAGGCAAACTGTAAAACTGCAAGCTGACGTCTCCATCCAGTATGGGGAGGGGCCAGCTGGCAGGGATGCATGACAGGCTGAAGCAGTTGAGAGAAGAAGTCGCGGGCCAGTCAATATTTGAAAACGGGCCACATTTGGCCCCCTGGGCCTGGCTTTGGACATGCCTGCTAAAGCGACTTCTCTACCAGCAAACTGCAAACGTGGCTTCTGAAAAACCCCACAAGAACCAGGCCTGCAAAGACGGCCTGGCCATCAAGTCTGGCCACCTGAGACATGGCATCCTATTCAATGTGATTGCGCTGAGGGAATGGCAAAATGCGCGAAATCGCGGCAGAAACGAAAACGAAAAAAACGAAAAACGAAACGACTACTTTTTTCGATTTTTCGCGAAAACGGAAACGAAACGACTCGGACCCTAGCCGAAAACGAACACGAAAACGAAGTTTTTTTTCTGAGTCGTGCCCATCTCTAACTGGTATAACTATCAATTGGTGAGTCTTAGCGTAATTGGTAAGCCACAGCTGGTGTGATAAGAGATAGTACTTTAATTGGTAAACTGCTTCCCAGCTAATTGGAAGACTTAGCTGGGAAAGTGATAAGAGACCACGAGAAAATCCTTTGGCTAACTTAAGAATCATGAGACCATGAGACAAGAGAGAAAAAGTGTGTGTGTGTGGGGGGGGTAAGGTCTGGCACTTCTGCTGTTGCTGTTTTTCTCACAGAGGCTGTTGCCTCTGGGAGAGCCAGAATCAAAGATGGCTTTGGTCATGTCAACCCATAAGCCTCCATCCCCATGTCTCCTATCCCAACAGTGGAGCCAGGGGTTGGGGGTTCAATACCCCCCACTGGGCTTCCAGGGAGAAAAGGCTAGCCTCTGTAACCTTGGGCAAGCTGCACCATCCCACAGCAATCTCAGAAGAAGGGAAAGGAAAGCCACTTTTGCATATTCTGTACCGCAGGCATGTCCAAACTTTGGCCCTCCAGATGTTTTGGACCACAACTCCCAGAATTCCAAGCCTGTATTTCCAATGACAAAGGAATGTGGGAGTTGTGGTCCAAAACATCTGGAGGGGTGAAGTTTGGAAATACCTGATCTACCTAGAAAACCCTGGAAAGTGTTGTCGCGCATTAGGATCAACTTGAAGGTGTACAGTTATTCTTGCTCTTTCTTTTTCTCATAATATTAGAATACACATGGGTCATCGGCGGAAGCTGAATGATGAGAAATCCAGGGGAGGGCAAAGGAGACCCTTCACACAATGCATGGTTTAGTGTTCTGAAAACAAGCCAGGTTCTCACCTACTTCTCTTTCCTCCGAAAGCCAACGAAAGCAAATCTCAGTGTTTGTGTGTGCGCCTTTAAATGAAACCAGAGTTCTTGATGACATCTGGACTCCTCCGTGCTTCCGAGGGAAACACCTTCGGTCGGAAGACTATGTCAATGCCTTCAATTTCTTCTGTTAGTCCACCCAGGTTAACAGAAAGTTATGGAATAGAGATCCGTCAAATGCAAAGTCTGGAAAAGTTACTTTTTGGGGGGGGGGGGGAGATGCACTCCCCCCCCCCGAATCCTCACCCCAGCATGTTCGCTGGGGGATCCTGGAAGCAGAGTTGGTTTTAGAGGTTTCATTTTCCAGGCTGTGATAGGCAAGGACTTGAGATGAGCATAAATCCAGAAACAAATTACAACATTTGTTAGAAATGACCAATTTATCAACATTTTGTCACTTTGTATTTCTCCAAAACAATGACCTTGACAATTATGAAGTGACAAATTTTAGCAATCTTTCTTTCTTTCTTTCTTTCTTTCTTTCTTTCTTTCTTTCTTTCTTTCTTTCTTTCTTTTTTGACTTTTCTTTTTTGCGGGTGCTTTTTTGAGGGGTCAGATGATCCTACAAATCAATTTGTCAATGCACTACAGTGGTACCTTGCATAAAGAATTTAATTTGTTCCAAATGAAATTATGTTAAGCAAATTTTCCTTTATACGAATTTCCCATAGAAATACATTGAAAACAGAGCAATCCCTAATTGCAACCATTTTTAGGTTGTACAGATTCACCCCATAGATGTTACGCAAATTTCCCCTATCGCCGAATTTTTTATGTTGTATAGATTTTATATTATACAAACTGTTTGTTATACAAAGGTCCACTGTATTGTGATTCCTTAACCTTGATCTATTACGAATCGTGATGAATCGCCATTTTTTTTGCGATTTGTGCCTCTCTCTAGTAGGGGCCATACGCTTCCAGTAAGGAATTCTGGGTTTGTCTTTCCACAAAGTATTCTTCTTCTTATAATCATTGTGTTCTCCTTTGATTCCATGGCCGTCATGTGAGCATTTTGGGGGGGAAAGGGGCAGACTAACTTGTTCCCCGCTACTTTTGCTTGCAGGGAGGGGGGCAGGAGACAGGGAGAAGGGGGGTTAAAGCTGGCTGATAATGTTCTGTTTTGTTCTGGGGGCCTTGAATGTGTTTTCAATTTAGTCCTTTATATGGGGCTGAAGGTTGTTTTACAGCCATGAAGTCACAGATACAGACAGAGGAGGCAATTGCGGGCTCCACCGCCCTTCGCCTGCCAAGCTGCTCCCTTCCATCACGGCACATTCGTTTGGGGTTGGTACTGGTGCCAAGCCACCCGATGCCAGAGGCAAGAGGGAGGGGGAAAGAGGACTGCATGAAGCCAGAGAATGCTTTGGCACAACAGCTGCCCAGAAATGGGATCTAATGAGGTTTCAGGGAGGAGGCGTGAACACCAGTGTTCGTTTTCGGAAGTGAGAAGAGAGAGGAGGACCATTAAATCCATAGGAATTGTAGGATCCACATCATAATTACCTATTATAACCATAAGCTGGAAGAGACTCTGTGGGTCATCATCAGCCCTTCTCAAGGATGCCCGGTGGGGAATCAAACGCCCAACCTCTGGTGCTGCAGGTGGACGCCTCAACCACTGAGCTATCCAGCAATTCTTAATAATAATCTTTGAAAAGTGGAGCAAGAAGGGACCCAGTGGGGAATCGAACTCTCAACCTCTGGCTCCCAAGCCGGATACTTAAACATTGAGCTATCTGGTAAATCTGCTGGTGGTATAAAAACACAAGGCAACAGGGAGGTTCTCAGTTCCATTGTCCTTAATATTCTTAATGCAATGCTACCCAGCCTTGGGTCCCCAGATGTTCTTGGACTGTGTGTGTGTGTGTGTGTGTGTGTGTGTGTGTGTGTGTGTGTGTGTGTGTGTGTGTGTGTGTGTGTGTGATGTCATTACAGTTGTGACCAACTCTTTGTGACTTCATGTCCATGGAGTTTTCTTGACAGGAATACTGGAGTGGTTTGTCAGTTCCTACTCCAGGCGCCTACAGGTATTCCCTAGTGGTCTCCCATCCAAGTCCTAACCAGGGCCGACCCTGCTTAGCTCCCAAAATCAGGTAAGATTGGATGTGCTTAGGGCATCGAAGTAGCTCTGTTCTTGGACAACATCTCCCATAAATCCTGACTGGAACAGCTAGTCGTGAAAGCTTCTGGGAGGCCTAGTCTAAGAACATCTGGGGACCCATGGCTTGGGAAGCACTGCTCTACTGAGATTTGGAAGGGAGAACCTCCAGACATGACTCACCTGTAGTGTTACCTTGGACATTTCGGGCTGTCACGCAGGATATGAAATAAGTGGTTTTCCCCCTGCTGCTCCTGAAGGTTTGACCTAAATGAATGGTTTCGTGCCACAAGGAAGGAGATCCTGGAATAATATTATGAAGAACATCTGGACATTAATGGCTGTTCTGCACTGGAATGGAAGGTGGTGGAGATGCCTTCACAGGAGGCTTTTAAACAGAGTTGAAGAAGACCTCTGAGATCTTGGCTTGTGGATGCAGGTTGTCCCTCTTGGTTTCCTTTTGTTGGCTGCTGCTCCCTGGATTGCCCACAGACATGCTTTTCTGAAAGAGAGCTTCTTCAGACTGAACCTCAACATGGAAAGCAAGTGCTTTGAGCCAGGCCACCTCCTCAAATATGCACTGGTTTCCCCTGAACCAGGGGGAGATGGAGAAAAAAATATATAAATAGTGGTGGCTTTGCTGAACGGAGGGAGAAACATTTCTGGACCGACTGTGGCAAAGAGCAAGATGGAGGGGGAGAACAGCCACTGTGAGTTGGACATCCCCCAGCGGAAGAGAAGAGGTTTTGAAGACACCAGATGATGCACCAAAAGAGCACAACGCCAAGCAGTCGATCCTTGTCGAGAGTCTTCCCAACTCGTGTTTCCGATGGTCCAGTCCAGACCATCTCCACATCTTGGGCTTTTTACCAGGAGAAACCAGGCCATGCTGACCACAGGGTCAGGCCACTCGAGCCAAATCCAACAGGAGGGAGGGGGGAAAGGAAGCTGGACCCCCAGCCAGCCAGGAATGAGCTGCACGGCCAACAGGCAGGCAAGGGATGCCACAAAGGAAGAGGAGAAGGAATCAAGGGCAGGTCTGGGCTCAATTTGGCCACAAGGGAGATGCTTTTATCAAGGAAACAGTCTCACCCCACACGTCCTGAGCCACTTTGAAGCGAAGTGTTCCGTTTTCGGAGGCACCACACGTTCTCATGCTCTGCCTGAGTTCCAGGGATATGTCAGAGGTCCAGAAATTGGGATGGTTCTTTCTGAAGCATTTTTCTCCCCAGGGAGGCATCAGCAACAGCTTCCCAAGAGTGGTACCCTGGATGCGCGTGCCAAAATCAGCATGTTTCCTGTCCAGAGATGGCCTGCTCCATATCTCAGGTTTGGTTGCGCAACATCTCTGATGTGGCAAACGTCTAGGCGCTTGAAAGAGGTGTTGGATGTGTTTGGGGTTTGTGTCGAGAAAAATGGGACCCTGCGATGTGTAAAATGTTGTGAAAGTTTGTGCAATTTATTTGATTTTGCTAGCAATGGGGAACACAGAGCCAAGTAGGGTCTTGAAAAGTGGTTCTCCCAGTTTTAATAATCTGCTCCTCAAATACTGCTCATTCAGTTCGTGCTTTAAATCCCACTTTCCCGCCTTTCCCCCCTTTCTTGTTTCATTATTTTCAAGATTCCAAAAATAAAGAATTATATCCTCAGATAAATTTGACACAAGAGAATAAATCCATCTAAAATGTACCTTTGTCTTTCTGGCAGAATTAGGACCTACCTTTATGGAGGTGACTGCCGGAAAAAGTCACAGAATCCTAGAATCTTGGAGTTGGAAGGGGCTTCTAAGGCCATCAAGTCCAACCCTCTGAATGCCTCCAGGGTTGGAGCACTCCCCACCTCGCGTGAGCTCACTGGTTTCCTTGTCGCACTGCTCTAAGGTCAAGAATGTCCTCTGATTTTTAGCCTAAATCTGGCTTCCTGCGGCAGGTTCCTGCATGAGCTGTTAAGGGAGCATCAAATCTGTGTCCTTGCAGCATACTTTCTTTAATACAGTTGCTAACTCAGCTCTCCAACACCAGCAGACATTACTATAAGAAAACACAGGGCATTGTTCTGAAAGATTCCACCATTTTAATAACAGGAAATAATGTGTTACAATGGAGTAACTGGATCCCGTTCTTCAGACATGAGAATTTCTCACATATTCTAGGTTAGAAGTGCTCTACAAAAACCACTTAAAAGGCTAGTTGAAATCAGATCACTCACATTAATAAAAAAAAATACATGGTTGCTAAAGATAAATTAAATTAAATTAAGACTTTTAAAACAAAATAAAAAGTCAGAAAGTTTTTTAAAAGTGCAAGTGCCATGTATAGTCACATTTCCTACACTTGGTGTATTAACATAACTCCAATTTCAATAGAACCAGGGAGATCAATGAGCTGATACGATGGTTTGGCAGTTGGCTTCATCAGCAGACAACTTTGTCAGTGGGGCTGGGGGCTGCATTGTATGACTGACCACCTTCCAATTGCCTAAATACAATATGTTCCCCATTTCACTTCCAATGCTGATGTGTTTTTTTTTAAATAGGAAGAAATTTGCCCTACCTTAAAATATTCTCAAAGAGGCATCAATTTGCTGATGTTTCTGCTTAATTTCCTGCAACTGGTCCAGGAGGACCAAGACATCCTCCCATGATAACCTCCACAGGGAGGTTGGGTGATCAGCTCCAACCTCCCCAGGGATGCCGGGGTGGGGGAGGGAGATGCATCGAACTATTGCATGGTCTCTGGCTCCCTCTAGTGGCCAGTCCTGGTAAATATACCCTGGAAATATATAGGAGTGCATTTCTGAGTTTTTATGTTTAGTGTTTTCAGGCAAAAGAGAAATGAATCAGCAGATACTGGCCCCGTGGATAGAGCGTTACTACTGCATATCTCCCCCCCCCTCTACTATATCTAAGCCCTTTTAGCAGGGGAGGAGTGGTGACTACAGGGCTCATGATTGAGATGCGGAAGGCAGCTCTATCTCCCAGTTAATCTTCTTTTCTCCTTCAGGGACCAAGAGTATTCTGGAAACGGAATGCTGAGATGACATATTTTTTTAAAAAAAGAAAGATGAAGCTAGGATTTTTATGTTTGCATCTTGATTGTTTAGGAACAAGTAATTGTAAACCATGGTCCTGTCCTATTCCCCTCCCCCCACCACCACACATACCCATAAATATGTAAGAATATTAAAAAGCTATTTTTAACTCTCTAGCAGACAGTGTTTGGCAGATGCCACCCATTTCTGCACTGCGGCAAAAGTTTCTGTCTGTACTAAGGCGTGAACGAGCCCCGCCAGATATCAGCCAATTTTTGTGCATCACTCTTTCAGCTTATGAACAAAGGTCAACATCCCAAGAAGGTCAGATGTGCAAAAGCACAGCTGCCTCCTTTCTGGAACCGGTCTATGCCTTACCGCAGACACTGTCTTGCAGATCATGTACAGGCTACAGATGGGCACGAAATCAGTACAGGCTACAGATGGGCACGAAATGAACAATTTTCCGGTTCTGTTTTTTCGTTTCGTTACGTAACGAAACGACAAACGAATTTTGTCTCTAAAATGAAACGAAACGAACAGAAACACCGGAAATTTTGTCGTGCGTTTCATTTCCGTTACTGCAATATGAATGAATTGCTTAAAATCCTAAAAAAAAAATCACAAAAAATTTGAAATAAATGGTAACGAAATGGTAATGAAACGAACGGAAACGAAAATGAATTTTTTGCAAAAATTCATGAAAAACGGAAACGAACTGAAACGGACCCTCCAAACGACAAACGAAATGCCATTTTTTTGATTCGTGCCCATCTCTAGTACAGACTCACCAGAAAACGTACCATCGAATGAACACAGCACCGCAATGTCACTATCGGTGATGTGTAGATCAATCCTGCCTGGAAAGTCTGGGTCTTCAGAACAGCCTAGCTCAGTGGTGGCGCTCCAGATGTTTTGAACTACACGTGGTTCCCATGGAAGTCATGTACAGCAAGGACGCTCAGATATCTTTTACAGTATGACCTCTCGATCTTTGGGGGGGGGGGACTGGTTTCAAATCCCCCTCCCTCTCCCCTACATGCTGAAAACTGTAGATAACAGTGAATGCTATACCATAGTTTAAACATCTGGGGGGGGGGGGAAGTACTGAATGTTCATGATATATTACCAAAACCGGCCACTAGAGAGAGAGCCAAAAACCATGCCAGGTATACTTCAACAAGAATGCATAGCATTCTCTCTGGCTCCCTCTAGTGACCAACTGTGATAAATCCATTGGGGTTTAAAATACAGTAGTACCTCGTATAGCGTAGGGTTTGTACAACGTAAAATCCGTACAACGTAAAAAAATCTGGAGATAGGGAATCCTTCAATAACAGTAAGAGACGATCGTCTACTCCGACTCCCATGTCCCTGGCAGGCACTTCACCTTTTCTTCCTTAATCTTAACCAGCCCTCTAGGCAAAAACTGCCACAGAGCCGACTCCATCTCCGCCTCCTCTCTCTCCTCTCCTCCCTCCCTCCCCCCTCCCCCCCACATACAGCCGCTTTCTTTTCCTTCCTGCTTTAACCACCCAGCCCTAGCCCGACAGCACGAGCAAACCAGAAGCAAGGAGAAGCGGCAAATGAAAGGGAGAAGGGGGAAAGAGGAAGAAGGGGAGGGAAGCGTGTGACGCACCGGCAGGCACCACGCGCGTGCGCATGCATGGGCACGGAGGAGGAGGACGGGCAGTCTTCCTCCCCAAAACAACAGCAGCAGCAGTGGTCTGGGGGCTGCTGGGGGCCATCCAGGGCGAACGTCGCTGGGAGCCCGAGGCATTTTCCTCAGCAGGAGTGGTGGTGGCGGCGGCGGCAGCGGAGAGAAGGGAGCCTTGGCAAACCAGGTTATAAAAGCCCTCGCGCCCCCGTGCTCTCCCTTCAGACCCTGCCCACGATGCCTGCCTCTTACCTTCTTGGAAGAGATAAACGGGGAGCCTGGCTGACTTGGCATGGCGCGCCTTGTTTCGCCTCGCCTGCCCACTTGCCTCCTAACCTTGCAGCAGCAGCAGTGGTGGCCAAGCTCCAACTCCTTTCCTCCTCCCCCCTCCCAAGCACCACAGCCAGGGCAACCTCATTAGCCTTGGCTATGCATTGGAACAGATTAAATCTGTTTTCAATGCATTCCTATGGGAAATAGCAATTTGTACAACGGAAAATTTGTATAAAGTAATTTCATTTGGAACGAATTAATTACGTTATACAAGGTACCACTGTACTTTTAATATTTTCAGACTGCAGATAAGTGAAAACATGGATGCTGATCCTGTAGATATGGGGGACCTACTGTACTTCTTATCCGTGCATCCAAAGAAGGAACTGACGGTAACTTATTGCCTAGATAAGCTGGCTACATCTCAGCAGCTGAAATCATTTTGCTGCTAGAGGCCTTCCTCATTCCAGGTGCAAAAGCCAACTAGACTGACAACCGGAGTGTCTGACACTGGCCTCCAGGGCATCTAAAGACAAGACCCTAGCACAAGCATGCAGGGTTGATTCTATAGTTCATGCAGCCCTATCCTCCCATCAGTACTGGCTCACTCACTTCTCTTACCTCAACCAGCTGCCCCGTAGTAGGACTGGCCCTCTGTGATTGCACAGTGAAGAAAATCCCTTTTGACCACATGATCTGGATAATTACCCACCAGAGAACAAATGCAGGAAGAGGGCCAACCTGGAGCTTTCAATGTTTACCCCATCCTACCGAGAAACGGCAAGATCTGCCTTGTAAATTAAACCTCAAGTACAGCATTATTATTTTTCCCTTATTAACTACTAAGACTGCAATGAACAAAGAATATAAATTTCATGAGCAGAAAAATAAATCAGATTTCTGCCTGAAAAGAAATTCTGTGACTGGAACAGAACTTCCAGAAGAAATGCAACAACTGTGAGTATACTGATTTAACAAAGCTACACTTAAATGTGGCGTCTGCTACCAAAGAACTCAATTAACAAACAGAGAAAAGGAAAGTCAGCAGATATTCTTCTCCCAGGCTCCAATTGGCTTCATCACATCAAATGTTTTCAGAGATAGCTCTTCCTCATTTGCAAATTCAACTTTTAGAGCTCAAAGCAGATCCCACTCTCCAAGATCTAATGGGCACATCAGATAAATACAGAACGATGGCACTTAAATGCTGGATTTAAGGTGACAACACAAGAAAAACATCCGGATTCTTCCTATATGCTATGCTACCTCACATCTATAAATTACTCCTAAAAAGGGTTGTGGGGGTGGAGTGCACACAAAACCTGTCAGTTAAAGCTTACCTTGTCAAGATTAATTTAACAGAATAAAACCCAATAGTTTCAAACTTCATTTGCAGTAATTCCTTGATAAAATCAGCTTCTTGAGGAATTTTGCCCTCAACAGTCTCCTTAGCTTAGAAGGGAGAAACACAAGAGGCATTTTACTTCCACGTCATCATCAGGAAAGGTCGATCCGGTCAGGGCAGGCATGTCCAAACTTTGGCCCTCCAGATGTTTTGGACCGCAACTCCCACAGTCCTTTGTCACTGGCAGTCTAAGCCTAGAATTCTGGGAGTTGCGGTCCAAAACATCAGGAGGGCCGAAGTTTGGACATGTCTGGGTTAGGCTGACTGGCCCTACTGTAGGAAGCCATTAGAAAAGGACCAGGAAAACGGGTGGTTTGGCAGTGGCCCTCACTCAGAGCAGCTAAATATGGACTCAATTCAGACAGAACTGTATAACTGGAGGCTGCTAGTAAAACCGCAGTAACTATTTCCCAAGAGTTTTTTTTTTAACTGTAATTCCCAGAAGGCCTCGGCCCACATGTTGCTCCCTTGGCCTTGCTGGAGCTGCAGTTTAGGGAAATATTTCTTCTTCGGAGCTCTAGGATTTCCAGAAAGATCCAAAGAATCCCCGCTGGAACCAAGTGCTGAGCCAGAACGGCCTTCCCTCTGGTGCTAGGGACCGTGCTGCTTTTTAATCATTCCCTCATCACATGCCCTTAAGGCAAAAACATGGCAATCGTTCCCTTTGTGGCTGAAGAAATGAAGATTGTGAACGTGCTAATAAAACTATGAACAGGTCTATCACACGGCAGGTCAGTTAAAGGAGGAAAACCCAAGTCACGCTTGGCCTTCATTTCCCGGGAGGCACTTCAGGATTCTTTCTCTCTGGTGCACTGGGGCGTTTCCAACATTTCCCTCCCTTCCTCCTTTCCCTCAAAAGCAGCCGTGGAAATGCAGCACAGTCTTCCCAGGTCTGCAAGAAGGACAGAGGACAGCCCAGCTCAGCCGGAGAGAGAGGACGCTCCCACTTCCAGCACGTACGGATGTGCTGCCGTGGCTGAAGAACGCCTTTTCCAATGTTCGGCCTTTTCTTCTCGCAAACGAAAGCTTCCGTAAAAAAACACGGGCGCCACAAATGTCCTCAGAAACCCGGCGGCTTGTAATGAGCATCGGCCACCTGCACCACCGGCACAGGTGGCTGTGATCTGCAGGTCACTAGGTCAGCTTCTTCATCCTCCGGTTCTGCTTGTCAATGCTCATGGTGGCCCGGTCGGCAGATGAGGTGATGACGTCCAGGACTTCGTCCTGCCTCTCCAGTTCGGTCTCGGTGTCCAAGGCCAGGCTCTTGAGCCTCCGCAGGATCTGTGAGGAAAAGGCATGGAGAGTAACTTATCCGAACCATACCAGATATAAATTCTTAACAGCTGTTCCAACTCTGCACTCTATCCATTAACGCCACCACCCTCCGGACTAGACTCTTGATGGAGACAGAAAGGGAGAGGAGAGACTGTCAGGAGAGACCGACACTTATCTGCATCAGGCTTGCCATTCAGCCCTCAAAATTACCTCTCTCTCCATTCTTTGAAAGAAATAACCTTCTGGAAATGCAGTGGATTAGAAACGGACACAAACCACTGTTTCAGCAGTTCAGCCTAGTTCGTTTACCACAGACTCGTTTACCACGTCCTCTCCCACTCCACTCAGAAGCAGGAGGCGGGACAGGGAAGCAGGGACGCTGTTCCCAAGGGGCCACCTGCTGGAGGGGAAAGGGATCCGAACTGCAGCAGTCGACAAACCGGGACTACAGATGGGCACGAATAAAAAAAAAATAGCGTTTCGTTTGTCGTTTAGGGGGTCCATTTCGGTTCGTTTGTTTTTCGTGATTTTTTTTGGAAAAAAATTCGTTTTCGTTCGTTTCTTTACCGTTTCGTTACCATTCATTTCAATTTTTTGTGATTTTTTTTTAGCATTTAAAGCAGTTCAATGTATTGCCGTAACGAAAACGAAACGGACGACTAAATTTCTGGTGTTTCTGTTCGTTTCGTTTTAGAGACAAAATTCGTTTGTCGTTTCGTTACATAACGAAACGGAAAAACAAAAACGGAAACGAAAAATTGTTCGTTTCATGCCCATCTCTAACCGGGACATTTGCTTGCCAATCTCTGTTCTGGATACCCAAGAAACCTCTTCTCTGGCGAGTACAGATGGAGAGGGGCATAAACAAAGGGGGCACGTGATGAATGTGACGAGGGTGTATGTGGGCCAAGTCACTGGCTTTGGCCCCACTTGTCCCCACGAGGGATGTTTCCAGGGGACCCGTGGGTTAGCACGCTGCAGCAAAATTCTATAAAAACCCTTCTGGCACCTTCAGACTAAGAAGTTGTGTTTGGCATTATGCAGAGCCATTCTACTGTATGTAAGGCAAGCATGTTCAAGCTTTGGCCCTCCAGATGTTTTGGACCACAACTTTCACAGTCCTTTGCCATGGGCAATCTAAGCTTAGAATTCTGGGAGTTGTAGTCCAAAACAACAGGAGGGCCGAAGTTTGGACATGCCTGATGTAAGGTATCAAGGGAACATAGATCTTGGGGGTGAAAGAAACCACGAACTGGTTCTAAATGTATTTCTGTGCTTGTAGGTGCACACACACGTGCATGCACACAGGAAGTCAAACCGCTGCTTGTACCGCAGGCCTGATTAACACAGATGCCAATCTAGACCGAAGACACCTGAACGGGCACTGCCATCCTAGGCATATTTATTCAGAGCCATGGCTTGTTCTGTTTAGAGAAGGTCTCCTACAAGGGATGCAAGCAGAGAAGTGGAGTTTCATTCATCAAAACATTTGTCCCTTTTCTGGTCCTTCTGCCTGCAGCACCAGGGCCACTGAGGCATTGGCAGCAGCGGAAATAAAAGAAGGGCTGAACTGTCACTTGGAAACACAACCAGGACTGTGAAGTCAGGCCAAACCATTGGCAGGAAGGAGGAGAGAGAGCGAGTGAGCGAGAAATGGCTATTTTGGTGGAGCAAAACGATGACAAGATGTCTAGTCGCGGATACCCGGGCTCTGCCAGCTTGCTAAAAGGCCCAGTGTCTTGTCTGCCAAGCTCTCTAATTTGGACGCAGAGTTGAGGGACAGCAAGTCAAAACCGAAATCCTCCTTTTCCTGAATGACATGATAACATGCACCAGGCAGGTGGCGGGCGGCTCATGATCTGAGCTTTTACCTGGGACCAAAGAATCTCTGTTATCCAAAGCGACTAATTAAGCTGACCTGCCAGGTGTCCCCGTTTAGCCTTCAAACAGCACAACCCAAGTTCAAAAGAGTTCTCCCCAGTGTGGTCTTACATGCATGTTTGTTCAGGTGCATGCTCTACCGTGTTCCATGGGCTCCTTTCTGTGTACGCGTGCCTCTTTAGGGCTGTAGCCTCATCTTTCCAGAATCTACATCCCTTTCCACGTGCATGGGAAAAGCTATGTGTGTCTCTCTGTGTGTGGGGGGTTTGTTTGGGTTTTTTTTTTGGGGGGGGGGGGAGAAGCGATTTGTACCACTGCATTTAATTCTCTATCTAGAATGGAGCTTGGAAAAGTTACTTTCTGGACTACACTGGCCATGGTGGCTGCAGAATTCAGCATGATGCGCTCAAAATGGAACTGACAACCTTTCCAAGTTCTGAGCCGGGCTCTGGTACATCAGAATTTAATATGGACATTTCTCATCCTGGCAGCTTCCATCCACGTAGGGCAGTAACAGCCACCCTTCCCAAAGGCATAGCCCATGGCAGTGTGGATGACGAGACATTCTGTCCAATGTATCTGGCAGGCGTCAGGTCGGAGGAGGCCATTTTCACAAACAATAAAACACTGACGGCAATCTTGCTGAAAACTGCAGAAGACAAAACGGAACAATCGCATCTTTTAGCAAACAAAATCATCTCCTAGGCCAGGGGTGTCCAAACTTCAGCCCCCCCCCAGATGTTTTGGACCACAATTCCCAGAATTCCAAGCCTGTACTGCCAATAACAAAGGACTGTGGGAGTCGTGGTCCAAAACATCTGGAGGGCCGTAGTTTGGACACCCCTGTCCTAGCCTCTACATTTTTATTCTGATTTTAAGACCTTTTTTCCTTCACTCACTGCAAAGTGTGCTTTACTCTCAGCCACCATTGACTGCTGTTTTCATTACTCAGAATGTGTCTAAGAACAACCAAACTGACCCACCCACCTCTGGTACCACCTCTGCAATACACGAAGAACTGTCAGAGAGCTCTGTGTTTTGGGTTTCTGGCTGAAAAGCCAGAGGTTGGAAGTTCAATCCCCCCCCCCAAAACACACACACACCCAACGATCCATGGGTTTCCTTCCAGCTCTGGCGTTCTAAGATGATGATTACTAAGAAGCTGTGTTTCAACTGGTGGCTGAAGAAAACAGAGCAGAAGGAATCCGCATTAGTATTCCTCGTTGGAAAGGCTCATGTTGCAGGGGAGGGAAGGACTGAGGTTTGCTACCTCCAAACCTCCATGGTCTGCAGATGCAGCAGCAGCAGCGGGTTGGGAGAAAAGTGAGCGGAAATAAGAGCACGCTCAATCTGTTTTGCCAAACCAAATCGAGGGAACAGGCTCTCTCTCCTTTCTTCAACCACAGCCTTTAAGCTAATATTACCCCATCTCCGCTTTCTTTCACTGACATCACGACAGCCTGGGGTAACTGGTAGACCACCACCAATTGGGTTGTCATTCTGTTGGATGACCTAACATAAGGCTACCAAGACAATCCCAAAATCACTGAGCTTCCGGGGGAAGTGCACAGTCTAACCTGGCAAGAGTCAAGCTCGAGCCCCCGAACAATGCTCTCCCTCGAATGAGCAGGAGGTTCGCTTATTAACACACTGTTTTTAATTTTGTTTTGTTTTGTTTTGTATCATGAGGTTCCTCTACAGCAGTGGTTCTCAACCTGTGGGTCCCCACATGTCCCTGGACTGCAACTCCCAGAAGCTTCCACCACTTGCTGTGCTGGAAGGGGTTTCTGGGAGTTGCAGTCCAGGAACATCTGGGGACCCACCAGTTGAGAACCACTGGTCTACAGTCAATCAGGTCTCCTCAATGGAGAGATGAGTGATGACAAAAAAAAAAAGACAATCCAGCCTCCCTGGCAAAGAACACGCACCACTGCCTAGAAGGTGCAGCTCAGGACAGTTCAGGACCATCCCCAGCCCCCACCGGCCGCCACTGGCTGAAAATACAAAATATAAAACCCAGAAATTCTTAAGCATATGTATTTCCAGGGTGTGGTTAGCAGAATTGGTTACTAGAGACCATGAGCTGTAGAGCATTTGATACTTCTGCCCTGTTTGTCATCCCTAGGAGGGGGTTGGAACAAACACACACACCCCGCCCAGATACTACTATCCCACCGTATTCCAAAACGGCCCATGTGAGATGGTGGTGCCAGACTTGGTATAGCTAGATCCAGATCTCCAGCTGTACTGAGAACGTGTCCTAGAATACGCGACAGGTGAGCAGAAGGTAGGTGTACGGACATGGGAAGCCTTACCTGAAGGAAGATGCCTGAAGTGCCATTTGCAGGTCGTCTGGCTTGGAACCAGACTGACTGGAGGCAATGGGAACTGCCTGCTGCTTTTGAAAGGGGGGGGGAGGGCTTTTAGAAAATCCTTCCCTTTCCAAACAGTCTAAGCCCCTTTCTCAAGCCAGCTTCCCACATTTCTTTTTAAAAGAGGGCCTTTCTCTTCTGTAGCATCTCTTTCTATTCCTAGGTCTGTGGGAACAGAGCCAAGGTAAGGCTAGAGTTCTCATTAAGTGAAGTTGTCTTAATTGTGCCGTTGGTAGTTTCGCCTATGGGCACTTAGAAGTGGGCTGCCCTTTCCAACAAAGACACACACCCCACAAGCGTACCAGGCACTGGCTCTCCTCACTTCCTGGCCTGGACTCTGGGAAAGTCAATGATCTGAGTAGGAGGATGCTCAAACAGGTGCTGGGCAGCTCCATTAAGTCAACACCCCTCTAAGTGGCTGTTCTCTCACCCACTCACGTTTCTTCTTCCATTAGAAAGCCAACTTAAAATTCTCCCACCGATAATCATAAGCTCTGATAGCTGTTGTGAGTTTTTTGAGCTGTTTGGCCGTGTTCTGGAAGTTTTTCTTCCTGACATTTCACCAGTCTCTGTGGCTGGCTGCCATCTTCAGAGGGCAAGGAGCTCAGGAGAGTTAGGATTTCCCTCTGTTTCTAAGCTCCTTGCCCTCTGAAGATGCCGGCCACAGAGGCTGGTGAAACTTCGGGGAGAAAAACATCCAGAACAGGGCCAAACAGCCTGAAAAACTCACAACAGCTATCAGATGCTGGCTGTGAAAGCCTTCGAGAATCCAATCATAAGATATGTCTGCCAACTTGACAAGCAGCTAAGAGGGACTTCAACGCAAAATCAAGACTCAAGGGCTGGCGTGTGACCACCGGGTGCTCATGAATCTTGTTCCTCTACAAGGAGAGGGGGGAAAGATACCTTCCCTTTATAAATATACGTTCTACAATTATGGAGTTGTAAAAGGCCCAGCTTGCTTAACAGCTTCAAGACTAGCAGGGACAATGGAAGCTAGTGGAAGGTTTATCATTTCAGAGTGGAGCAAGCTGAGGTCTCGTGTTGGTTGTGGCTCAAACATAAGCTGGCCTTTCTGGCCTCAGACAGCCTGGCTTCCTTCCTAGCTAGATTTATCGCTTCCACTTGCCATCAACTATAGGCTTTGGAAAACCAAAATCCTTTTCACCTGGCATGTTGCTGCACAGCGCAGCAACTCCCAAAGAGGGCAACCCCCCCCCTTTTCTCTATGTGGCTTGTCCAGCTGGTAAGGGGGCTGAAGGGAAGGTGGCTGGAGAGAATAGACCAACACTCTGGGTGGAGGGAGGGATTGGTAGGAGAGGCTAAAATGGGGATTTTCCTCTGGCTTGGATTTCAGTCTGACCCAAACGCTCCTTTGACATCGGCACTGCAATCCCGAGAAAAAAATGCAGCCGGGCCCCCAGAGACCAACTTCCAGTGCATCATTCATCTCTTCCCATAAGCCCCAAATCTTCCTTCAATATCTCATGGCCCCAAATGCACTTAAATTACTTAACAATTTGGAAAGCTTGGACAACTAAAGGCAGCCGGGATTCCCTGCACAAGGGCCTCCCTTTCTGCTCCAGTGAATGAAGCCAGCAAGGAATGCACCCTACATGCTTAGCTCCGACAGGTCAAAGGGCAATTAAATGCCCAACTTCCCTGTATGGAGATACAGTGCTTCCCTCTAAGTAACATACCCCCTAACCAGCCAGTAACTGCAAAAAGTTGTTTAAAAACAACAATTGACATGTGTTCTTGAGACAGGAGATGCTGCCATCATGAGTTGGGAGGAAGGGACTGAGATGCGTAACAGGGCCCAGGTCTGGGCAGTTACGAGTTGGGATAAGGGTGGATGAAAAGCCAGGCAGGTGAGACTACCGCAGGCTCAGCAGCATGTGTCCGTCCTGCCACCACCCTGGCACTTGTGAGCTCGACTTCATATTGGCCGTAACAAGCTGAATGCCTGGATAAAGGTGGCCCAATCCTTTCATTTTGAAATAACCGGCCTTGGGTGGACGTGTGCAACTAGCAACCGTTTGACCTTTCCCCACCATCTGCTCACATCAGAATGGCCTGCTTCCCATCTGGGAAATAAGGCAGGAAAGGAGACTTAAAGCACACCCAGAGGTGTCAACTCAATGCTTTAAATCAGTCCTGCCCAAAGTCTGGCCCGGGGGCCATATCTGGCCCGTCAGGCCATTCTGAGTGGCCCGTGGCTGGCTGGCCTGCCCCTCCCTCCCCCTCCTTCGCCCCATGTTTTTTTTTTTTTTAAAAAAATCTTCTGCCAACACTGACACCACTGGGAAGCTTGGGCGGACAGGCGGACTGCCACCACCGGCACCGCAGGGGAATGTGTGGGGGTGGGCAGGCCAGCGGGCCTCTGCCACCGCCAAGGAGCTTTGGGGTGGGCTGGCAGGCGAGCCGTCACCACAGCTGGGGTGTTTGGCAGGGTACAAGGTCGCACAGATCACCTCTTCCAAGGGGGCGACCTGTAGCCATGGCTCCCTGTGCTTCCTTTGGTCCCCACCTTCCTTCTTTCCTCCCTCCCTTGTTCACCACCTTCCTTCCTTCCTTCCTCTCTTGGTTTCCACCTTCCTCCCTCCCTCCCTTGGTCCCTACCTTCCTTTCTGCGGGTGGGATTGCAAGGGGTCAATGGGTGGGGCTTATGGGTCAGTGGGTGGGGCTTGCAGTGGGGTGGCAGGGTCGGGGAGCAACCGGCCCCTGACACATTCTCAGCCACCAAATCTGGCCCTCCTTACAAAAAGTTTGGGCACCCCTGCTTTAAACAGAAGGCAAGAGGAACTAAGTTCTCATGTGGAAAGAAAGCAGCAAGACTAGATCTCAGTGGGATGGAGCCCCTCAAGATCAGGGCCCTCCCTGGCTGCCCTACCAGGACTTGGCCCCCAGCTGTCCTGGACCTACTTGTCTGAGTTCCTGAGCCTCGGTCTGCGAAACAAGCTGCTCTTGCATCTGGAGCTGGGACTGCTGGCTACCTCCTGCTTCTTGAGCGGCGGCGGGTGGCGACGATCCAGGGTGCACGATGCTTCCTATCAGTCCTGTTGCTGCAAGGAGAAGGAAAAAAGGGGTTGCCATCCAAACCGTGGTGCTGCTGCAGCACAGAAGCTACTGTAGAAAAGCCCAACGCATTGCGAATCAACACATTCTTCAGAGATAATGCTTCCGCGTGCGACAGTGTGTCAACAAAAACGACAGCTTGCAGGAAGTGGGCTGGCTGCAACCCTCCCCCCCCAAAAAAAAACCACAATGTGTCCGGCACTTAGCTTGACATCCCGGTTATCCTTTTACTGCCCTGCTCCAAGCAATACAGTTGGAGAGTGAGCAAGAAAAGGCTCATAAGAGAACTGCAGGTCTGCTAGCATACAGGGTACACTGTGCGTCATGGAGGGGGGGGAAGAGGTCTTGACACAGGGCGGCTGTTTTCAGGGTGGTATCACTTGCAAGAGGAAGCTGGGTACTCCTCGAGGCCAGCACATCTTTCTATAGTTTACCTTGCAATTGTGCCAACCAAGAGGATGGAAAAGATGGCCCTCCGGCAACACCTGAAGGAGCCTTGGCTCCTGGAACAAGTCACAGCAGAAGGCCTACTACACCGTAGGAAAGAGGTGTTTCCTCTCTCCCCCACCACCACCTCATTGTCACTTGCAAAGCCAGTGGTTCTCAAACTTGTTCGTTTGATGGCTCCCAGGATTTACTGGCCGCTGACTGTGGCTCCTCCAATATGAAAGTTCGGGCGAGGGGTTGGTGAAGGGAAAGGGGAGGCCCAGCCTTAGTACTTCCATGGAAGTACTTTCAAAGAGTCCGTGGTGCCTCTGGCTGGGCACCATGTCACACAGTTTGGGAACCAACGCGGTGAGCAGAAGGGATGTTCTTTCAACATCCCATTTGCGAGCAAAAGACACTGAAACTTTGCTCCAGTACAGCAAGCCTGGCCTTAGCCATCCGTGGTGCTTCCACTTTGGCAATTTTACTGAAGATACGTCTGTGAAGATTCTCAGTCATCCAGGTGCGTTTATCTGGGAGTTGAGTCAAAAAAGAAGAAAAAAAGAAGTCCAGTAGCCATGACTCAACTCCCAGGTTTTACTGAAGATAAACACACAAGGGATATTTAGACATGTATCCATAGTGGTAGGTCTGGGAAAGCCAGTTAACTGAATTAACATCTGTGCATTTGATTTCAAAAAGATTGCCGGAGGGGGGGGAGGGGACATAACACTCGTCGGATTTGCTAGGCCCTTACAGAACACAGAAATGGTGTGCTCCCTGCACCAGTTCAGGAGAACTGAGATGGGGCTGGGGTTGAGAGAGGTCAGGAAATAATAAACAGGCAACCTAGAAGTAATCTTAAAGCGGAATACCAGATGCTGCTTTGGGGTACAAAGAATAAAAGAGCAACGGACACAAGAAAGGCAAGCGAGTGGAACCGTGGCCGTTGCCTGTGACTTTGCAGCTATTATTGTTCATCATATCTTCAACCTCATGCCACCTGTGGAGAAGGCTTTGTCCCTGGTGGGAAAGAGGGATGCTGCTGTCATTTCACTGACAGGGAAACAGAGAGGAGAGGTCAATTTTTACCAAAGGGGAAAAAATCACAAGAAGAGTCCCCGTTTCTTTCTCACCTGCCCATGTTTCTTCCTGTTTTGGGTTGAAAAAGGATGGCCTACATTTTGTAACAGCCTCTGTAGCTCCAGGTTTTCCCCAGCCGGCTGGTTCGGAAGGTGGCCCTGCGTGTTTATAAACATCACTGTGGGCTCCCCTTTTCCCCTCACCCTCCGTGCGGATTAATTAGATCGAACAGGCTGCAAACCCACCCACTCCCGGAAACCACCTGCAAATGCTGTTAGTCAGCCAACCTCCAAACAGAAACACAAACCGGATGATCCTGGGGCTCCCGGAGCAAATCAACATGGGAGCTAGCAGGTGGGTGACTCCTGAAGCCGCAAGACACCTGTGGTTTATTTAAAGCCCCAGCTCCGATGGCAGCATCCGACACCAACTAAGTGCGGCAATTACGAGCCATTATTTGCAATGCAGATCGCTGTGGATGCTTAGCACCAGGCCTGGCTCGTTCTTTAAATGCCTCGAGCACCTTCCCTTCACGACCAGCAGTCCCCACTGGAAGGGTGGCAGGGCTAGCGGGAAGCAGCACATTGCAGAGGAAACTGTCGCTGCCCCATAGGGCTCCCAACCACTATGACAGCTGTGGGGCAACGGGCCAGAAAGGAGGTCGGAAGCTGAAGCTCGCTCCGGGTTTCGAAGGACCCATGCCAAAATGTCTGGCCCTGTGACAGGGCCTGCTCCCCTGCTCTGGATTGTGTTACTTAATGTAAAAGGCAGACACAAAAGCTCAAGCTAAAAATACAAGCCTCTAAATCCCCACAGGAGTAATTACTGCAAACTCTTAATCCCCTGGAATTACTTGGTTATCACAGAGTTAGCTCCTGAGCTGGGACCCAGGCAGCTTGGCTAGAAGACAGACATTCATGCCAGCATAAATTTAACTTGGTCTGAAAGCATCGGCTTCTGCCTGAGAACTGAACCACAAGGACAAGCCTAACAATGTGGCACTTTCACAGTAAAACATGGGCCACAACCTATCTGTGCAGGTATGGAGGGGATCTATAAATGTGCACATGACTGGGATGGAGTGGGGAACCTGCAGATAGATATTTCAGAAGTGTCCCAAGGCAGTTTTGGCAATCCCTGCCAGGTTGCAAAGGGCATTGCATTCTGGAGTGGTGTGCTGCACAACCTGGCCTGTTGCCTTAGCAGGCATTTGACACATCAAAAATGGTACACTAAAACTGGAACATGCACATATTTCTGTTTCGCAGAAACCATTCACAAGCACAAATAGCAGCAAAATGTGTTTGTCCCAAAGACCCTGAGTTGAAAAGGATGAAAGAGATACAGTATCCCCCCACCTATCGCGGGGGTTAGGGACCCACCTGACCCGCAATGCCTGAAAATCCGTGATATGCGGAAGCGGGTCAGGTGGGGCCTGGGGGTCGGTCAGATCCCCCTGCCGCCGCCGCCGCGCGCCGGTCGGAAATGTCTTGGGGCAGCGCGCACCGGCGGCGGCAGGGGGATCTGACCTCCCGCCGTCTGGGGCATCTCCACTGAAATGCATTGGCTCAATGCATTTCAATGGAGATAATTTTCCCCATTGGAATACATTGGCTCAATGCATTTCAATGGGGATTGCGGGGCAGCGCACAACACCGCTGCCCCCGCGCTCCTGAGAAGCCTCAGGGCCGCAGGGGGCGGCGGGGGGCAAGTGCATTGCCCCCCGCAACCCCGAGGCTTCTTGGAGGAGCCTGGGCCGGCGGCGCAGGGAGATGCAATCACACACACACACCGTGCGGCTCCAAGGCACAGGTACTGCGATCCCACAATATAGTGGGACCGCAGTACCTGAACCGCGAAATGGTGGGGGGGTGACTGAATCACATGTTTACCATGCTCACCGGGAGAATTGGGATGCAATACAGTGAGCTGGGAAGTAAAATAACGGACCAGAATTGAAAAAAGATTGAACCAGAGGGCTCAGATGCATACACAGTGGTAAAGGGAGAAGGAGACATTTGAAAAGAAAAGGGCCATGCTCAGGATAAGGCCTTTCACATATCACACACTCTCACAAAGATCCGTTCCTCCCTCCCTATAGATCTTTATGTACTCATGTTCTCCCACCCGTCTTTGCAGCAAACCCTTTTAAGAATTATATCACAGAAGGAGCAGTAGAAAAAAAATCAAAGTGTGCTCCTTACCAAAAGGAGGCTGAGAGGGGATATGATAGCCATGTTTAAATATTTGAAAGGATGTCATATTGAAAAGTCTAGGACTCAGAGCAATGGTTTCAAACTACAGGAAAAGAGATTCCATTTAAACATTAGGAAGAACTTCCGGATGGTTAGAACTGTTCAGCAGTAGAATAAGCTGCCACAAAGGGTGGTGGAGTCTCCTTCCTTGGAGGTTTTTAAGCAGAGGCTGGATGGCCATCTGGACTTGGGGGCGCTGTGATGGTGGGGGGTTCCTGCATGGCAGGGGGTTGGACTGGATGTCCATTGAGGCCTCGTCAAACTCTACAATTCTAGGCTTTTATGATACACCATCCCATAGCACTTATAAAGCGCTCTCTGGGTGGATTACAATTTAATTATGCAGGCTACACAATGCCTCCCCGCACTCAGGCAAGATAACTATGCATTTTACCAATCTCAGAAGGCCAGAAGGCTGAGTCAACCTCAAGCCTGCTACCTGGGCTTGAACCCTGGGTCATGAGTAGAGTCTTGGATGTAGTATTGCAGTTTGACCCCCATGCCATAGGACTCTTGGCTAGAGAAAGACTATAACTCAATGGCCATGCACATGCCCTGCAGAGGGGGCATGGTGACCAAACATGTACATTAGGAAAATTCCTCCCTGGAACCTTGGAAGATCATGGTCAGCTGGTGTTGACAATAATGAGCTCGGACTAACTGATATAAGAAGTCCCTGCATTTCTGTAGGAAAGACCACGGGCAAGAGATGGCTTTAGGTATGAATGGCAAAAGCTTCTGGTAACTGCTGCTATTCTGTGTAGCCAGTATGAACTGAACAGGTGGAATGATACACTGACTTGCTAAATTAAATTTTTACGCCACTAGGCCCGGCCACCCCCACCCCCCACCCCCGCGCGTTTGGGGGGGGGACGGGGGTGAGAGAGAGAAAGCATATATCCTGCTTACCACTTGGCTTGCACCCTGCAAGAAAAAGAGACCATAAGTTGGCCTGTGGAAAGCACGACAAATCACAACCAGCAATTTTGGTTTTGCATCAACTGCTGGGAAGACGGTTAGCATGACACAGTGAAAATGGGGTTTGGAATTTTTTTAAAAAAAAAGCAGATTGTGGGTAAAGAGGCATGTCCGTGTCTGTTAAGATTTAAGACACTGGATCTAAAATATCAGAGAAAACTAAGGGGCAAGAGAACAGCTACACTTGGTAAATGCATTACTTGGTATAAAAACAATCTATCATAACTCTCTCACTTGTTTTGGGCCATGAGGAAAAGAGAGGTCACTTGCTGCATCCCTGCCATATCCTGTTTAAGAAAAAGATCTTTTTTAAAAAAAAAATATAATCCCTTTATGGAAAAACTATGGAGAAAAAGAGGACCAGCTGATAAAAGGTGGTGGTTGACTGCCACCTAGTGGCAAAGGAAATTCAGTGGCAAGTGGACGTCCAGAGAATCAGACAAGGCAGAGAGAAGCTTTTAAGCGGAACTTGCACATGTCAAAATTTCCATCACCTCTTGCTTTCTGCTATTGATGTTTCCTACTTAACCATAAAAACACCAGAGGGAGTGGTGAGGAAAGGCCATACGGCCACCCCTTCAACTCCCTGACTCAAATGTTGAAGTACAGGGTCGCACCAAGGAGGGAATTAAAAACAGAGGTTCAAAAGCAGCTTTTTACATAAGGAGCTGTTGTCAAATCAGGAAATGAACACCAGTTTGCCAGGATGCAACTCAGCGCTTCGAAGCAGCAGGTTGTTTTTCCTCTGAGTTCCTAATGCTGACATTTTCACGCCAGGTGTCTAGCAGTTATTTCCTTAAAAATTAACAAGCTTTTCCAAGCACTGGAGCTCAGTGGTTGATCAACAAGAGGACATTTTAATCCCTGCTGAAATCTAATTTTAGCATCAGGCACAACAGAACACAGCTTCTTAATAGACAGGCTTGTGCCTCCATTTGTAGAGTTTAAAGCGCTAGAAAACCACCATTTCACACAGTACAGTATTTCCAAAAGCTGCATCCTTCTGCCTGCCTTAGAGAATGGCCAAAGGGAACCAAAGGTTAGATGAGTTTCAGACACAAACATGTCTAGGGTTGCATGTAATATTGCCCCAACATGGTGGGCTAAAACTGGGCCACGTAAGAGATATAATATGTGCCAGCCATATCAACATTGGGAGCTCAGGACATAAACCGTTTGGCCACCGAGGGACAGAAGATCTGAAGAAGGGAAGAGAGAAAGGTCATATACCCGGCAGAAGACAAAACGAGTAACAGTTACAAAAAGAAAGCTGGGGCCATATCGTCTGGCTCCAAAAGCACCCAATATTGGACATGCACTTTTCTCACTGGGAGGTGGGCATTACAAAGAATCAGAAATCTAATGGGGAGGGAGATTAGTAGCCTCCAAACCAGGCAGAACATGAAAATAGGACACTCATCCAACAAGACTTCCCCAAAACTGTGGTAGTAACTTCACAGCCATCCTTTCACTAATGCCTACAGGCCTTTTCTCAACAAATAGAGGAACTGCCACATGAAAGTTACTCATAAGAGGTAGGACTCGACCTTCCTAAATCAAGACATTCCACAAACTCATTCGCATTAGAGCTACCCTGTAAAATTACCAAGAGGATTCATTCATGCATTCATTCATTCATTCATTTAATTATATACCGCCCGTCTTCCGAAGGAACTCCGGGCGGATTACTGACCAAGTGCATTTAAGGTTCTCTCTTCTTTTTTGCATACATAAAGGCCAAAAATTTATTTACAGTGGTACCTCGGATAACAAATTTAATTCGTTCTCCGAGGCAATTTGCTATCTGAAAAAAATAGTTATCCAAAACGGGGTTTCCCATTGAAATGAATGGGAAACCTATTAATCCGTTCCAGAGGTCCGGGGGGGGGGAGGCAAAAAAGCCCCCCCCCCAAGACCTCTTTACAAGGTGCACTCTCAAAGTCCCCTCCTCCCCCTCCTCGCCCACCCCTGCCACCGGTGCTGCCTCCAACCATCACCCGCCCCCGGGCCCCGAACTCTCCTCCTTTGCTGCCACCGCTGCTGGGCACCCGGATGGTGGGCAAACCCTGGCAAAGCCGTGCGCCTCTGGCGCTTCCTCCCCCCCCAACCTCTCTTCCTTCACTGACGCCGCCACCACCGGGCACCTGGGTGGTGGGCATGCCGGGTGAAGCCCTGCGCCACTGGCGCTTCGTCCGCCCTCACCCTGGCCCCCACCGCTCTTCCTTCGCCGCCACCGAGCACCTGGGCAGCAGGTGAGCCGAGCAAAGCTACGCACCTCTGGCGCTTCCTCCCCCCCAGCCCCCACCTCTCTTCCTTCACTGCCGCCACCGCCATTGGGCACCCAGGCGGCGGCCGAGCCAGTCGAAGCCGCGCGCCACTGGCACCTCCTCCCCTCCAACCCCCACCTTTGCCGCCTCCGCTGCCACTGCCTCCTCCACCATCTTGCCCGGCCCACACCTCTGCCACCGCTGCTGCCAGGAACCGGTAAGAGTCAATGGGGAGGGAGAACGGGGTGGGGAGGGCCCTACTGAAAGACTGGGTTGAGGGTGTGGCTCCAGCTTTCGGGAAAGTGGCCCTGGTTGTGGCTGTGGGGGTATTGAAAATAACAATTTGTTATCCAAAAAATTCGTTATTGGGGCATTCATTATCCAAGGTATGTATGTATGTATGTATGTATGTATGTATGTATGTATGTATGTATGTATGTATGTATGTATGTATGTATGTATGTATGTATGTATGTAT
>JAHTLZ010003311.1:298228-331753 GCA_023846285.1 Phrynocephalus versicolor
TATGTATGTATGTATGTATGTATGTATGTATGTATGTATGTATGTATTTGATTTTTATAACACACCATCTGGCAACAGTCACTCTGGGCAAATATCATTGTTCCCGAGTACACCATATATGTACTCAAATAATTTGAAGATGCTTGATTAGAAGATGCTGACCTTGTGCCAAGTTCGTGATCATTCCCTTTTCTGACCTTTACCTGCTTGCCAGATGGACGTGCCAACTTCTTCCTGATGAGTCTTCTCTGGCCTTACAAACCCCAAAGCATCCTCCAGGAACTGTATTTTCTTGCTGAACTGCATCTCTAAGATAGGGATCACGTCTGGCATCTTTGCAGAGAGCAATCGATAGGTGATGTCTGGTTTCCCAATGAATCTCTGCCGGACACTGATTTCATATGGCGTATGAACTTTGATATCATCAACATCCTTCTTGTCAAACCGGTGAAGGAGCTGAGAATCGGAGCCTGTGATCTCCAGGCCAGAAGCCAAGAGAGCAAGCTTGCCCGGCTTGACGTTACAGTCTGACCTTTCGGTGATAATAACTGGAATTTGCACTATCAAACCGTCTTTGCTTCTGGGATCAGAGGCTGTGGGAACTTCCTTTGGCTTTGCCCCTTCTAATGGTCCTTTCAAGAGTTTGCCACCAAACGGCCACCAGGAAGGAGATTCCAATTCTGACAATAACCTGTCAGGAAGAGACACACAGGAGGTTGAAAATAGGGAAACCTGTCTCTCTCTGTCGGTATTTGCATGCAGCACAGCATTATAGGAGCACATATATTTCTCCAGGGGATTTGGCTGGAGACCAGGTGGCTTGGGGTTTGACAGCAGTCTGCCAAACTCTCCTGAAATGTCAGATGGAGATCATGAAGGCAATGGCTTGCCTCAAAGAAGTGTGGGGGTCTGAGACATAAAATGTGCCACATGTTCACTCAGTTATTCAAGCCACTGATGATAATGATAATTACCAAATGCTTGACAGAACAGGTTCTTTGAAGTAAGTTAGGCTGTTGTAATTTCTAACATCCACCCACCCCCACCTGCAAGCTTCACTGCTGACTAAGGGGGTCAAATCTACATCAATCTGCTTTGTATCATCTCTCTACAAAATAAACCTTTTCCATAAAAAGTAAGAAGAAATGAAAGCATATGAAGCGCAAGCAGGTACTATACAAGAGAGAATATGCCATCCTGCACCCAAAACAAACTGTTCAACCCGGGACAAAGTTTTTCAGGACTACACATGAACAATCTACTGGGAATACCTTCACTCTGGCAAATGAATGTAACATGACAGAACAGGTACTCCAGCAACTAAGCATGGGAAAGTCTATTAACAGAGACCCTACAGATCAGTGATGACAAACCTTTTAGAGACCGAATGCCCAAATTACAACCCAAAACACACTAATTTTTCACAAAGTGCCAATACGGCAATTTAAACTGAATACAGGTGGCTGTGAAGGGGCGATGTTGGGTGCCCACTGAAAGGGCTCCGAGGGCCACCTTTGGCACCCGTGCCATCGGTTCGCCAACACTGTTAGTGATCCTTGGTATTCTCACTTGAGAAATGTGGAACCAGGCTAAGAAATATCTGTCTATGACCCAAGTTACATCACATCCCAGCGAATGTTTTTTTCCAGAATTCAGTGATTCAGGCAAGTACTCTTAAGAAGGAAGCTAGCCAAACAAAGAGGAAAAAACAGAGCACATTTTTGATCCTGAAGAATCTCAATTTGTGGACCACAATTCACTTCAAATTATAATAAAATTAACTGATCTGAAGCTTGGTGGTGGTTCAAGTACACAAGGAAACCAAGGTGTGTTCATTCTAAAACACATCTGACTTCCGTTTGACAGAAAGTTCCAGTTGCTCCTACTTCAAAAGCCAATTATAAAAAGCTCACTGAGGCAAGAAAGCTAAAAAATAATCTAGAACGACAGAAAGCCAAGTCATTCAGTAGCTGCTGCTTCCCAGGATGTTCTATGGTTCAAAAAGGCCATTGTTAAACTTCTGCCAAGGAATGAACAATGGATTTAAGAAGTGCCTGTGAGTATCACTTTTCCTAATGCAGGAACCACTTCCAATAATTTTGTCCACTCTATGAATCTTGGTAACACACTTCCCAAAGGCCCACTGGGACCTGTTACTGGGAAAAGCAATGAAAGAAATCTTAGCCGACCATCAATTTGCTGAGAAAACTGCCTCAGTGTCTGAGAGGAGTTTTAAATGGGAGGGCTTTGAATCCGTTTTTATGTGTTGGCTTTGTTTACCATTTTTAGTGTGGTTATTTGTTTGAATCTTTCAAATATCTGTGCACTTACTGTTTTAAGTTTTTAAATACTGTCTTTTAATGGTATATGCCACCTTGGGCCCCCTTTTAAGGAAAAAAAGACAGGATAAAAATATTTAAAATAAAATAAACAATTAAGCATGCAAACTTTTCAATATTTGGCCCATCCGGATGGTGTCATCTGTACTGCTCTGACGGGCTCTTGGCTTGCCACTGAACTCCTTCAGAAGCCAGTCTAATCCAGTGCAAACTGTTTCAGGTTTCACAGCATTCCTGGATTCAGCCCCCAAGACAGAGACGGACTCCTGGGATAGGCTCAGGTGTGCAACCTTTCTTTTCCACTGCTTATTATCATGCTGCTCTTTTATCAAATGAAAGGGAGGACCCAAAGTACTGTGCATCCACTTTCATGGACCCACGTGAGCTTAGGATGCTTGTTTCATCCACGGCGCTTAGCAAATGCTCCTCTGCTTTCTCAAGCTAAAGAACTAGTTGTTGTGTTGGTCACCAGGCCACATGGGAGAACCCATGGTGTAACTGTCCTTATCCTTGCTGTTTCCCCCAACAAGACTCTGACTGCAATAGGGGGTCGGGCCATCAGCCATTCAGAAAAAGGAAACCCCTCCTCACGCTTCACTGTGCAGTTTTCAAAAACAGTAGGCCAACGGTAACTCTTTGGCTCCTACTTGCCCTTCCCCAGATCTCTCTGTTGGCTTCTTATATTCTGCCAAGTTTCACCAGTTGTGTACATGTTGGACTGGCAAAATATACTTTTTTTTCACAACCTTTGTGCTTAACATGGAAAAACGGGCATCTGTACAGTAATACCTAAGTACCTTGGTCACATGAGCACAAAATGAGCCAATAGTGGCTCTCTCTCCCGGCTGGATTGTGCGGGGTTGTCTGCAATGTTCCATCTCAGGCAAGCCTCCAAAGCAGAGGGAGGAGAAAGGAATGGAGGTTTCCCTTGCACCAGCCAGAAACATTTTCAAAGGAGAGTGCTGGTTAGGGTTTTATTTTTCTTCATATTTATATTTTTATTTAATTTGTTTTCAACATCCCTTCTTATTTTCAAGCCATTTCCACTCATGGGGCTGCTTCTCAAGTGTGTATAGGACTACAAATTGCATTTTGTTATGGTCACATTAAAAACACGGAGTAAAATCCAGTTGTTAGTCCCAAACAGAGCAGATTCTGCAGCCAGGGACCAAAACCATGCCGTACACACGGACTTCTAGCCAACTTTTTTGTGAATTTTTGCATTTTGTGTGTACAGTATGTGGTCTATGGGGCCCCAAAAACAAATAATCTGAGTTTCCATTCTTTCTTATGGGGAAATTTGCATTGACAGAAGAGTGCTTTGGTTTACATACAAGCACGTTTCCAGAACAAATTATGCTTGTAAACCAAGGCATTACTGTATTTTAAAAGGGAAGAGCATTTAGAATGTAAGTTAAGGATAAAAATTGTATGTATATTGGTAAGTAAATAACTTAAAAATGTAAAAAAGAAAGGGGGGAGAGCATAGAAAGAGCCTGGTGCATCTGAAAACAGGCCCAGGCAGCTATCTTGTAGTCACAAACACCGCATGAAGGAAAATGTCCTCCTTTACTAACATATACCACAGGGCCCAAGGAAGGTTTCTGAAGCATGCTTTGTGAACATGACAGCTTTGTTTAGTTGCTATATCCTCCAATGGTCTCAGCAGCCCTCTCCCAAGCCTTGGGGGTGTGTGTATGTGTCTTATCTCTAGCTGGCTGAGAGAGTGAGAAGTCTGGGCATGGTTCTGGATCCAGCGCTGTCCCTGGAGTCACAGATGGAAGCCGTTTCCAAGTCTGCCTTTTACCAGGTTCAGCTTAATGCTCAGATTTGCCCATTTCTGGACAAGGACTCCCCGAGGGCAGTCATGCATGCACTGGTGATCTTCAAGACTGACTACTGCAACGCACTCTACCTGAGGCCTACCTTGGGCTTGGCTCGGTGACTGCAGTGGGTGCAGAATGCAGTGCCCAGGTTGGTAGCAGATTTGCCCATGCCGCCCCCATTCTGGCTCGCTTCCATTGGTTGCCCGTTGTCTCCCAAATCAAGTTCATGGTATTGGTTTTGGTATACTGTAGTTTCTTCTTCTTTTTTTGCATTTAATTTTTTGATCCAAATTTTTGTGTATATTTGTATATTGGATGTTTTATTTATTTTATCTAGTCTCTATTACCTATTTTTTTCTTTCTCGCTTTACACTTTTGGGGCACCTACCCTTCTTGCTTGTTCTTTATATTGGGAGCTGTATAACAAGTAAATTTCCCCGATGTGGGATTAATAAAGATTTATCTTATCTAATATTATCTTTCAAAACTCTCCATGGCTTGGGCCCTGATTATCTGGCGGAGCGTATTTCCTTCAGATCAGTAAACGCCTGTCCCACAAGAGCAACCCAGGTGTTCACAATTCAGGTGGCCTTGCTTAGAGAGGCCCGTAAGGTTTCTGCTCAGAACCAGGCCTTCTCGGTGGCTGCCCTACAGCTTTGGAATTCTATTCCTAATGAGATCCGCCTGGCGCAATCCCTGCCTGCTTTCCCGAAAGCCTTAATGACCTGGCTTTACCAAGAGGCCTTGGGCTAATTGTCTTTGGGGCAGTCATCTTTATTTGGTTTTGCTCGGAAGCCTTTTTTGTGTTTACGCTTTTCTCATATTTGCTATATTGTATTTTATTGCTTTTGCTTATTTGCTACTTTTATTATTTGCTATATTGTATTTTATTGCTTTTGCTTATTTGCTACTTTTATGCTTATGTTTTTTGTACACCGCCTTCAGTTGTCTTTGCACAAGCTGGAGGTATATAAATGCTCAATAAATTTCCTTGAAATTCCTTCATTTTATGCTCAGCCATCTCCAACCTGCATCCATCCTACATCCTGAAGAAGTAAATTCTGTATTCTGCGATATTAACCACAAGCTCACCTGCTATGCTTTACTAATCACTTTCCCAGAAATTTCTACATCCCACGCCCCTTCCAACCAGCATCAAGGCAGTCACGTATTCCCCTACCTGTCTGCTACGTCCATCTCTGAGTCAATCTTGTTCAGGCCCTTCATGATGTTGTCGAACTGTTCGCCCTGGTGGTCGAGCACTTTTGCAGTGTCTTCTAGGCGTTTCTGAGAGCCCAGCAGCAAGCCGGTTAGCTCTTTCCCCTTGGCCGTCTGGGAACAGGAGGCTTGGGCTCCAGCTCCCTGGGAAGACAACAGCTGTTCCCTCCAAAAGTGTTCCAGGACATTAAAGACCACATTTCGGTTGGGATGAAGGGAGCTGAACCAGTGCTTTGTGCTATTTTCCAAAATAGTGAGGGAACTGAAGATGAAGTGGGAAGATTCCTTCTTGATCTCACTGATGCTGGAAAGATGAAAGCTGGCCACCAGCTCACCAGTCTTGTCAGCTGTAAATCTGACTGAAACGGGAGTCAGCGAGAGTTTGCCAGAAATCCATCGTTTCTCGGAGTTGACGTAGTAGGAACAGGGCCACGTATGGATTCGAATGTCTTCATTCATCACCTTCCTCCTTGTTTCCCCTTCCTCAAAGCAAATGAAGCAATCAGCAGCTAAAGAAGTAAACAAGTGATGGAATTAATGATTCAAAGTCAAGACATTTTTGAAAATGTGCTTTATAGTCCCTGGATTATGCACAATGCAAATCATGCCCCCATGAAGCATCTGGAGGAGCTAACTTGCAATTCTGAGAAAAATTGTTTTTTGTCTGCTTGTTTGTTTGTTTTTGAGGGGGTGGGGGCAGCATAATCACAGGGTTTTTTTTGTCGCCCCCTGAGGCAGATGGGGGAGCAAGATACAGTTCCTTGCAAGTCACCATTCCTTGCTCTAAAGCAGTGGTTCTCAATCTGTGGGTCCCCAGACGTTCCTGGACTGCAACTCCCAGAGGCCTCCACCACTCGCTGTGCTGGAAAGGGTTTCTGGGAGTTGCAATCCAGGGACATCTGGGGACCCACAGGTTGAGAACCACTGCTCTAAAGCATAAACATGCAGCCCTCCAGATGATGTCAAGATTGCAATTTCCACCAACATCACTCAGTAAAACCAGTAATTAGGGATGATGGGAGCTGTAGTTCAAAAAGACAAGGGGAAGCTATCTACTTGCCACCGGTAACATAGGCAAAGTACAAGGGATGGCTTAAACGCATTCTGCTTGAATGAAAGGGATGATTCCAAGGTCTGTTTTGTCGAGCACTCAGCGAAATGCAACTGGGATCCAGAAAAACACAGCATCAAGGAATCCTTTCCAATCACCACCCTCGATGGTGCATCTTCCAGCACCTCAACCTCAACAGCAACATTTTTTTAAACACAGGATGCCTTTAAGCTACCATCTGAGAGGCACCTCCATCCAAAACTCTGGCTAATCTCCTCCACATGCCATCTGGTACAGTCATGGTCATAGTTTACAGCAGCCAGTTTTATCAAGTGTATCCTATTGGAAATAATCCTTTCTTTTGTGGGAACCCAAGTGTCCTGCAAATCAATTTCGGAACATGACCTGGGGTTCGAGTATTATGACACACACGGAGAGAAAGCTCTCCGTTATGAATAGAAGATTTACAGCCTACCAACTTTTGACTGGGACTACTGATGCAATTACAGCATTAAATCTGCAATTTGATAACAACTGGTTAAACTTATCAAGAACCTCATGGTTACGATCTTTGCTTGTATAGCTTCCCTGTTTCCAGACACCAAATTATCATGCACAAAACATTAGTCTATTACAATTCCTTTGATGAACTATAATGAATAGCTAAATGTTGGTATGATTTACATTTTGTGCCCAAAGAAGACCCAAAATGAAACTAAGATTTTAAATTAAATTAATCAGTATAGCAAATTGCAATATAAACTCTGTCACACAGGCAATCTGAATTGCTAATGTAAGAAAACACATTTATCTTCTCAATTACATTTTTAATACTATTAGATGCCAGTGATCCTTTTAGGGATGGCAATGTTACAACTGGGCTTGCTTGGTTTATCACCTTATTAAACCAAAATTGAATTGCCAAGACACAACACTGGATTTCAAATAAAACATTACTAATTTGCTCTTGTCACAACATGGACCTAGAGATTCTGTGCTTCAATCTCATCTTTGGATAAAAGTCATCAATAAAGGCTGCCATGACATTCCGCCATCTGTCAATTCAAAGGGCTGCTGTAAACCAATCCACTTCTGTAGGCCAATCAGGCGGTTAACAAGTACAAATATAAATAAATAAATAAATTCCTGGGAAGCAGGGCATCCCTATACTTAAAGCACAAATGAAGCAACTCTTAGATCTGCAATCTGGGAATATGGACTTTCAACAAACCAGACTTTGGGAGCTTTTGATGCACATGCACTTAAAACAATGAACAGTTAAAGATCTCCTCTGAGTTTAACAGGCATTAACCCCTGAATCAATCATATAGATCTCTTTAACCTGCAGTCTCAGTAAACAATATAGGTGCAACAACACTCAATATAGAAAATTAATATATGATCCCCAATTACTCAAGTATAAAGGTTTACAGCAGTTGCTGTGTTTATTGGAGGAAAAATGGAGTTTGGTTTCAAAAAGCACAGCACTCCATGCCTATTAAGATGCACAGCAAAAAAAAAAAAAAGCTGAAAAGGCAACATTTGCTGATACAGTAAAACAAGCACTGCCATCTGGCTCAGATGCAGATGTTGATCACTGAAAGAGGGCAAGATGAAGGGGCCACTCGTGTGTGAAAGGGCCAGCACAAGAGTGCCAGACCAAATGTGACACTAGTCCAGATTAAACCTGGAGTACAAATTTGACCAGTGAAGCCAGTTTAACATAATCAATTTATACTCATTCACACCAAAAGAAGATATGTTTGAGTAACTGGATATACACTTAACAAGTTGAAATAAAAAAAGGAAATCCACCTTGTTACAAGTTAACATCACAGTTGTATGGTACAATTTTTCTAAGGCCTAACTCGAAAAGTGTTTCTAAGCAGTGGGCTTTTCCCCCCCTAGAGGTAAGGCTTTCCTAATTTTCCCTTGTGTGATTGTGGATTCAGCAGACAATTTCTTTCAAGTTGCCATCTCCTGTGTTGTTGTTGCTTTATAACTCAACCGAGTCCTTTCTTGATTTTAGAGAACAAAAATTGCCCAAACAATCTCTTTGAAAACAACAGATGCTCAAAAAGACAGAAGGCCTACCTTACAGAACAAACTGTCCCACCAACCTGAAATTAAAAATGACAAGAAAAAGGATTCTTAAAATGGGCAGATACTTCCAAGCCTGCCCATAAGAGAAGGGAATTAACGGTGGATTTCAGCTGCTATGTAGCCTCAGATCCCATGATTCACCTTCCACCTGTGAGCCACATATTTACTATTTGGCTACTCATATTTTCATCATCGTATTATGGAACTGTGACCAAGTAAGCATCACATGCTGACCACTCTACTATATTAAGTACTGCATTATAAGGTGTTGATCTCACTAGAGACGAGGAGCCCAAAACACCCTGTACACCAGCATTTCAGAAGAGGACCCTGGGACTATAGTAAACAGATTGCTTAATCAGAAGGCTGCTCCAGGAGGAAAAGGCTGTAGAATTATCCTCCAGTCACCCAAACTGTTTGCATGTTTGCAAGATATGGTAATGGGGGAAGGATGATTTTATACCTGGAATTCTTTGTAAGAAATATTCACCTAAAAATTGTTTCTCTTTTCTAAAGAACTCAAAGTAGTACCCAGAAAAAAAAACATATAGAGATTCCATCGCTAGTGCTTTGGCATGAATGTGCTTTGAGTTTAAGAAGAGAGCAGCAGGGATCCCACCAAATGAGACTAAAGGTGTATCTAGGCTTATGCTCTCTCCATACACTTGTCAATTGGGCTTTCCTGAGAAGGCCCTGACTAAAAGGAAATGAAGATAACAGGAGCTTTCCACTTGTAATCCCAACAGATGGTGCTGACAGATATACCAACCTTGTACTGAAGGTAAGACACAGTAACCATAACTAATACAATGGGCAAAGGAGACTTTTGGGCTGTGAGTTAGCCATGAATAAAGTGTACGTAAAAACATTCTGCTTTCATCTTCTTCTATTATCAGTACTGATCGGCATTAGAGAACTCATATAAATATTACCATGTATAGTGCATAATATGTTTCACTAACTAGTACAGTACTATCTTTTTCTTTCCATTTTGCAGTTCTTTCAATTATGAAACAATGAAGTACACCGATTGTAGAATCACAAAAAAAAAAGCATAGAGTTATCAAAAGAATGCTGTTGATTATCCCTTCCGGCTCTGCAGTTCTACGATTATCATCATCATGACCAAATGTGTATCACCAATAGTTTTTGGAGGGACACACCTGCCATAGCATTGGGAATCTTTGGAAGGGGATAATTTCACATTTCATTGTTTACTGTGAAACAAATTAACCAGATTCTTTCTCTGAAAACATCCCCAAGGAAACATGCAGGAAACCGAAAGTTAACACCAGATGCATTAGAGGAAATATTCCAAAATACTAACTAAACAAACTCACCAAGAACAAAGCCACAACATCTGATAATGCCCACAAAACCCGAGGAAGAAAGACTGGAAGGACTAGGCATGTCTAGTCTTGGGAAAAGAAAATCGAGAGGAGATATGATAATCCTTTTCAAATACTTGAAAGGCTGTCATACAGAGGATGGGCAGGATCTGTTCTCAATCATCCCAGAGTTCAGGAAATGAAACAATGGGTTGAGTGCAAAATATTCAACAATGGTTGAATATCTGGAAAAACTTCTTAACTGTTAGAGAAGTGTGACAACAGAACCAGTTGCCTTGAGAGGTGCTGTGCGCTCCATCACTGGAGGCATTCAAGAGAAATTTGGACAACCACCAGGCAAATACCCTTTGATTTGTATTCCTTTATTGAGCAGGGGGTTGGACTAAAAGCACCTTCCAACTTCATGATTCAATGATTTTAAAGTTTTGACAGAGTCCTGTTCATCAAATTCCTCCTTGACACACACACAACCATAATGACAAAATAAGAGGTAGTAAGAGGGAGGAGTGAGATCTTCAGAACCTTGCCCTCGGCCACCAATTATGGTATGGCAAACATAATAAAAGAAATATTGACTGCAGCTGAAACTTTTGGTGGATGAGAACCCACTGCATTGGCTGTACAAAGGGATATAAAGGCAAAGTTAAAGGCTCCCGCTGATCTTTAAGTCCAGTTGTTTCCGAATCATCCTTCTTTGTAAGCCAAACAGCCAGCATTTGTCCACAGATATATTTCCATGGCCATATGGCCAGCATGAATAAACACACATATGCACACAGAACTGTGTTACCTATTTATCTACTTGCATTTTTAAGTGTTTTCGAACTGCTGGGTTCAAAGGAACTGGGAGAAGCAAAGGGAGGTCACCCCCATTGTACAGATTCAAACTGCTTACCTTTTGACCAACAAGTCCAGCAGCTCAGCAGTTTAACCCACACTGCCAACGATGTCCCTATAAAGCGATATAATCAATCAAAGTGGTGGTGAACCTTCAGCACTCCAGGTGCTTTTAGACCACAACTCCCACAGTCCTTTGTTATTGGCAATACAGGCTTGGAATTCTGGGAGGTGTGGTCCAAAACATCTGGAGTGCCAAAGGTTTGCCACTTTAAGCAATACAATTGAAAGGGAACAAGAAGTATATCACCCTAGGCATCTTCAGGGAACATCTCTTGTTTCCTTAATAGCTGAGGGTCTGAGAGGGCTTTTTAAATGGATTGCGGTGCCCTGTTGTTTAAATTGCATTTTAATATTTATTTTATTACTATTTTAATACAGTACTTTTAAAAATCTTTTTCAAATAGTTCTATACTTTGTGTTCAGCTTTTAAATACTGTGTTTAATATTGTCAACATTGGGTCCTTGTAAGAACAAAAGCAAGATTAAAAGAGTGTAAATAAGCAAGTAAACAGATGCCAAGGGAGGGGGGCTGCCTCTTCTCCCAAAGTGCCTGCCAGGCTCCAAGTCCCACTGCAACACCTCCTGGTCTTGGTCAGGATGAACCCCCCCCCCAATTAAAAAAAACCAAAAAAAAAAAAACCCCAGCACCAAACAAGGGAAAGGCACACCCTGCAAAGGGCAGGGCCCTGGGCCTGTCAGTTACTGACACCCTCCCAAAACTTTTAAGGGGGCGAGGCTACACCTGGTCCCTAACCCACATAAATGAGTAGCAAAGGGGAGCCCAACCCTTCTGACTGCCCCAGCCCCACTCTTCTGCCCCATAATACCACAGTTAAACAAATAAACAGATACTGGCCTCGGAGCCATAAAAGTCTTCTTTACAGCTCCATAAACCCAAGCCCAATCTTTCCCACCATTTGTACCAATCAACTCTCCCTCCTCTTCTTCCCCATCCTCCTTCCCCCTCCCCTATCCACCACCCCCCAACTCTATATACTACACCCAATGAATATCTGGTATGAAATATATATCCCATCTCATATTATCTTGCACACCTCATTCTGCTGCTATATGTCTGAAGAAGGTGGCTTGCAGTCCGCGAAACGTTACATGAAAATATGAAAGTTAGTCTTTAAAGCGCCACATGCTTTGTGTCTTTTGTTTTTATTTTTCTTTGGGGGTTTTTTTTTGGCCTGAAATTCTTGATAAGATAAATCTTTATTAATTCTACATCGGAGAAATTTACTTCTTACACAGCTCCCAATATAAAGGACCCACTGCCCCCCTCACCTTCTGCCCCACCCCACCCCACTTGCCTTCTACTGATCAACTTTCCTGCCCTCTCTGGCCCCTACTGGCCCTCCTGCTTGCTTGGCCCCCAACGCCCACTCCTGACCCCCCCTCCTGCCCCTCTTGACCTTCCCTGTAGAGATGGGCACGAAATGAACAATTTTCCGTTTCCTCGTTTCATTACCTAACGAAACGACAAACAAATTTTGTCTGTAAAATGAAACGAAACAGAAACACCAGAAATTTTGTCATGCGTTTTGTTTCCATTACTGCAGTATGAGTGAATTGCTTAAAATCCTTTTAAAAAATCACCAAAAAAATGAAATAAATGGTAATGAAATAACGAAAACAATTTTTTTTCCAAAAATTTGCAAAACCAGAAACGAACCGAAGCAGACCCTCCAAACGACAAACAAAATGCCATTTTTTGATTCGTGCCCATCTCTAATTTCCCTGTCCCACTATTGCCCCTCTCCTGGCCCCCTATTGCCCCCCCATCCTCCCTCAGCCCTTAAATAACGAAAGGGGAAAACCGGGAGGGGCCTGGCCGGACCCCGCCCTCCACCTCCACCCTACCTACCCCCCAGTGGCAAGGCCGCAGGGCCGGCAAGGCGCCTCACCGGCAGCCAGGGAGGAAAAGGGGTCGACGACGAGGACGGCGGTGCTTCCTTCCTTCCTTCCTCCAAACTCCCCTCAGGCGACCCTCGCCGGCTGGGCTCGCCTTGGCTCCTCTGCGCGCGCGCGCCCGACTCCGCCCACTCTCTCCGTATCCCCACCCCCACCCCGCGTCGCCGCAACGCGCCTGCGCAGGGCCGGCGCGCTTTTCCCCATTGGCTCCTTCGCCTCGCGCCTTTTTTTTCCCCTCCTCCTTCCTCCCTCCTCCCCCTTCCTCCTCCTTGCGGCACGCGCTGGCGCTTGCGCGCGCCCGGCCAGCCTTTGCTCGCCGACTCGCGCCTGCGCATTCCTCCTCTCCCCCTCTCCTCTCTCTCTCTCCTCCTCCCTCCTCCTCCGGCGCGTGCGCTCTTTCCCGGAGGTGAGGCGGAAGGAGGGGGGGGAGGGGAGGCCTCCGTGAGGGAGCGGGCGAGGCGCATGCGCGGTGGGGGGGGTTTTATGGGCGCGCCCTCTGCGAAGAAGAGGAGGGAGGGGGAAGCACAGCCGCCCAAGAGCGACGACGACAACGACTCGTAAGGACCTCCTCGGGGCGGGGGAAGCGCCTGGAAGGGGGGGAGGGGAAGGACATGTGTTTCTCCTCAGGAAGCCGGCCGCGGAGGGGGTGGGGGAGGGGTGGGGGGGGTCTCTCTCTCTGAGGGGAAAGGGGGTGTCATGCGTGTGGAGGAGGGAAGGAAGGGACCCCCCCTCTGGCATGTAGATAACCCCCACCACCACCCATTTGATACACACCTTTCCATTGCTATGAATTAGGATGGGGATGAATTACGAGGGGGGTGGGTGGGTGTCTGTGGGTGCCCACCCACCCCAACAAGGGAGAGAGGCTGGGGATCCCTGGGCTCTCAGGTGGGGGAGGGGAACCCCTGGTGGACCCCCCCCATATATGTGTGTATGCGTGTGTGTATGAATAGATAGATACAGATATAGATGATAAAGATATAGATATAGATATCTACAGTACAGTATATAGATAGATAGATATAGATATGTGTGTGTGTGTGTGTACATATACACACCACACACACGTAGGTTACCTTGTATAAAGGAATTAATTCGTTCCAAATGAAATTCTGTTAAGCAAATTTTCCTTTATACCAACTTCCCATAGGAAGGCATTGAAAACGGAGTAATTCCTAATTGTGACAATTTTTATGTTGTATGGATTCGCCCCATAGGCGATTCTGTTAAGCAAATTTCCCCTATCTCCGGATTTTTTTTTAATGTTGTACAGATTGTATGTTATACAAACCCTTTGTTATATGAGGGTCCACTGTATGTGTGTGTGTGTGTGTGTGTGTGTGTGTGTGTGTGTGTGTGTGTATACCGATTTCCCAAAAGGGGCTCTGGACAGTTTACACATTATATACATATACATTGTGTGTGTGTGTGTGTGTACACATTGTTAATTAGGGTGGGGATGAATTAAGACAGAAGGGTCTCATCCCCCCCTCACACACACACACACACACACACACAAACAAACGGCCCACCCCCAGGAAGGGCAGGAGGTGGAAGGTGGGAAATTTCTGGGTTTGTGACTTCTGGGTTATTATCACCATCCTCATTAATTATCATCTCTGAGGAAAAGAGGAGGGGGTTGGTGGGGTCATGTGGGGGAAGAAATGGGGGTGCTAGTGCAGTGGGGGAGGGGAATGGGACCCCTCCCTGGTGTATCAATGAACCCCCAATTCACATGTCCTTCCGGAGGGAATGAATAGAGAAAGATGGGGGGGGGAGGGGATCTTCCCAACTCCCAAAGAGGGGAAGGACATGCAAGGTTGGATATTTCAGGGATTTCAATTTCATATGATGATGAATGATGATTTGTGTGAGGAAAAGCGGAGGGGATCACGGGGTGTTTCGGGGATTTGCAATTGTAGTTTTGTTTTTTTGCTATATGTTTGCTTGTTTGTTTTACTCGGTGTGTTTTTCATGTGGCGTCTTCCTCTCTCTGTTATTCCTATGAGGAAGGGTGGAGATACCGGCTTGGATAATTAAATTGAATTAAGGATTTAGCTTAATCAAAGTATGGTGCTTACATCATTCTAGGGCTGATGAAGGGGAAACAGGGGAAAAGTTGCTGGGACCTGATCTTCTGTTTTGTGGGGAAATAAGAGTTAAGAGGTGGGGGTGGAAACTATCAAATGCAAGATGGTGCCTCTTTGGGGGTGGGGTGAGCAAAGCCATGCATTTCTAGGTCAATTTCTGTGATTGCTGTGTGTGTGTGTGTGTTCTGTGCTGTCAAGTCAGCAATGAATTATAAAGATCCTGAAGGGGCTTCAAGTCAAGTGAAGTATTTTAAGGAGTCATTTTTGCCTCCTGAGTCCATAACTCGGTCCACTCCATCACACTGAGAATCTTCTAAGATTTAGACATTGCAAAGAGACCTGTCATTTTTTCCCTTATTCTCAGCCCCCACCCCATTCTTTACGGGGGATTATTTTTTTTTACCCCTGGGATCCCCAAGTTATTCTTGGACTACAACTCCCAGAAGCCTTAGCCTGCGCTGCCATTGGTCGTGGCTCCTGGGAGTTGTACTCCAGGAATGCCTGGGTGCAATGTGAGGAAGCCACTGCTAGGCTTACTTCTCTCCTGTGTTTGAAATACTTGCTTCTGAAGAGGCAGGTATAGCTCTCTGCTGAAAATAAAGGTCATATGTTGTTTAGAAGTGTTAGTCATTTTTGTCTGACATTCTATGTAAGTGCTTTTCTATAAATACACCAGTTATTGGTGTAATCTTAACTTGTTTATTCCCCCAAGGGCTGGGCTTTGACGAGATATTAAAATCAAATTTTAAAGCTAGAAGGGAACTCCTTTATAATGTGCTTTTAGATCAATGGTTCCCCAAGTTAAGGTCCCCAGATGATCTTGAACTACAAGTTCCAGAATTCCTGGCAAGCACAATTAGTGGCGAAGGCTTCTGGGAGTATTACTCTGAAAACATCTGGGGACCCTAGATTCGGAACATGTTGCTCAGTTTGAGGTTTCTTGAGCTTACTCGGGCTTCATTTGAAGCAAATGTGTCTTTTTTCTGCATGCCCTGGCATTGTGGAGAGATGAAAAAGGTTTGGTCCTCCAGATGTGATTGGACAACAACTCCCCTTGGCTCTGTTTACACCAGCTAAGCTTTGTGGAAGCTACAATGTAGCAAAAACAATTTCCTTGCCTGGTCAAAGCACATATTCTGCTGTTTACTTAATTTGCATTCTTGTTTGTTTCTTATTTGCATTTATGTAAACCACCCAGAGTCCTTTCTGGGAAATCGGTGTGGTATAAAAATGTAAATAAATAAATAAATAAATAAATAAATAAATAAATAAATAAATAAATAAATAAATAAATAAATAAATAAATAAAATGCAAAATGGCCCTTTTAAAAAAACAAGTCTTATGTTGTTTGCCGACAGTGAAACTTTTAAAGAAACACAGATAGGATCAGGCTTCGACTTCTGGTGAATTTCCCTTGTATAATGTGAGCTGCCTTTACAGTAAAAATGTAGGTCACTGTTGTTGTCCCGGTATAATAAGTGGGAGTGGGAGAGATGTAGCAAGAAAAGAGTGGCACTTGGAGAGAGCTTGCCTAAGGCCACACTTTGATAATTTGTGCCTTCTCAGAGATCTAGCCTTCTCTGTCTGAACTTGCATGAGCTTAACAACTAGGCTGCAGTTGTTGGCGCTAGACAAGGATGAGCCCAGGCAAGGCAGTACAATAGAAGATCAAGATTTGGACAGCAGCTGCTGCCTCGGTGACATTGGCTCACCCTGCTGCTTTTTGTGTTGCTAGGCTGGGTCTTCGTTTCAAAACACCTTTGCTCTGCCTGCCAGCCTATAAGGCCTGGTCACCTGTGACTGATAGTTTGAGGCCACCATTTGCAAAGGGTAGGTCATGGGCAGCAGCTGCCCAAGAAGCACCGGTGAGCCCAAAGCATGTGTGACCCTGTCTCTGTAGTTGCTGCTATCTCTTTATCTCTTCTTCCTTGCGTTTGAATGACTGAAGCATGAAATTTAGGGGCTCACCGTTTAATCCTCACCCCCCCCCCCAGAAAAAAGATGTTTGCCAAGTGAGAGAAATGTACAGTACACGTATTGCACATATATGTATGTTTTGCCCCTTTGGGTTCATAATTGCTTTGAGGAATTGCAGGATAAAATCCCGCCTTCTGCAATGGTAATGATGATGTCAACCTAAAATACAGAAAACAGCCTTGTAGCAGGTCAACTTATCACTCTGGTTTTGTTTATTTTAATTGACATTGGCTTTCAGGAAGAAAAGATCTTTTACATACCATTGCTGTTTTCCTTTCTTTTTTGTTCCAGCATGCATTCTTCCAATAAGCTTCAGTCACTCTCCTTCCAATTATGATTGCTGGCGCTCTTGTAACTGTTTCTAACCAAAGAAAAGGACATACAATCTAGTAAGGGAATTTCAGGCACCACTGTTATGCTGAGTGAATTAGTTGAGTCAGAGGTGATCTACATCTTTTCTGTCTGAACAAGAAAGTGAATGAGTGGCCCTATTTTCATTTCATTTATGTATTTATTTTTGCATTTGTATACCACAACCAATTTTCTCCAAAGGGAACTCTGGGCATTCCCTTAAGTGTCCCTTAAATGTTGCTTTGCCCTCTAGCTGTTCTGTACACTGTTAGTGATTGTTAAAATCTTGCAAGGAGCTGTCAGGGAGGTCTAGCTTGTGCTATTGGGCTTCGTGTCGTTTGTATTTATAGAAGAAAGCTATTGATTATGTTGAGAAATTTGGGGCAAATAGGGTATTAATTGAAATAGACGATACTTTTTTCACAACTTTGGGAGTCCTTTTTTTAAAAAAATGTCAATTGTTGCTCTTTGTTTCTAGAAACCACGAAGAGGTCATTCTTGAGCCCTGCCCTCCATCTCATGCCAAAGAAGCACAGAAGCACAGCTGTGCGTGGATGTTCTGGTACAGGAATGAAACAGCTCTGTGGGCTAAATAAGTTTTAATTGCTGCACCTTAATAGAGTCTCCCAAGCGTTTGGTCTTCAAAAACGAAAAGCACTGAAGAACATAGCAGCCATACAGACCAAATGGCAAGATTTTCCAGTAAGATTTGGAACTGGACTTTTTTATTCTATGCCTGTTGTCTTTCCTGATTCCTCCTCCCCCATAGTTTTTTGTTGTTGTTTATACTACGAGTTTTAAAAATCCGGCTATTTATTTTTAGAATTATTTAATTTTGTCTGTCACCTGCTAGGTTAGGTGTCAGACTCTTTGCTGTCGCCTGAATGGACAGGGACACTTTCGCTTACTCCACTAAGTTTTTTCGCGACTATAGCGGCCCGCCTCGGGGTGCAAGTTGCCAGTCCCACGAGCATGTCGACTACATTGAAAAACCCGAAGTGTTCACTTACGCAGACTTTTTTAAGGATTACCTGATCCCCAACGACCCCTGTGTTTTCTCGGCCAAATTCACGGAGGGCTGGGGCAGCCGCAGGAAATGGGTGACTCCAGACGGGAAGCCTAACTTTGAATATCTCCTGCGGACGTTTGGTAAGCCAGTTTTAAACGACATGCTAGATGTTATCGTCTGTAATCGTTGCTTCCTTGATTTTTAAGTGTGTCTTTAGCTTTTTTCAAAGATCCACTAATGATGAAAAATCTTCATGTGGCAGGGCCTTGACCCTTCAATGCAGTCCTCTATATGTTTGCTCAGAGGCGCAGTGGTTAAATGCCTGTACTGCAGGTAAAACTGTGCTCACGACCTGGGGGTGGGGGGTTCAATCCCAGGTAGCAGGCTCAAGGTTCACTCAGCCTTCCATCCTTCTGAGGTCGGTGAAATGATTACCCAGCTTGTTGGGGGAGGCAATGTGTAGCCTGCATACTGTAAACCGCCCAGAGACTACTTGAAGTCGTATGGGGTGGTATATAAGCAGAACACACGTTAAACTTACTCCTGGGTATGCATGAATGAGCTTTGTCTGCTGCATTTGGGGGACAATACCTTGTGCATCCCTTTCTAACTTCAAACCTTTGGAGCAGAGGTATGAGACAAAAGCTTGCGTTGGTGCCGTATTCCCTGTCCGGTAATAACCTTCCACTCAAGCTTGGGAAGGAAACCAGAATACCTTTTAATATGTATTGTTCTTCCCTTTGAATCCCCCCCCACACTCCAAGCCAAAAGAGGTGGCAGAGGCTTCTCTCCTCTGCTTTAGCACAGAGCACGGCAACTCTCACCATGCCAATAGCGGCAAGCAGGAATATGAATTCCTGATTCTTGCTGAAAATGTGGTACACTTATAAGTGGTGATCAGCTTTTAAAATTCTGTCTCGCCGCAATATATGTTCTTTTCCTACCAGTGTCCCCAGGTGCCTTACTCTAAATATGGTCAGTGACCGGAAAGATCACTGTTTCAGAGTGTTACACACTGTGTAGGGGTTTTTTTTTTAAGTCAAACAAGCATTTGTTGAACATCTCTTAGAGGCAGGAAGACTTGTTTTATGGAAATGCTTCATCTCCAGAAGCCTCAAAGTATGCCACACCTGTTCCCTCTGGAGGTGAATTTGAATGGATCTATCCCTGCTTGGCTTTAGTTAAAAAAAAATCTTAAAAAGGTAAAGGTACAGGTTTCCCCCTGCACATGAGTGCTAGTCGTGTCTGACTCTAGGGGCGGTGCTCATCTCCATATTCAAGCCAAAGAGCCAGTGTTGTGTAAGTCCACGGCCACGTGGCCGGCGTGGCTGCAAGGAAACACTGTTTTAACTTCCCACTTTTTACGGCGGTACCTGTTTATCTACTTGCATTGACATGCTTTAGAAATGCTAGGCTGGCAGGAGCTGGGGTTAACAGCAGGAGCTCGCTCCGCTGCGTGGCACCCAGGATTCGAACCGCCGAGCTGCCAACTTTGCAGCCAACAGTTTTCGGAAGCCTTAGTGCACTGACCAACCACGCCCCTTGCAAAAAATTCTTAAAAACATTTTAATCAGCACTTTTGATTTCAATGGAAATATCATGAGTGCAGGCATAATAAATCTACTCAGCAACATCTGTGCAGTACTTGTCAGTGTTCACAGCATTTTGCCAACAGTATAACATTATAATCCATTTTGTAAATCCTCTAAGGTGGATCTGTGTTATCTTTGCATTTTGCTCGCGGGCGCTGTGCCAGTTAACATCTCTTTCTTTGTGACTAAGAAGCTGTACAACCATTGAAGGCTGTTATTTTCCTTTCCCCTGCATAGCAACATTGCACAGCACTTAAAAGTCAGTGAATAATCGAACTGGCAGGCCCACAGCCCTTACCCTCTTTTATCGGTAACCCCAACGGGGCATCACTTGTTTTCCCAAGTGGGCTCAAAGAGTTTATATTGCAGGGGAGGCTGTAGTACCCGTTGCCAACTGTGATGTCAAGGAATACAATTCTAACCCAAAGGAACATCTTAAACTCAAGGAGTACATACATTACTGGAAAGAACACATTAAAAAAGGCTATCGATCACCCCGGGGCTGCCTTTACCTCAAGGACTGGCATCTGCACAGGTAACCGAAGGGGAATTCCTCAGCACGCTCTTTGGGGGTCCTAGCATAGTGACAAATTGCATCTCGGATCTCGCTACCAGACAATTTGCGTTGGCACGGCACCCTTTCGTAGTACAGTAATTGCTTGGATCCAAAATTGGGCTTCCAGAGTAACACTGGTGCCTGTCAGACGGCAGTTATAATTGATATGTGGTACTAGTTTAATTTGCATTTCTCTGCATGTATCATCTGCCTGGCACTGTCTGTGTTGGATGTGTTGAATGTGCATTTCCCCTTCCTTCCCTGCATGCATTTGAGCTAATGATGGAATCCTGCTGACTGGGAGTGATCTTCATCTCTGCATCGTGTGCTTTTCCTAATCTTCGTTATGTTGTCGTAATTGTTCTGGAACAAGTAAAGAATCGGCAGGGGAACCTATTGAGGAACAAGAACGCAAGATAATTGCATCAGGGCTTAGCATTTGCAAAAATACACTTGGGCTTTTGTCCTCCCTGTTTCTGGTTGTGCCGAATATGGATAGAGGAAAAACTGGACAGCCTTTAAACAACATCCAGCTTGATTGGGTAGTGCAGGACTTCCAAATGTACTCCAAATCCCATCACAAAGATTGCACAATCATAATCTTAAATGGCTTTTTTGCTTTCTTTTCATCTTGCTTTCTTGCTGGGGAAACTGCCATAATCCATGAAATAACTTGATTGCTTTTGGGTCTTTAAAAATCTTACCAGGCCAAAACTGCCTCTTTCTATTTCTTTTTCTTCTCTCTGTGTTCAGTGCATTAAAAATAGACTGCCTCATCTTGTCCCCTTCCACAAATGTGATTGTTCAAAATAGGATCAGATAATTACAACATTATTATTCATAGGGTGATTGCTTAGCTTCCTTTAGCTCATGAGTGTTGCAGTGTGGGTTGCCATTGTCACCTGTCCTTATTCCTGAGTGTTGGAACAGAGGTTGCTCTAGTCCAGTGGTGGCGAACCTATGGCACGGGTGCCAAAGGTGGCACTCAGAGCCCTTTCTGTGGGCACTCAACATCACCCCTTCATAGTTACCTGTATACAGTTTTAATTACTGTATTGGCACTTTGCAAAAAAAAAAAAATAGTGGGTTTTGAACTGCAGTTTGGGCACTCGGTCTCTAAAAGGTTTGCCATCACTGCTCTAGTCTTAGAGATGCCAAGGAATAACAGTTTTGTGCTGGAGGAGCATACATTTCATATAACTCTGAAGGCCAAGTATGGAGAAGCTCCTCTTTGACATTCCAGCCTGGGAACATGAAGCCTTGATCCCTGGTTGGGAAGGCAGCTAAACAATGTGGTAGCCTCGTTCGTTCACTGTTTCAAGCATAGGCACAGGATCAAAACAAACAAAAAAGGGCAGGTGTATTTCCTGTGTTATCTCACATTTCCTTCCAGAACTCAATATTCTCAACGATAAAAGCCTGGTTAATAAATCCCGCATGTACCTTCTAGTCACAAAACAAAACAGAATAGAATGCAGGATGCTGAGGTGAAGCAAACTGCAAGAAAATGCTTCTTTACCCAACGTGTTGTTAGTCTGTGGAACTCCCTGCCACAGGAGGTGGTGATGGCATCTGGACTGGATGCCTTCAAAAGGGGATTGGACAGATTCCTGGAGGAAAAGTCCATCACAGGTGACAAACCATGGTGGAGACGTGTCATCTCCAGGCTTAAAACTGGGGTACTTCAAGGGCCAGATGCAGGGGGGGGGGTGGGATCAGGAGACAGAGATATAGTCTCGTGCGCTCCCAGATGCATCTGGTGGGGCCACTGTGAGATACAGGAAGCTGGACCAGATGGGCCTTTGGGCCTGATCCAGCATGGCTTTTCTCAGCTTCTTATGTGCAGACACACATAGGTGTCTTTGGCTAGCTCATGGACAGACAGTTATAAATGCAAGCTAAGTGTGCCATCACCCTTTATGCCCGTGGGCTGATTCATCTGTTTCAGCAGGCAGCTGCTAACACCCCCAGCTGGCCACCTAGCATCTCCATTTGTTAATAGTGTACTCCATGATTGAGTAGTTCATAAATCATACCAGAGATATTTTCTATGTCACCTGGAGCGTTGAAATGTACTTTTTCAAGATCAAAAGGTATTTCTTCTCTGGGATTCTTTTGCTCCTAAAAGCATCAAGTGACCTCTCAAAAGGATAATGTATATCAAAGTTGTGTCCGAACTTGGGACAAATGCATTTAAGGCAGTTGTTTCAGTAAGTAAGCGTGTGCTCAGACCTAGAGCCTGGTTGTCCTTGCATGCTCTGGTATACCTTTTGAAAGCCCCTTGAGGGTATCTGTTTTACTCTGAGCGGTGTTTTTTTCCGATCCTTTCTCTTTAAGGGCCTTCCCGGAGCAAGATGTCTATACCATCCCTGTCTATTTCTCATCTGATTGGCTGAACGAATACTGGGATGCCATAGCAGTGGATGACTATCGTTTTGTTTACATGGGACCTAAAGGTTCATGGTACAGTCAGTTTCCTCTTTGGAAAGATTGCTTGTGCTAGAATAAAGAGGTAGGGTAGGTAGCTTGGTTCAGTAGAACTTACGTCCGAGTCAGCGTGTTGCATAGAAATAAACTGAGAACTTTGTGTTTTGAAAGAAAATGAACACAGCACACTTTCAGTTATGTTTTCCTTGGTCTTTTTTTTCATATTTCAACAAAGCACTGAGATTCTTCCACTACTCCATCTCTCTCTCTCTCCATCTCTCTCTCCCCCCCTCCCTCTCTCTCTCATTTACAAGATGAGAAACCTTTGTTAATTGCTTTAAAGCAGTGGTTCCCAACCTGTGGGTCCCCAAATGTTCCTGGACTGCAACTCCCACAAATCCTGGCCAGCTCAGCTAGTGGTGAAGACTTCTGGGAGTTGCAGTCCAGGAACATCTGGGAACCCACAGGTTGAGAACCACTGCTTTAAAGTGTGAAAAGTGAATGACCATACATTAATGTGTGCAACTAGCTGCCACATCACAGTGCTGAAGTTGATTTGTTCCAAATGGATTCCAGATTGAGGTGTGTTTGTTGTCTTGGGATAAAATAGTGATTAACGTAGTCTACTGTTTGGGACCCCAATATGGTGGATGGAAATATGGTGGCTGTATATTGTCCCTCACTCTTGTAAGCCAGTGGGGTAAAAATATTCAAAATAAATAATAAATAAACAAATGCTTCCCGTTAGAAACCCTTCTTTGCTTGGACCTGTCATGTCCCTGTAGTCCTGTGGTTGCTGCTTGGTGACTTCCTGATTTCCCTTCTCTCCACCCCTTCAGGACGCCATTTCACGCCGACGTCTTCCGCTCCTACAGTTGGTCCGCCAATATCTGTGGGAAGAAGAAATGGCTGGTGTTCCCTCCAGGAAGGGAAGAGGACCTGCGTGACCGCCATGGCCACCTCCCCTTTGACATCACTTCCCCAGAGCTGAAGAAGGGCAGCCTTTACCCCCGCTATGCCCAGAGTAGCCCTCCTGTTGAAATCATCCAGGAGGCCGGGGAGATTGTCTTCATCCCGAGCGGTTGGCACCATCAGGTTTACAATCTGGTAAGAAGCCTCTTTGGGACACTTAATTTATTGTTCTAGGCATTTATTTGATTTATATACTACCCATTGGGCTACAACAGGCCTGCCCAACAGGTAGACTGCAGGCTACTGGTAGCCCGCGAAGGGTTCAAGAGTAGCCCGCCGGCCATTAATTTAAAAAAGTCAGTGGATAAGTTCTCCACCCCTCCCTCCCCCATCCCAAGGACCACCCCTGCCCCAGCAAAGCTCTGGGTCTGCCAGCCCACTGTCTCAGCCGAGTGGGGCAGTTCAAGGGACATGGCGCATTGAAATCTATTCCCTCTAGAACAGAGTAATTGGTTTTCAATGCATTCCTATGGGAAACTGCTGCTCTACTTACAAAAGTTTTTACTTAGGAGCATGTGCTCGGAACAGATAAAATTCATAAGTAGAGGTTTTTAGTGTAGTAGCCCTCAGGCACTTTGGGCCGGAAAAAGTTGACCTTGGCCTGTTCAGATTTGAACAGCCCTGGGCTACGCCACCAACTCTGGACAGATTACAGCAGGAATACCAAACAACTGTGCCTGGGGCAAAAGAGCCCGGATTTAGGCCTTGAGAATGTAAACTGAGCATTTACCTACAATGCTGAGAAGTGGCTACTAATCATGGGAAGAGTTTACTTGGTTAAATAGACCACTGTTTTGAAATGTCATTAGACAGCTTCACATGTTCAGATGAAGAAATAGTGCCAAGTGAGTGACAAGCAACTTCAGGCTTGTTTTTTTTTCCCCACAAACAAATTCAGCTATCAGCTCGATTGCCATGTTCATTGATCTACTCGCCATTTTATCTTTTGGATATTTCCCTTCTTTGGCTGGAATGTTTGTCAACATTCCATGACACCGAAGATGCTCAGCTCAAGGTTAAGGAGAGGGACATGCCTGCAGTTGAAAGGCTGTATTCAGAGCTTGTCTTGGGGAGATAGTATATTCTCATTAATTACTTGGACTTTGAAGGACAGGATAATTAGTTCCATTGGAATAAAAAGCGGAAGCAGTGTGGCCATTAAAAAAAATACAGATGCAAGACCAGGCTATAGGTGCCCTATAAAGATCTCACCTAACTCTAGCTTAGTCTTGCATTGGGATAATTAGTGTTTGGATTCCGGGCTGCAGCCCTGTTCACTGCAGGGATCCAGATGTGTAGAGCCATAAGAGACCAGTCCAACTCCTTGCAGAAGTAAAAGAGAGAACTAGCTAGGCCATTGATGGCGAACCTTTTAGAGACCGAGTGCCCAAACTGCAATTCAAAACCCAGTAATTTATTTATTTTATTTTTATTTTTGCAAAGTGCCAATACAGTACTTTAACCAGTATACAGGTGGCTATGAAGGGGTGATGTCGGGTGCCCACAGGAAGGGCTCCGAGTGCCACCTTTGGCACCCGTGCTATAGGTTCACCATCACTGAACTAGGCTCTTCTTGGTTTGGTTTTATTTTTCAGGAAGATACCATTTCCATCAACCACAATTGGGTGAACGGGTGCAATGTAGCCATCATGTGGAGTTTTCTCCAGGACGAACTTGCTGCTGTCCAGCGGGAGATCAGAGAATGGAAAGACAGCATGGAGGATTGGCACCTACAATGCCAGGTAGAGCAGCTGGGTGTCTGGGAAGGTTCAGCATTGATGTAAACACCCAAGAGCATCCAGCAGAACACCAACTGGGGTTCAGTTTAAAACAGTGGTTCTCAACCTGTGGGTCCCCAGATGTTCTTGGACTGCAGCTCCCAGAAATCCTGGCCAGCACAGCTAGGGATGAAGGCTTCTGGGAGTTGCAGTCCAAGAACATCTGGGGACCCACAGATTTAGAACCACTGGTTTAAAACAGTTATCTGGAGCAGCTGCGATGATGGCTAAACTGTTCTTTCTCCTTCACAGGTACTTATGAAATCTTACACAGGCATTGACTACAAGGAGTTCTACAATTTCCTCAAGATCATTGCGGAAAACCGGATTTTTGTCCTCGAACACCACCATTCTGAGGAGGACGCCTCAAAGCACTCCTACAGAGCCGCTATCTCGGGCTTGGGGATGCTGCATGCAGTCTTTGATTTGAAAAGAACTGCCAAGGTCTTGACCTCTTTGAATGCCAACGAAGAATTCAAGAAACTGAACCCGGAAACCTTCTCCCCTCCACCCTCGGCGCTCTTGCACCGCCTGAAAGCAGCCATAGACACAGCCCTCCTCTAGTTCCGCGACTCTGACCACTTGCAAAACAGCTGCTTTTGCAAGCGGGTTGCATGCTGATCCATCCTTTCCATCGCCCCATTTAGAAGTCTTAAGCACAGTGAATTTCTTGGTGAATGTGGGATACAAGTCAGAATGCTAGGGGGTGGGGTTATGGGGTTGAAGTGTGTAGGGAACTAGCAAAAGAGGAGAAATGCTAGTTCTCCCCTTAGTATGTTTTGGTGGTAACAGTCCAGTAGCTTGCTGAGAGCTAGCTACATGAAGGTCACTTTTTGCGCCACTTGTTCTAAGCTGGGTCCTTGTCTCCTGCAGTCCTTGAGGCTTTTCCCTTAGGGGGAAGGCCCACTGAATGCAGTGGAACACACTTCTGAGGAAACACCCATAGGATTGTGCCCTTAGTATGTTGTAGGGTAGGTTTTTATGGGGGGCACCAAGAGAAGTATGACATCAATTTCAGGTTTTGATTATACTGGTGAAGAAAGAGGTATGTGCATTGTACTTGTTAGTTATGTAAAACTCACTTGTTCGCAGTCGCGGGGCCCCCCCCCCCAGCCGCCCAAAAAAAATCCTGCCTTCTTGTGGCTGTCTAAGAAGTCAGGCGTGTTCACCTCAGGCTTGGCACCACACTTTCAGGGACTCTGAGCAAAGGCAGCTCAATGGGCCTACGGAGGCCAAGCATGGCAGCTGAATTACGAGTGTCCTCTTTCCAGATAAGCTGTGCCCTTTGAGAGGCAGCCGGTCCTACTGCTAATACTCCCTTTGTTTAACTGCCTTCATAAATTTTGTGGTTATCAGAATAAGAAGGCCTGAGACGTAAGTGTGCAATAGTGTTTGTTTTTTTAAATTCCTAAAAGGGGATACACTTTCAGTGCCTCGAGATGTGTAGCACAATTATCCCTGCAGAGCTGAAAGGGTGGGAGGTTGCTGCCTGGCCATCTCTGAACAATCCAGCGGTAACTGTGTAGGCCCCTTTTAATGCCAAGATCCTGGTTTACACCTTGCAGACCCTTTCTCCCATTTTTCTGAATTGCTTCTGTGCCTACACAGATCCTGAAAACGGCCAGGATCCTGTTGCGCTTGGCGTAGTGCAAAGTTACCCCTGGTGGAGTTTGCAGGGAGTTGTGCCGCGGCAGACAATATTGCATGCCTGGTTGTGCGACTAGTGCAACTGCCCCTACAGAATGGCATTTTGGTTATGACTTGCGCATTGGCACAAATTTCACAACTGGTTCTGCGAGCTTTAAGGTATGCAGGTGCAGCTATGCAACAGGATTCAGGCCTGCGAAGTGCAATGAGCCCCAGAAGTCTGGGAGCAGTGCGGGGAAAGAAATGAACATTTTTTTTGGGGGGGGGCAGTTCCAGGAGGTGATAGATACTCATCCGCATGGTCTGGTGATGGAGCGCCTAAAGCTGTTAAAGCTGTAGATAAACACCGACCAAGGTAAAATAGTGTAGTTGTTGTGAGTTTTTCGGGCTGTTTGGCCGTGTTCTGGAAGTTTTTCTTCCTGACGTTTCACCAGATTCTGTGGCCGGCATCTTCAGAGGGCAAGGAGCTCAGGGGACAAGCAGTTTCTCTCTGTGCTCTGGGTAAAATAGCCTTCCTCATGCTCTTCAAGGCATCTCATTTACCTTTAAGGAAGCGCGTTCCTCTCTTTAAAAAAGGTTGGGCACCAAGAAAAGTGGTTGTGTCAGGAGAGATAAGGGGCAGCTTGGGGCATCCCTTAGAGGCCTACAGTCTTAAAATTAGGCACAGCCCCCTTCAAGGGCAGCAGCTCTGCCATAACCAGCATTGATTGATCGGTATCGAAGCACAAGTTGTCATAGGCCTGTCACATGTGTCAAGGGCTTGGAACCCCTTTGTTATGAAAAGCAAATCCCCCCCCCCCGTAATTGTCAGGGGCTTCCTTCTAAATGGGGGACGGACTAGGTAGTCGTCGTTCCTCTTTGCTATATAGTCTGCTCGACTTCCACTTGAACCCTCCTTCGGGGAATATTTTAAGCACTGATCCGAAGTTTACTCGATCCTTGACTGTTCCGCCCAGCTGCCCTCGAACCTTTCTGAAAACTGCACATTAAAGAATATTTACCTGCCAGTGGTGGATTCTGTCTTTCTTGGAAGCGGCTCATTTCAAGCTATGTTGATAATGCTCCAGGGCAAAAATATGGAGGCTTGGTGTATGCCCTGCCTGTCTGCTTTGGCCTATTATCTGAATAAGGACACACAGATCACGACTGGATTTCTGTGGTGCTGTTTTGGGGGCACCTCCTACATTACCGAACCCCTGGAAAACCATCTATTCCCTTCCAGTGAGGAAACGCAAATAGATATACAGTGGCACCTTGTACAAAGGAATTAATTCATTCCAAACGAAATTATGTTAAGCAAATATTCCTTTATACAAATTCCCCGTAGGAATGCATTGAAAACAGTAATTCCTAATTGCAACCATTTTTATGTTGTACAGATTCGCCCCATAGTCGATTCTGTTCAGCAAATTTCCCCTATCCCCAGAATTTTTTATGTTGTACAGATTTTATCTTGTACAAACTGTTGTATGAGGGTCCACTGGAACTCGTGTGAGCTGGGGAAGCCCTACACAGTGCCAACAGATTTTGCCATTGGGTATTTTTAATTTAACCACCCTGAAACTTAGGAAGTACAATGAATATAAAGGCAAGCAGTTATTACCCTCGATCTGACGTGGATGCTTGCTGTCGGCATCCTTTTCCATAAGCATGCCTGGTTTGCTTGAGTCCCAAAGGCCACTGCAAGCTTCCCTCCCTGTAAAAAAACAGAGAACGTGGAGCTTACGGCAAGAAATATCACAAGGGGGTCTTGGAAAAGCAGCAACTGTGGGCCTTTTTACACGACCCCTAAGATCCGCTGGCCACTTAAATTCGGACCAGAGATCTTGGGGGTTCGTTGCTCTTCCTGCGTCCCCACCCCTCCACATTTCCTTGGTCCTGTCTGCGTGAGGAGAGGGAGAAAAAAAAGGGACAAAAGAATGCAGGCTCACATCCGTTTGCCGGTCCAAGCCTCCCTGGCCCCGTCATCGTCCTGATTCCTTCTCTTAAAGGGGTGGGAGGCAAAAAAAAAAAAAAAACAGAAGCGAGGAGAGCCCGGCACTCACCAGATTACATCCGGATCTGGGGATTTTCACCCTCCAAGAGCAGGTACATGAAAAGTGCGCTGGGACGCGCTTAGGTGGAAGTGGTCGCACTTAATTTCCTGCAAACTAGTCTGGAGCTGGTGGGGAAACAATTGTAAGCTCCGGAGCTGGGAGCCATTTGCGGCAGAGTTTAGGGGTCGTGTACAAATACCCTGTGTTCTTCAAATTTTAACGATGTCCTTCAGGACAGTCAACGAGGCTGTGGCCTTAATTCGCGAGACAACATATATCAAATAATATACAGTCGAGGGATTCTGGAAGAATTTGGTCAAGGTAACTTCCATCTGTTCTCTTCCAGAAGTAATTCCCTTATGGCTCTTAGACGAGGCAGCAGCTGTTGCTACTAATGTGCAGGTGGCACAATAGACGGGAGCTCCTGGAGAAGCACCAGGAGCCTTTCTGATTTTCTCTACAGTTGGATGGCAGGTTTTCATCCTTCATTGTAGCCAAAAGATGGTTAGTTAGCACTGTGTGTGTGTGTGTGTGTGTGTGTGTGTGTGTGTGTGTGTCTGTGTGTGTGTCTGTGTCTGTGTGTGTGTGTGAGAGAGCGAGAGAGAGAGCTCTTAAATGTGTCATCAAGATATGATCAGACGAGTCTGGAAATGCGTTCTAATAAACACACAGCTCTTATGTATTTGAGAGTTCTCCAGTGAAAATACGGCAAGTACACAGTCCTTCAGACAACAGGGTGATGTATTGGATAGAGCTTTGGGACTTCAGCAGCCTCGTTTCAAGTAGCCATGACTCAACTTCCAGACTTCTTGGCCAAGGAAACTACTCATAGGGAGATGACTGTCCTTGACCCTTGTTCGGAGAATACAGCAGGTACAAAATGCAGCGGCCAGATAGGACCGCATCACCCCAGTTCTGGCTCATTTGCATTGGTTGCCCATTGTGTCCTGAATAAGGTTCAAGGTACCAGTTTTGACTTACAAAACCCTCCACGGCTTGGGACCTGAGTACCTGGCGGAGTGGATCTTCCAGAGGTCAGTTGATGTCGCAGGCGCTCTCACTTCATGTGGCCACACCCAGGGAGGCCTGGAAATCGATCACTCGAAACCAGGCCTTCTCTGTAGCTGCCCCATCACTTTGGAACAAACTGCTGAGTGAGATTCGCATCGCACAGTCCCTGCCCGCCTTTAGAAAAGTGCTTAAGACCCTGCTTTTCAGAGAGGCATTGAGCAACCATTAGGGTTTTTTTTTGTTTTGTTTTTTGTTTTGCTCTGTTCCGCTATCTCGCCAAGCATTTTTTTTTTAAAAAATGGTGTAAGTGTTGTTTTTTAATTTAATTTAATTTAATTTAATTATCTTTTAATTGTTTTCTGTGATTGTTGTACACTGCCCGGAGTTCCTTCAGGAAGACGGGCAGTATAAAAATACATAAATAAAATAATAAAGAAATATAAAAACATACCTTGGATGTCTTCCATGTTCAAGGCAGGGTTTACCACCACCACCACCCCATACCTGGAAAAGCCTGTTGGGCACACTGTTCCGTCAGAAGCAACTAAATTGAATGAAACAACTAAATGCTTCCAGGAAATATGAATAGCTAAGGCTTATATGCTTTCTATTTGGGATAAAGTCCCAGAATCTGCAGGATAAATTTATTTATTTAATTTGATTTGATTTTTATACTGCAACATCTGGCCAATGGTCAAGAAGATCAAGTAGCAAAACCAAGAAAACCCTCACCAGGCTCCCTCAAAATATAGAATGGATGAATATATCATATTCCCCCTCTGCTCAGTTTCACATGTCTGTACTCTAATTCTGTTTTGGCCAAGTCAATGTTGGTGACGCTTGGATTCAAGCCACTGGATTGGATGCAACATCGTACAGCATGGATCCACTCCTTTGTGTTTAGAATAATTTCGACATACCTTCTTTCAGCTTGTTGTGAATAAAATCCACATGTTGCTAAAAATACAAACTCAATTGTTGACCTCTCAGCTCCATGTGAGCGCAGGATCTTCCGACAAAGACATTTTTAGTCATAGTAAAGAAAATCACGACAGAACAATGCTCTGAGTCAGTTAAGGCACATTTATTTTTGTCATACAAAATTATCTTTGAAACATTGCAACAAAAATTATTTCAGCACAGATGTGCTTGTAGTCATTCCAAGAAGGCATCTTATTTTACCCAGTGCATTTGCGTTAGAAATGAGGCAGCGACGTAGACATTTGAAAAGTATTTTTTTAAAAGCTTAAGGCTTTGTTCAGTTAATTCTAAAAATCTGTATAAAACTTGAACACTTCTACTGAAGAAAATAAAATCAGTGTTTTTTATTAGCAGTGACTTTAAGGGACAGTTGTTTTGTGTCATCAGACTGTCTGTTCAAGGCAGACCACTTGACAAAGGGGGCAGGTTGAACACGGAAGTAGACATTTGCGCTATCATCCTCAGTATTCCAAATTGGGCTTTAACAAACTGTGGTTGATTTCAAGGACAACCTGTCAGTTCCTTGATCAGTTTTTCAAGACCTTGTGAAGGAAAAGATTGAGCCCCATTAAGAGTTAATCACTTCGGCATCATGGGACTGTTTAAAAATCCAATACAACCCCTTCAAAAACCATGATGGTATCACAGGTTCCTCTTTCAGTCCCATCTCAGAATTTCAGCTGATTATATGCAGATTTCTGTAGCTACCAACCCCGCCCCATCTCATCTGTGCCACTGCATAAAATTCATAGTAAAAGTCCAAGATGAGGTTGAGGCATTGTGGAGGAAACTTTTGCATATGTTTCATCCAGTGTGCACAGCTGTCATCAGCTCACCCCGAAAGTGGTGGGTTTGTGCTGTGTTTGAAAGAAAGGATTACATGCCGGCAACCCCCAGCCACGAAATCAGTCACTGTTGATATGATCTAGCAGCTGGAAGGCACTGGAATGTATACCAGGAAAAAAAGATTAAAAGCAATTCTAATCTTGTTGAACTTCATTCACGTACACACACAAACACAATGCCCCTGCACGCATGGTGGGCCGTGGGAGCAGAGGGTCTAACACAGTGGTTCTCAACCGGTGGGTCCCCAAAATATTCCTGGACTGCAACTCCCAGAAGTCTTCATCACTAGGTGAGCTGGCCAGGATTTCTGGGAGTTGCAGTCCAGGAACATCTGGGGACCCACAGGTTGAGAACCACTGGTCTATCATATGCTTAGATTATCAACAGGCCACTGTAATAGAAGCAATTGGATGTTGATCTTGGTTCAACAGAGACTTTTTACAGAAGTACAGATATAAATTAAAATATCCTGGTCGCTGGTTACACCGCAAGAAAAATGTTAACCAAAGCCCCTTCTAGGGTGGTGATAAGGTAGGGCATATCTTTTGCCTTTGGGAAAAACCCATCTTTTCCCAAAGGCCATGAATGATTCATAAGCTACCAAAGAAATCATAAAGGCAGTGGAAAGTAGAAACCAGGAAGGGTCAGGGCGGGGTAGCAAGGCAGGTAGCAGCTCCAAGGGTCTGGTTGAATATTGCACCAACCCAAATGAGGTTGAAAACAGGCAAATTCCTGGTGTCGGCGGCCTTCGCAGAAACCTCTGGTTACAAGAAAATCAGGATTATCTTCCCCAGAAAGAATGGCTAAATTTTCTTTCCAGGAGAGGCCCAGGTAACGGACCACCAGGCCCCCAACCAAGTCCAACTTCTTGGGTCCACCTTCTTTCAACCTCCCATTTCAAACCACCTCAGGATATGTCAATTTCAAAAGAAATCGGAGACTTGAAAACCAGATGTGCTTCCCATAGGAAAGACAAATACCAGGGACAGCAGCAACACGTTCCGTTTCTTCCCATCGTCACGACAGGAACACCAGCCCAGCGCTTCCCTGAAGTGTGCAACCGCCATGCTTCTCTTGCGCAGCTCTCAGGAATCCCGAAACGCCTCCCAGTTCCGGTGAAGCCTCATCTCTTTCTGGATGAAGCGGTAGCATGACTGGCAAAAGGAGAGGGGAAAGGGTCAGAGACGGAAGACTGTAGCATCATTAAGGGTTGGAAGGGGGCCTCTAAGACCATCCAGTCCAACCCCCTGCTCAACACAGGAATCCAAATTAAAGCAGACCTGACAGAGGGTGGTCCCATTGTCTCTTGAAGGCTTCCAACTCAGGTAGGATTGGAAAAGACCAAAACCCTGGAGAGCAGCTTCAATGGAGCATCTGACTAATTTGGTTGATAGATAGATAGATAGATAGATAGATAGATAGATAGATAGATAGATAGATAGATAGATAGATAGATAGATAGATAGATAGATAGATAGATAGATAGGGAAGGAAGGAAGAGTTAGATAGATAGATAGATAGATAGATAGATAGATAGATAGATAGATA
>JAHTLZ010003311.1:331763-346399 GCA_023846285.1 Phrynocephalus versicolor
TAGATAGATAGATAGATAGATAGATAGATAGATAGATAGATAGATAGATAGATAGATAGATAGATAGATAGATAGATAGATAGATAGATAGACGGACTACATTAGATTTGTGTGTGTGTGTATGTGTGTGTGATGTCCTTCCCAGAATCACCATCAGCCAGTAAGAGGAGGGTGAGTTCACAATCTCTAGACGGCTAGCATTTCTCCACCAATAATAAGGTGGAAGAAGATCCTGCAGTGGATTGTGGAACTGAGAGCCTTTTCACGCGACCCCTAAGATCCGCTGGCCCCTTAAATTCGGACCAGAGATCTTGGGGGTTCGTTACTGTTCCTTCTCTTAAAGGGGTGGGAGGCAAAAAACAACAACAAAAAGAAGCGAGGAGAGCCCGGCACATCCGCATCAAGGAACTTTCACCCTCCTAGAGCAGGTACAAGAAAAGTGCGCTGGGACGCGCTTAGGTGGGCGGGGTCGCACCTCATTTCCTGTAAACTCCGAAGCTGGTGGGGAAACATTTTTAAGCTCCGGAGCTGGGAGCCATTTGCCCCGGAGTTTAGGGGCCGTGTATAAATGCCCTGAGAGACCACACTTCTCCAATAACCACAGAGAGGGCATTAGTGCATTGCTTGTAGAAAGCAATGGAATGGAATGTGCTGCCATGGAGGGTGGTGGAGTCTCCTTCCTTGGAGGTTTTTAAGCAGAGGCTGGATGACCATCTGTCAGGGGTACTGTACCTGGATGGGGGTTCCTGCATGGCAGGGGGTTGGACTGGATGGCCCTCCTTGAGCTCTCTTCCAACTTTATTATTCTATGAGCCATGCAATAGATGAGCCATTGGTCTAAACTTACAGGACTACCATCTATCTTTAATAGTAACCCTGTGCTGTCAAGTCAATTCGTATAGTGACCCATACTGGGATTTTCCAGGCACAGAATACTCAGAGGTGGTGGTTTCCCCTTTGCTTCTTCTGAGGGTGCCCTGGGACTTTGCCACTTGCCCAAGGCCACCCAAGCTGGCTCTTACCTCTGGAGATGCACAGCGGGGGACTCAAAACTCCCAGCCTCTGGCTCTGCAGCCAGGTGCTCAAACTCAGCTACCCAGCCAAAACAAACAAATTATGTTTGTGCATCTTGTCTACTCCTCCTTAACTAACGGCCGATGCTCAGCCACCTTGCCTCCTCTTGGGGAGAAAGGTGGGATGGAAATATTTTAAATAAATAAATAATAAATTGGTGAGTAAAAGAACAGATACCGGGTGGGTGGGGGGAGGCTTGGGGGAAGGGGGTTTACACAAACAAACACAGACGTATTCACACAAACAGATCTGAGGCAGCCCAGCGAGTGAGCACACCCGTGCATATACAGAGGGTTTCTGCTTCAGGATGTTTGTAGAGAAGCCGAGATGAGGCAGAGCCAACTAGTCCTAACGGATGAGTGGTCCACAATTTTACCTCCAGAGCTGTAAGGAGGAAATCGTGCATCCCTCCTTTGCTGGCCGGGTCCATCAAATCTCTGATCAGGTGAATCTCTGCTCCTAAATGCTGTATGCTGGAATGTTGGGGGCGGGAGAGAGAGAGAGAGAGAGAGAGAGAGAGAGAGAGAGAAACACCCACATTTAACAACCAAATTGTTTGGCTTTTGGCGTCTTAAAGACTTAATTCATTGTGACATAAAGGTCTGTGGACCTATGTCTACATGGCCATATACAAGGGGTCACGGGTGTTGTAGCCCAAAAGGCAAAGAGTTCTGCAGGAGTAATAGTAGAAAGCAAAAATAAAAATGAAAAAATAAAATAAAAGGCAAAGTGCACTGCTGATATACCACCCCATAGCACCTAAAGCACTCTTTGGGCAATATATTCTCGAAGGCTTTCACGGCCGGGATCTGATAGTTGTGAGTTTTTTTTGGGCTGTTTGGCTGTGTTCTGGAAGTTTTTCTTCCTGACGTTTTGCCAGACTCTGTGGCTGGCATCTTCAGAGGGCAAGGAGCTCAGGGAACTAGGAACACACAGAGAAACTCTTAGTTTCCTGAGCTCCTTGTCCTCTGAAGATGCCGGCCACAGAGTCTGGCAAAACATCAGGAAGAAAAACATCCAGAACATGGCCAAACAGCCTTGAAATACTCACAACTACTACTCTTGGGGCCGTTTACAATGTAATATTGTGGGATGCACATACCCCCCACCCCTCAGTGAGCTGGGTTCTCATTTTATCAACTTCAGAAGGATAGAAGGCTGAGTCAACAATGAGGCAGCTAGTTAGGTTCGGAATGAACCCCAGGTCATGAGCAAAGTTTTTGGCTGCATTTCAGCAGCTTCAGAGTTCCGCCCAGAGTTCCGCTTTGGAAGATGGGTGGGGTAAAAACCCAATAAATAAATAAATAAATAAATAAATTCACCACTGTGCCACAAGATCAACAACATCCCGAGTGCCAGAAGTTAATTGCCCCAGAACAACCTGGCTTTCATGCGCCTAACGAAGAATTATGTGTGTGTTTGTTGTGTCGTTACAGTCGTGACCAGCTCTTCGTGACTCCATGTCCATGGAGTTTTCTTGGCAGGACTACTGGAGTGGTTTGCCAGTTCCTACTCCAGGCACCTTCAGCACCTGGCATTCCCTGGTGGTCTCCCATCCAAGTACTAACCAGAGCCGACCCTGCATAGCTTCTGAAATCAGGCAAGACTGGATGTGTTTAGGGCATCTAGGCAGCTTAACTAAGAATTATAGTGGGGCTTTAAAAAACCCATTACTAGGCTGAGCCCGCAGTTCGCAGAAATAAACTTCTGGACCAGTTTGAGTTCATCTCTTGCTCTAAAAGTGTCATGTGATAAGCCCATACGTTTACATCCAACAGCTTTGCAAACGGGTTCTGTCACAGTGTCACAGTGTGTTTCTATTCTGCAAGTGGTTTGGTTTGGTTTTTAATCCACTGCAATCGCTAGCCAAATAAGGGGGTCTCTAATTTCTTCTGAAAAAACGCTGGGGGTGGGGGGTGCCATGGGATCAGATTACACTCCCCAAGTGAGCCCAAGGGATCAAAAAGGCAACCTGTTTCAAGACACAAGTGTCCCTATGTTCCCTTCAGGCTAGGTTGCAATTAATAATCTGGAGCCTAAATAACCCTGGTTGCAAAGCAAGCAAGCAGGGAGGGAGGATCCTTCCTTACCTTGCGCGTGTCACCACGTACATCAGCAATGGCAAGAGATCGTCCATCGGTAGGTTGTACTCTTTCTCCAGGATCCGATTGATGGTCTTCTCAATCTCCTCGTACGTCTTTTGGAGGATGTCCAGTTTCTCCCGGGGGTCAACCGTCGTGCTGCAGAGACAAGGAGGCACTGAATGCAAAGCTTGGCACTGGAACGAGACTGAGAATTACAGAATCGCGGAGTGGGAAGGGATCCATGAGGCCATCCAGTCCAAACCCCTGCCACCTCTCGAGGTCATTGGTTCCACTGCTGTACTGCTCTAACAGTTAGGAAGTTTTTTTTTCCTGAGATGGGCACAAAATGCTAGTTCGGCAGTTCGTGGCAGTTCGTTTCTCAGCCGAACTTGGGTCCGGGGCTTCCCAGCCCCGCCTCCTCTGGTGGGGGCCCACTCAGATGCAGCAACCAGAGGACGCAGGGCAGGGAAGGCTGGGCGGTGACTCTGAGTGGGTTGCCCACCAGAGAAGCATCAAACACCTGTTCAGCTGAGAAACGAGCCAGCACAAGCCACCAAATCTCTACCCCCTCCCCCGAGTTAACAGAGGGGGCTTTCTGAGCCTTTCCCTCTTTTATGCCTTGCCTGCCCCCACCCTAAAGAAATGTGGGGATTGCCACATTTGAGAATTTGGAATGCACAATGAGCTGACAATGGCTGCTTTTACACGACCCCTAAAATCCGAGGCAAAGGGCTCCCAGATGCGGAGCTTAAAATTGTTTTCCCACCACCTCTGGACTTTAAAAAAAATTAAGTACGACCACGCCCACCTAAGCGTGCCCCAGCGCATTTTACAAGTACCTGGTCTCCATAGGTAAAAAAAATTCCGAAGCAGATTATAAAGCTGTGGATGCCAGGCTCTCCTCACCTTCTGTTTGTTTTTTTGTCCCCGCCACCCCTTTAACAGCTTGGAATCCCTACGGGGCTGCTCTGACATCAGGCGGAGGTGAGCCTGCATTCTTTTCTCCCTTTTTTCTCCCTCCCCTCACCGCCAAAAGGAGCAAGGGATTGCGGAAGGGTGGGAACACAGGAAGCAGAACAAACCCCCATGATCTCTGGTCCGAATTTAAGTTACCAGCGGATTTTAGAGGTCGTTTAAAAGCGCCCAATGATTAAGATTTTGGTGGCTTTCAGTTACTGCTGAAAAAAAAAACCAAAAAAAAAACCACCAAAACCCAGTAAGGTACCATGCCCTTTTGGGCAACAGAAGAAGAGGAGGATTAAAAAGGAACAAATAAGGTAGACTGTTCCTGCTGCTGCCTTTTCTACTGCATGGGAGAGGAGACGAAGGGGTGGAAAACCTAGGAATGGCAGCTTACATCAGCTTCTGTAGACATTCAGTTGCAGAAAGGAAGCATTGGTCTTTGACCAGGGATCGTCTCTTAAAAATAAAATAAAAAGCAACAGGTATTAATGAGTGTTGTCAACCGTTCACCATTTCAAGCTCCAGAGCAAGCCAGAGGCCTGAGGGGGTCCCTCCCCCCCCCCCGATCCTCCCACTCTCTTCCAGAACAGCTTTTGCGGGCCAGAGGCATGACGTAACTGGGAAACAACTCACCTGGTTACTGGTCAGTATGAGATCTTTGAAGGGCCACAAGTGTCTACAATGAAAGGAGAGGACATGTCAAAAAAAAAAAAAGAGTCCATTGCAAGTGACCAGCCGTGATGGTGAGATGGGCCGGCTGGCCTTTAGGTTGCTTGTGGGTGTTTGTTTTCGAAAGCAGAAGTGAACGTCTGGGTGCCTTCTAGTTTTGAAGGAAAAGAGGGTAAAAACGTCATTTTTGGAGGGGAGGGCTGCATCCCAGTGGGACTCCCCAATAACCAGAAACTTCACTAAACGAGCCCATCCCTGGGTTAGGCGGTTCCATCGTCAGCTCATTTTAACTTGGTTCTAATATGCTCGTTTACGTGTTGTGTTGCGGCTTGTGTAGCAAGGTAGGCCCGAGCCCTAGAGATGAGGCCACTGTCTTGACCCTATCCAACCCTCCATCTCTGTCACGGCCACTCACTTCTGGACCTCCAAGAATTCCAACAATTTGATGTCAGGAAACAAACTCAGGTCCACAATCCCCTGGCAGTAAAGGTCATCTTCCTTTTTGTGGTAGAGCATGTACAACATCAAGAACTCCGGGTAGACAGAGGGAAGGATGAGGGGCAGGATGAGGCTCGGTCCGTTGAAGCCACTGCATCCAAGAGAAAAACCCAGTCAGCTCTTCAAAAATGTGACGTGAACGCCAGCGGGTCTGATTGGCTGCTGTTTACATTTCTCATTTACTCTTGAGTTATTTTCAAAACAAATACAGTGGACCCTTGTATAACAAACAGCTTGTATAACATAAAATTTGTACAACATAAAAAATTCCAGAGATAGGGGAAATTTGCTTAACATAATTGCCTACGGGGAGAATCCGTACAACATAAAAACGGGATCACTCCGTTTTCAATGCATTCCTATGGGAAATTTGTATAAAGGAAAAATTGCTTAACATAATTTCATTTGGAACGAATTAATTCCTTTATACAAGGTACCACTGTACAACTTTTAGTAGTTTCTAATGCCAGCTGTTGTCGGATTTGTATTAGCTAGGTTTTTATATTTACTATGCTGGGATTGTTGGTGATTGTGTTGTCTAGTCGATGTGGGGTGACATACCTGTACACCGCCCAGAGTTCCCCCTGGGAAAATCGGGTGGTTTATAAGTCCAAGAATAAATAAATAAATAAATAAATTTTCAGAAGTTTTATTTTATTTTATATTTAAGATGCAAAAATAAGAATCCAAAAAAGTATTAAAATTATTTATTTATTTATTTATTTATTTATTTATTTATTTATTTATTGGATTTTTATACCGCCCATCTGGCAGCGAGGTCACTCAGCAATACAAAAGGTATCAAAACCTTAACAGATCTCAATCCTAGTTTTATTTCCCTAAAAAATAATAAAATCTAAGTCATCCTGACTCACTGGTTACATTCAAGATTTCTCCTAAGCTAATTTTTCCCGCTCTACCTAACTGAGGTGAGCTCCATGGCTCAAAATGATCCTAAGCATAATCATGGCTTCTCTCTGTCCTCTCGTCTTCTTGCTCAAAGCTTCCAGATATCACATGACATAATTGACCAATGATAGCTAACCATATACCGCGCTGCCAGCTTGTTCTGACCATTCCTCTACATTAGTGGTTCTCAACCTGTGGGTCCCCAGATGTTCCTGAACTGCAACTCCCAGAAGTCTTCATCACTAGCTGACTTGGCCAGGATTTCTGGGAGTTTGCAGTCCAGGAACATCTGGGGACCCACCGGTTGAGAACCACTGCTCTACATGACTCAGATAAGGTCTAATACAAGGCGGAAATGTGCACTTAATATTCAGCTTAACAACTCGCACTATGTCCCATCATGCTTAGTTCCTGCACTGTGTTCCATCATGCTTATTTCATGTGCTGCCGTGCACCATTACCTCTTCTTCATGTCTTTGACTGGCTTTTGACCTTTGGCCTCCAGAGCCAGATGCATCAGGCCCCTGCAAAGCGTAGAGAAGAAGGGGCAGGGAGCAAGGTTAAAGTCAGTTTCCCTTCAGTCTGCAGGCTGTCCTCTGAGGTGTTGCACCCCCTCCTACCACCTCCATGTGGGTGAGAGTTAAAGGGACAAACATTTTTGTCTTCTGGAGCTGGCCCCACACAAGTGTTTCCAGGGTCTCCCCCTTGGATGTGAAAGAAGATGGTGTCTGAACACCAAGTGACAATTTCAACCCACATGGTACCAGTATGAAGCATTACAGCACTCCTCCACAGATGGCCTGTCACCAACTTTGAACACATATTCAGATTATGGCAATAATTAATAATCACTCTGTTTCGTGTCCTCCTTCTGGGAGGAAGCTTTCGTTTTTTCAAACAGATCAGCGCTACCTGAATATGCATAACCAGGAGGAGGAGGAGGAGGAGGAGGAGGAGGAGGAGGAGGAGGAGGAGGAGAAGAAGAAGAAGAAGAAGAAGAAGAAGAAGAAGAAGAAGAAGAAGTCAATTCTGACTTATGGGGACCCTTTCAAATATTTTCGAGGAACTAAATATTTAGAAGTGGTTTCCCATTTTTCTTCTTCTAGGGATGCCCAAGGCCACCCTACTGGCTCTTCCAGAATGCATAGTGGAGAACTTAACTCCCAACCAGTGACTTCATACTTGAGCAGTATTACCATATTTTTCTGTCTATAAGACACTCCCATGTATAAGATGACACCCCGCCCGCATACATTTGTCCAACCCATAAATTCGTTTCACAATCTCTCCTCAGCTTACTTCCACGTATCAGATGACCCTCAATTTTTAGTCTATCCATTTTAGGAAAAACAACATAGTCTTATACATGGAAAAAACACTGTTCTTGAAAACTGGCAGAAGGCAAGAGGTCCCAGACATCAAAAAGGAGAGGCGAGAGCTCCCCTCCCCTCCTAGGAAGAAGACCTTGCCCTACAATACTTACTGATAAAATTCCCAGATCAACTTGGCATAATGTTTGACTTCCTCTTGGGCCATCGCCAGGAGGTGCTTGTTGGCCCCGAGCCCTGAGTAGGTGGCCTGGAAGACCGAGGTCAGAGCCTTGAGCAGCTTCCCTAAAGGGTGGAGGGAGGACTTCAAAACCTGCGAGAGAAGAAGACACGGCGGCGTGACCTCCCGAGTCGCTCCAAAGCGGGGGTGAAGCAGAGTCACAAACAGGGAGAACCAAGAAAGGCTTGTCTTTTATTGACTCTAGGCTGGTTTTACATGACCCCTAAAATCCGAGGCAAAGGGCTCCCAGATGCAGAGCTTAAAATTGTTTTCCCATCAGCTGTGAAATTTAAAAAAAATTAAGTACGACCACGACCACCTAAGCGCGCCCCAGCGCATTTTACAAGTACCTGGTCTCCGGAGGTAAAAAAAATTCCGATGCGGATTGTAAAGCTGTGGATGCTGGTCTCTCCTCGCCTTCTGTTTGTTTTTGTTGTCCTCCCGCCCCTTTAACAGTCTGAAATCCTTACGGGGCTGCTCCAACAGCTGACGGAGGGGAGCGGAGGGGAGCCCCCATTATTTTCTCCCTTTTTTTTCTCCCTCCCCTCACCGCAGACAGGAGCAATGGAGTGCGGAAGGGTGAGAACACAGGAAGCAGAACAAACCCCCATGGTCTCTGGTCCGAATTTAAGTTGCCAGAGGATTTTAGAGGTCGTGTAAATGCGCCCTAGGACAGTGTTGTCAAACGTATGACACGGGTGGAAAAGGTAGCACTTGGACACCTTTCTGTGGGCACCCGACATTGCCCCTTCACAACCACCCATATTCAGGTTAAATTGCTGTATTGGCACTTCGTGAAAAATTAGTGGGTTTTGAATTGCAGTTTAGGCACTCAGTCTGTATAAGGTTCACCATCACTGGACTAGGAGACTGGCAGAACCCAGAAGCATCAGGATGTCCGGCTAGTGGTGGTGAAGGAGGGACCTTTATTTATTTTATTTTATTTTATTTTTATTTTTTTGCTGGTGGGGCCTCCTGAACCCTCCCGTTCCAAGCTGTAGTTCCCAAAAGCAGAGGTTACAACCACTGCTGTCTAATAATATTGTGGCCTCCATCCTGTGCCCTCAAGGGGTTTCCAGGCAGAGAATATTTAGAAGGAGTTTCCCATTCTCTCCTTCCAGGGGTGCCCTGGGACTGTGCAGCTTGCCCAAGGCCACCCAGGCTGGCTCTTCTCCCTGGAGATGCACCGTGAGGGGCAACCATACCTGTTCCAAGTAGTCCTGCATCGCTTCCTTCTCCTGGTGTTCCACCAGCTCTTCAAGAAAGTCACCCTTCCCGGAAGCCTCTTCGGTTCCTCTAAAAGGCAGAGATGAATGGCATGTGCCAGTCAAGGCATCTTCCTGCATTTGCGTGTGTCATTTGTCCGTTTTTTAATATATACAGCACCATCCAGATAACCTCCGCTGTTCAAAATGCCAAGCCAGACTGCCCTGATGACTAGACCCAATGTGGCAGTGGTATGAACTCCAGGCCGGCCTTGCCTCAGACAGTAAATGAGAGGGGTCAGCAGCAGCAGTAGCAATCCCTGCCCCACTTCTCCTGAGCCTCCAGGCCATTTCTTTCGGCTTAGAGACACCGCTGTGTGTACCACACAGTAGACGACCAATTATCCCCAGCTGGCTGGTCCTAAACAGGGTCTCTGTGTCATTTTAGGTGACACTTGTGTCCATGTGCAAAGATTGAGTGGTTTTAGGGCAGAATACCTCAACATAAGAGACCATATTTAGACAATTCTTCCCTTTAAATTTCCTTATCTGGGCTAAATATTTCTTCCCATACAGGTAGAAAGGGAAGAAAATGAAAGCTTCCTCCCACTATATGGGGGAGAGGGAGGAACTGTCATTTTAGGTGACACTTGTGTCCATGTGCAACGATTGGGTGGTTTCAGGGCAGAATACCTCACCATAATTCAAGTGACCATATTTAGCCCATTCTTCCCTTTAAATTTCCTTATCTGGGCTAAATATTTCTTCCCATACAGGTAGAAAGGGAAGAAATTGAAAGCTTCCTCCCACTATGTGGGGGAGAGGGAGGAAGCTTTCAGTTTTCTAATAGCCTATTGGAACCCAAATTAGAACCTGAAATGGCTTAAGCAGAATAACACTTTAAGCCTTCCACATGCCTGAAATAAATGAAAATGGAGTGATTTTGCCTGCACTCAACAAACTGGATCCAATAAACGGTTTCCGGTCCTGCTTAACTAAGAGAATCAGAAAATTGTATGAAAGTCCTGAGACTGGTCATAGGGCTTTGGCTCAGTTTCCTCTTTGAAGCACAGATGTTTGCACACAGGCACCACTGTTTCAGGTACAGTGGACCCTTGTATAACAAACGGTTTGTATAACATAAAATCTGTACAACATAAATAATTCCGGAGATAGGGGAAATTTGCTTAACAGAATCGCCTATGGGGAGAATCCGTACAACATAAAAATGGGGTCACTCTGTTTTCAATGCATTCCTATGGGGAATTTGTAGAAAGGAAAATTTGCTTAACACAATTTCATTTGGAACAAATTAATTCATTTACACAAGGTACCACTGTACATTGTTCCAGCAGAGACCCTCGAGACCACCAGGATGGGGCAAGCCCCTTGTCTTTCGACCCTTCTCAGTTCAGCCCAGCCAACATAATCAGAGCCACTGTCCAAAACATAAAGTAACTCTCCCAAACGTCGACCTGTACTTGCCCTTTTAACCCAGGCCCTCCTCACCCGTGGCAACAAAGGTGCTCCTGAGATTTCCGCAGCTCTCGGCTCGTCTGGACGTGGAAACCCATGAAAGCCTCCTCACTTTCTTCTTGCCCTCCGGAGGAGAGGAAGTCCCGGAACTGGCTGTAGAGACCTTCCCACCTTTGCTCCACCGGGAACTCCTCCTGACCCAGCTGGCTGGACAAAGAAAGATATGCTCTTTCAAGATCAGAAGAGCATAAGGACATAAGAGAAGAGCCCTGCTGGATCAGGCCAAAGGCCCATCTAGCCCAGCTTCCTGTATCTCACTGGGCCCCCACCAGATGCGTTTGGGAGCGCACGAGACTAGATCTCTGTCTCCTGATAACACTCCCCTGCATCTGAGCTAGGTTGGATGGAAGCCGACTCTCTTATTGTTCTTCCTAAAGTACAGAAACATCACCGTTTTCTGGTGAACATTTTGGGTCTCCTTACGGAAATAAGTTAAGAAGTGTCTGTACTGGTTGGGAAAACTAGAGTGGGCGAAAGGTACAATTTCATTTCTGCCTAAGAGGATCCCCTGAAGGTATTAAAAGAGGGAGGCAAGCAGAATGTTTGCATTGGGTACCCCACACTGTAAATCTTTCATTTAGAAGTGGGTAGGGCTGGATGATCTTGAGGTACCCTTGCAGCTCTAGGGCATGCACGCACCCCGAAGCAAGCAGGAGGCTATTTCTGTTTTTCTTGCTGATTGCCAGCTTCTTTCTCCTTTTTGCTTGGATCAAGCCCACCATCATCACTAGAGATGGGCACGAATCAAAAATGGCATTTCGTTTGTTGTTCGTCGTTTGTAGGGTCCGTTTCAGTTCGTTTCCTTTTTTGTGAATTTTTGCAAAAAATCGTTTTTCGTTCGTTTTGTTACCTTTTCATTACCATTTATTTCAATTTTTTGTGATTCTTTAAAGGACTTTAAGCAATTCACTCATATTGCAGTAATGGAAACGAAATGCACGACAAAATTTCCCATTTTTCTGTTCGTTTCGGTTCATTTTAGAGACAAAATTCGTTTGTCGTTTCGTTATGTAACAAAATGAAAAAACGGAAACGGAAACGAAAAATTGTTCGTTTCGTGCCCATCTCTAATAATCACCCAGTTCATTCCTTGGTCCTAATTTGTTCTGGGTTCAATCTTGTCGAGTGCCACAAAGTGCAAAGCCAGCCTCACAGTGTCAGGAGCTGTGAGCCCATAGGGTCCTTTGACTGGACACAGCTGTGTGGAAATAAGCCATAAGAGCATAAGAAGAGCCCTGCAGGATCAGGCCAAAGGCCCATCTAGTCCAGCTTCCTGTATCTCACAGTGGCCCCACCAGATGCGTTTGGGAGCGCACGAGACTAGAGATCTGTCTCCTGACACCACTCCCTGGCATCTGGCCCTTGAAGTACCCTGGTTTTAAGCCTGGAGATGACACATCTCCATCATGGTTTGGCTTGGCCCACGCAAGCACCTGTCATTGTTTCAAGGGGCTACAGAAGCAAGGGTGGGATGTCTGGTTTGGACATTCCAGACAACCACCTGGAAGGTCTGCTTTGGTCTGGAGCCCTACTTAGAGCGGGGGGTAGACTCAGACTCAGAATCAGAATCCTTTTATTGGCCAAGTGTGGTAGGACACACCCGGAATTTGTTTCGGTAAAAAAATGTTCTCTATATGCAAGAAGGAAATATAACAATCATATATTTAACAGTAAAAAACACAGCACAAAAACGCAATGTAACCTATTATTTAAAAAGAAGAAAAGAAAAGAAAATTAATTATTCAACTGCTTGGTAGCCCTTGGGAGCTGATCTTCCAGAGCACAGAGAGAACTCCTACTTCCCTGAGCTCCTTGCCCTCTGAAGATGCCAGCCCCAGAGTCTGGCAAAATGTCAGGAAGAAAAACTTCCAGGACACGGCCAAACAGCCTGAAAAACTCACAACAGCTATCATTTGAAGTTTCCTTAGAGGGATTGGTTTCCAGCACCCCCCCCCCCCGGCCAATCCTCCTTGTTTCCCACTATCTCGGTCAGGAGGTATGACCTTCAAAAGGAAAAGCAAACTCATGCATTTCCTTACATGCTTGGAGATCCTGGGTTTTGCAGTCTAAAAAAGTCTAAACAGTTTCCCAAGCTGTGAGCCTCGTGGCGCAGTGGTTAAATGCCTGTACTGCAGGTAAAACTGTGCTCACAGCCTGGGTTCAATCCCCGGTAGCCGGCTCAAGGTTCACTCAGCCTTCCATCCTTCCGAGGTTGGTAAAATGAGTACCCAGCTTGCTGGGGGGGGGGGGGCGGGCAATGTGTAGCCTGCACACTGTAATTAAAATTGTAAACCGCCCAGAGACTACTTGTAGTAGTATGGGGCGGTATATATATAAGCAGAACACTTTTTGCTAACCCAAAGAGTTTCTTTTCAAATGCCCGGCAGGACACACAGTATTTTAGGAGATGATAGCCAGCACTGAAAAGACATTTTCCTGGGAGAGTAACTGATAACTGAGGTGAACCCGGACCTTTCTTCCCCTTACAGTTTGGTGAGGGTGTCGTCCAGCTGTTCTCCAGAGGTGTCCAGGATTCCTTGAGTCTGTAGACCTTGTCTAGACTTGTTTGTGAATGTCCCTTCCAATGTAAAGCCATTTGGGAAGATCAGCTTTCCCTGAAACCACCCACAAAAAATGCCAATTATTATGATGTTGACCATTTCTGCTCTCTCTCCCACCTTCGAATTACAGTATTTCAAATTCAGTCAAACCAATTAAGACAGTTGCAAATCTGGACATTTTATAGTTACGAACAAACTGAATCCAACTGGCACCCTTGTGCCCCTGCTAGATTCAGTGGGATCCTTTATTTCTACAACAGAGGAGATCCTGCTGAATACCCCTCCCATGTCAGTGTTCAAAATAGGAAACTTATCTTATTCAAAGGGGGAAAAAATGAACCAGATAATTTAACACAGCAGTCCAGACATTGGAGCACTTGAATCAAAATTTCTAATTGCTAAACCCTCTCTAAGTGTATGGAAGCCTATGCCAGTTTCCATTTATTTCACATTCTTTAAAAAAAAAACAGCTCAAATTGTTTCTTATAAAATTTATGATTAAATGTGTAAATCTCGGTTGAGGGATCTTAACAGTAAACAAACCGGATGAAATGGGAAATCATTCCTAATGATGATCAGAACTTAAAGACGTTCTTTCCGTGGCCTGCAAAGGGCCATCTATGCTGACTCAGAAATTTGCGGCTCTTAAATAAAATGTTCTTTTCAAGTTCTGGTTAATAACTTAGGACTCCTTAAACAATAGGTCTGTGAAGATTCTCAGTCATCCAGGTGAGCTGATCTGGAAGTTGAGTCATGGCAATTGGACTTCTTTTTCTAGAGAGATTGAAACATTTTGCTGCTCATCCAAACAGCTTCGTCAGTTCGTAGTAGACTGACAAAGCTGTTTGGATGAGCAGTGAAATGTTTCAATCTCTCAAGAAAAGAAGTCCAGTCACCATGACTTCACTTCCAGACGCCTTTAAACAGGAGTAGAGATGGGCACGACTTAGCACAATTTTCGTTTCCGTTTTCGTTTTTTGTTTTCGTTACGTAATGAAACGAAAAACGAAAAACGGTTCAAAAATGGAACGGAAACGGAAACGAAACGACGAATTTTGAGCCGTTTTTCGTTTTTCGTTACTGGAAAAGCACTTAATGGAGCTAAATGGGAAGAAACGAAAAAAAATGTTTTCGTTTTGTTTTTCGTTTTCGTTACGTAATGAAACGAAAACGAAAAATTTTGAAAATTAGCTCACGAAAACGGAAACGAAACGAAACAGACCCCTAGACGAAAACGAAAAAAAAATTCTGAGTCGTGCCCATCTCTAAACAGGAGCTCTAGAAACATTCCAGTGAGCATAAATTCTCCCATGACTCCACAAATAGATTCCCTCCAACTTGATCCATAGATCTGGGACCTCTCCCACACAACACACACACACACACACACACACACACACATGTAGAAGGTCACACTCACTTTTCCAATAAAAGTTAAATCTCTTGTGAAACTTCCCTCATAGACCGAATCATCTTCTAGAAGCAGAATCCCAGATCCCTAGAGAAGACAGGGGAAAGGATCAAAATGGAAGGCCATGTGAAAAATCTCTATAAACCTTTCAGACTCTCCTGCCTTTCTATATGTCAGA
>JAHTLZ010003311.1:346439-359484 GCA_023846285.1 Phrynocephalus versicolor
GGCAGTACTGGCTTTGGGGCTGTTAGATTTGGAAAACTTTGCCAAGATCCAACTTCAGCCCTGCTTGCCGGGACATCCTGGAACACATTCCTCTCCCTCTCTCCCATCTGCCTTCCTTCTGTTCTCTTGCTTGTTTTTCTGATGAAAAGAACGGACAATGAGGAAGAAAAGGAAGAAAGAATCTTTTCACACGACCCCTAAGATCCTCTGGCCACTTAAATTCGGACCAGAGATCTTAGGGGTTTGTCACTGTTCCTGTGTTCCCACCCCCTCCGCACTCCTGGCTGCTGGCTGCGTGAGGAGAGGGAGAAAAAAAGGAAGAAAAGAATGCCGCTAACCTCCGTTCTGCCGTCCCAGCACTGCATTCCGATCTCTTAAAGGGGCGGGGGGCAAAAAAAGAACAAACAGAAGCAAGGAGAGCCCAGCAGTCACTACGTTATATCCGCATCAGGAATTTTCACCTCCGGAGAGCAGGTACCTGAAAAGTGCGCTGGGACGCGCTTAGGTGGGCGTGGTCGCACTTAATTATCTGTAAACTCCGGAGCTGGTGGGGAAACAATTTTAAGCTTCGGAGCTGGGAGCCATTTGCGGCGGAGTTTAGGGGTCGTGTACAAATACCCAAAGATGGCGGCCCAGTTGACCACAGGAGGCCATAGCTGGCCTCCCCTGGGTGCCAGCTCCACACCTGGGGCAGGCCTCCTGCTGAGAATGCGTATCATCCCTCACTGGGATCCAATAGAGGGCCCGCCTGCCCTCCTATTATGGTCACTCTTCTCTGCGACCCCCAACGGTCTCCAAGGCAACCATCTTTTTCCACCATCCGGCTCGCTTACCTCTCCTTGTCATCCCAGATGCCGTATCCACTCTTCTTATCATTCTCCCAGTGCCCGGTGTATTTAAACAGGGGCTCCGTGGGTGAAAAGTTCTCTAACACACCAAACCCATGGCGCATGTTGTCCTTGAAATATCCCTTGTACACCATTTCGTTGCCATACCTGGAAAAAAAAAGAGGCATGATTGAGACGTACACAATAATGCAGAGCGTGAGTCAAGTGGATAGAGGGACGCTCTTCTCCCTCTCACAAAATACCAGAACTAGGGGACATCCACTCAAGTTGAGGGCTGGGAGAGTGAGAACAGACAAAAGAAAATATTTTTTCACCCAGCGCGTTGTGAGTCTGTGGAACTCCCTGCCACAGGAGGTGGTGATGGCATCTGGCCTGGGTGCCTTCAAAAGGGGGAATGGACAGATTCCTGGAGGAAAAGTCCATCACGGGTTACAAGCCATGATGGAGATGTGTCATCTCCAGGCTTAAAACCGGGGTACTTCAAGGACCAGATGCAGGGGAGTGGTATCAGGAGACAGAGATCTAGTCTCGTGCGCTCCCAGACACATTTGGTGGGGCTACTGTGAAATACAGGAAGCTGGACTAAATGGACCTTTGGCCTGATCCAGCAGCAGGGCTCTTCTTATGTTCTTATGATTTTATGTTCTTATGAATTACGGGAAAGAATTGCAACAGAGGCACAAACAAGGTTATGGATGTGCATATGATGAACACGAGGAGAGATGACTATAGAGGGTTCTACGTCTGGGGCACGATTATTGTGTTCCTCTTGTTACTCTCATGGAGAGTCAATACAAAAAATATTTCAAACAGAAGATCTGACAAATAGTTGGCCACTTTTATCTTGAATGCCTCCAGCATCCGAGCACTCACCCCTCCACCCTCCCCCCGGAGGCCATGAGTTCCGTTGCCATAATGTTCTAACAGTCAAGAGGTTTTTTTTTTTCCTATTCAGCCAAAACCTGACGTCCTGATCCCATGATGATGTGTCCTGCACGCAGAGATGATCGAGAAGAGATCCCAAGATCCCGGCACTCCTCTAATGTGACGACCTTTCATGTACAATATTTGAAAAGTGTCCGTAAAGATTCTCAGTCCTCCAGGTGAGTTTTTCTGGAAGTTGAGTCATGTCTACCGGACTTCTTTTTTTTGAGAGAGAGAGATAGAAACGTTTTGCTGCTCATCCAAACAGCTTCATCCGTCTGAATACAGCTAGTGCAAATCCTCCATCTTATAGTCAGTCAGCTTGACCTCTAGTCACGCTGGTCTGAATTAGGCTCATAAGATGAACAATGGCCTGAATAGGCTCGTTAGGGAGACAATAGTATCCATAGCCTTAAGGTGAACAATGGCCTAAGGCGCTGAAACCTATCAAGACTGGGTTGTTAGCTATGGCCTTGGTGGCGAAGGCTTTTTGATTTGTCTGGATACTTTGGAAAGCACCCCCTGATAAATAGCACATAGACTATGCCGGAGCCCACCACCTCTGTTGAGGGAGGGGTTTTCAATGCTCACATGAATGGCTTCCCTGACTCCTCTCTCAAACCACCGCTCTTCTTTGTCTAATATGTGTACATCCTCATCTTTGAAAGAGTGCCCTTTGTTCTTCAAATGGAGGTGTACTGCTGATTCTGGTCCTGAGCTGTTGCCCCTCCTATGTTGGGGCATCCTTTTGTTTAATGGCTGTTTAGTTTCTCCAATGTAGAGGTCTGAACACTCCTCACTGCATTGGACCGCATATACTATATTGCTCCTTTTGTGGTTTGGTATCGGATCCTTTGGGTGGACAAGTCTCTGCCTTAGTGTGTTTGTGGGTTTAAAATAAACAGGGATGTGGTGTTTGCCAAAAATCCTTTTAAGCTTCTCCGACACTCCAGCAATATAAGGAATGACCAGGTTCTTCCGTCGGGTCTGGTAGCCATGACTCAACTTCCAGATATTTGAAAGTGTTCTCCTCTCTCAGTCCAGGTTGATTTGGGCCAACTTCCTGGCTTTTCTACTCATTATTCATCCACATCCCATACTAGGGAGAGGCAGGAGGCAGGGAGGGGGGGTTGTTCTCATGCAGCTCCTGGGAAAGCCAGGCTTACTCGCAGATCCCGTAACCGTTCATCCTGCCCGCCCGCCAGTGGCACTTGTAACAGTCGTAGCGGTCCTCAGAGACACGGGGGGCGAGGCAGATGCCAAACCTGAAGCCAGAAAGAAGAGAGATCTGAAAGAAGAAGAAGAAGAAAACCCACCAGCCAGCGGAAGGAAACACACTCCCATTCTGCACGGATCCATTGTTCACCAGCCAAGCCTGCCAGCTTTCTCACTCTGGAGAGGAGTTTGGGGGTGGGGTGGGGACTGTGATCCTGCAACAAGCAGGTCACTAATGACAGCTATCCAGCCACCCTAGAGCCCTTTTACACGACCCCTAAAATCCGCTGCAAAACACTTGCAGATCCAGAGCATAAAATTGTTTTCCCACCAGCAGCGGACTTAAAAAAAAATAAAGTACGCCCACGCCCACTTAAGCGCGCTCCAGTGCATTTTACAAGTACCTGGTCTCTGGAGGTAAAAAAAAATCCGATGCGGATTGAAAAGCTGTGGATGCCGGGCTCTCCTCGCCTTCTGTTTGTTTTTGTTGTCCCCGCCACCCCTTTAAGAGACAGGAATCCCTACGGGTCTGCTCCGACAGCAGACGGAGGTGTGCGGAGGTGAGCCTGCATTTTTTCTCCCTTTTTTTTCTCCCTCCCCTCACTGCAGACAGAAGCAACAGAGTGTGGAAGAGTGGAAACATGGGAAGAGGAAAAAAAAACCCACATGATATCTGGCTGGGGGATCTGAATTTAAGCTACCAGCAGATCTTAGCGGTCATGTAAAAGGGGTCCTATTTGCCCAGTCACACACACAAACATACAAGTGCATACGCATACCCCCGTGTGTCTGCATTCCTACTCACCATGCACCCTCACACGCAGGATCTGGAATTCCTATGTTGTAGCTGTTTGAGGTAGCGTTCTATCAGAACGTCCCATTTCTGCACACTCGGAACACCATTCCCCCCCTCAAAAAAAAAACTCAACAAGGAAAGAAACTCAACGCCAAACGCATCCCTTACCCATGTTCAAAGCCGTCCTTGAAGTCTCCGACATAATTCCGGCCATCCGGCCATGTTAACTTCCCCCTGCAAAATTCAAAGACTGATTGCAAAAGGGCTTCCTTCCACACCCCTTGGCATGTTGTTGTTAAAAGTAATTCATTCCTGTTTTTTCATTTGTATTTGATAAGTAATGTATGGAGGTTACGCATTACAATACGGGAAAAGTAACAATCCGCGGATGTGTTACTTTTTCAGATTTTTTTTTAAAGTACAGTGGTACCTCGACTTATGAATTTAATCCCTTCCAAATGCATGTTCTTAAGTCAAACTACTCTTAAGTCGAAGTGCCTATCTAAAAAAATTGAAAAAATAAGTTAAAAAATCAAACAAATGAAAAAAAGGTATGAGTCGAACAGACCATATCTAAAATTTGTAAGGTGGCAGTTAAAATGCCAACAGTTTTCCACTCTTAAGTCGAATTCTTCTTAAGTCGAGCTGCTCTTAAGTCAGGGTGCCACTGTATTTTCTCCTTGCTTTCCATTACTTAGGAGACAGGGTCACTGAAGACTGTTAAAGGACTTTAAGGACAACCTTCCTTAACGTGTTGCCAAAATGTAGCATTTCTTTCTAGAAAACATCACTAAAGTGACATCATTCTTGCTTTTGAAAATATTGCTTCATTGCATCCTCATGACTTTAAAAGCAGCTTGTTAGAAATGACTGTCAATGATTTACAACATGAAACAAGTAACTTATCAACAAGCCCTAGATCAGAAAAAGGAAAGGGACCAGCAATGTGTTATAAGAAAGGTGGACTTCCTGGGACTCGTCTCTTTCCCCCCACCCCACCCCCCAAGAATGCAATTTTTGTAGAGTTAATGGCTTAAGAAAGCACACTTGCACATCGGGTCCAAGTTTACCTTCCAAGGGCCAATCACAAACGACCACATGCAAAAATACAAGCTTCAGGGGAGAAGGGAAGGCACGTGCTAGGAGAAGCATTTTCACCATTTAAGGGAGCACTCCTTCTAAATACAGCCAAAGTATTTCATACATTCTGACCCAAGGAAGAGTGGATGGGCAGAACACCCCCTCCGTGGATGCAGTTAGGGACTTACTTGCCATGGGGTTTCCCCAAACGCCATTCTCCCTCGTAGGTAGCGTTCTTGAACCTCCCCTCGCCCTTGAACGTGAACGTGGAGAAGCGGCAGAGGGGCGGGTCCTGCCCTTCGCCTGCCTCGCCCCACAAGGGGAAGTCCCTCTTCCCGTTTAAAGCCTGGCGGACGGCCTGGTTCAGCTTCCACTCCCAGACAGCCTGTGAGAGGGGGGAAAGGAGAGAGGGAACAGAAGTAACTTTGGAAGTTGTTGGGACATTTTTAATCTATATGTCCTACCTCCGTGGTGGCGAATCTTTAGCACTCCAGATGTTTTGGACCACAACTCCCACAGTCCTTTGCCATTGGCAACACAGGCTTGGAATGCTGGGAGTTGTGATCCAAAACATCTGGAGTGTCGAAGGTTCGCCACCACTGTCCTACCTGGAAGGGTTGGTGTAACTTTTAAAGTACACAACCAGAAGTAATTCTATGGAGTCTAGTAACTTGAGAGGCCTCAGAGCACCTCCACAGGCACTCTCCTGAGCAGGGAAAGCTCAGGGTACAAGAGTGATGGAATTTTAAGGTGAAATTGGCTATCTGTGACTAGATCCTCAAAAGCAGGGCAATCTCCAGACCCCGGCTTTTCCCAATTAGAAGCCACCATCACCAATAACTACAAGAGGGAAGAAATAATCTTGAGGTCTACTACAACTAGCATGACTATTTCTAAAAGGGGAAAAATTGTAAGTGCCAAGTTACTTCCGAATTCCAAAGTGTCAAAGCTGTGCCTCACTGCCTGGTCTTCAGATGGCATTTTCTCTCATTCGTGTTAAGGAGTTTTCTCAACTTAAGTTGCAAAATATAAAATCGTTCCCCCACTTCCGTCACGCTGTATTCAAAATAAAGTGTGACCACGACCCGTGAAGCACGACTCAGCACACTAAAATTGTACCTGCTGTAGGGGTCACGGTTTTCTTGTCGCTGTTTTGTTGCGGTTTTTATACCGGTACAAGGCACGGTGGGGTAACGTTTGTTCCGCATCTTTTCCACATTTTCATCCCCATTTGGTTATTTCCCCCCACTCAGATCCCCTGATTTTGATTTTGATTTTTGTTTTCGGACTCAGTAGATATATTGAAATGGTGGGTTCCCTCCATGACTGTTTCAAAGAGTAAATTGCAGCCCTTTTAGCTGATTTTTGTTTCCAAAAACTGTATTGCTTTATAGAATGATCATGACACGAGAGCATGCATTTGCTGAACAACGAAGCAAGAATGCACTTTGGGCGCTTTTACACGACCCCTAAGATCCGCTGGCCACTTAAATTCAGACCAGAGATCTTAGGGGCTTGTCACTCTTCCTGTGTTCCCACCCCCTCCGCACTTCCTGGCTGCTGGCTGCGTGAGGGGAGGGAGAAAAAAAAGGAAGAAAGACCATGGCTCACCTTCGTTCTGCCTCATTCTGCCTCTTGCTCTTGCTGGCTCTTGCCGGGGCAACATTCCAGCAGCTCTTAACGTAGCTCTTAAAGGGGCAGGAGCCAAAAAACAGCAAACAGAAGCAAGGAGAGCCCCGCACTCACTATTGTTGCACTGCACCAAAGAATTTTCACCTCCAGAGAGAAGGTACTTGAAAGGTGCACTGGGACACGGTAAAGTGGGCGTGGTCGCACTTAATTTCCTGTAAACTCCGGAGCTGGTGGGGAAACATTCTTAAGCTCCGGAGCTGGGAGCCATTTGCCCCAGAGTTTAGGGGTCGTGTATAAACGCCCTTTGATGCAGCATTACCCTGTGAGGTCACATGCATTTCCCAGCATAAAGTGTGACCTTGGGGACGCAGGAACTGCAACAAAACCACAGGACCACAACAAATTATGTTATGCAATGTAATTTGTTGCAATACAATATGGATGTGAAGTAATGGCCAAAGCAACTTTCAGGGGCTTTTTTTTTCTTTTAGTATGGTTCCCATTAACCCCCACCAGCATCAAGTGAAAGGGACAGGCACCCCAACATATTTGGAAGGCATGAGGTTTCCTACACAAATGACAGAAAGCGGGGGGGGGGGGGGAGAAACAGGTAGAAAAGACGCCACATGTGAGTCCAACACAGAACAGCTGGATAAGCTCAGTGCTTTAGGTCTCTGGCTGTGGAGCCAAAGGTTGGGAGTTCGATTCCCCCCACACACTGGACCTCCTTGACAGGGGCTGGACTCCATGATCCACAGGCACCCTCCCAGCTCTCAGGTTCTACAATGATGATGATGATGATGATGATGATGATGATGATGATGATGATGATCTACCTACACCCCTTGCTTTACTCGTGGAGAACAACATACAGACGCACCAGCCAACAGAGGCTGCCTCTTACCCGTGTTTCTGGCTTTCTGGCCAACAGGAAGAAGCATTCTTCTGGGGTGCAAATGTGGATGGTGTTCCTGGGAGGAATGCCAAACAGAAAGAGCACTTCGGTTTAAAAAGAAGAACCACATAAAAAGAACAGCCTGCCCTCAGCCAGCCACGCAGAAGAGCCACCGTGGCAGAGCAGTTCCTCTGGAACTTTGGAACTCCGGGTCTGGATCTCCTGCTTACGAGAGCCCCCACACTCACTGGGTGAGCTTGGAGAGGTTTCCCCTTTGTCAAACTGTCCTACCTCACAGGAACCTTGTGACTAGGCTGGGAAAGGGAGAGCGGTGTCCACCACCCACAGACAAGAAGGACACGATAAAAACGGAACGGGCAAACCATGGAAAAAGTTCAACGCTCATTCTGAGACAAAGGCTCCAGTGGGTATTACAGTAGGACTCCGGTATCCACTGGGGATCAGTTCCCAGGATAACAAAAACCGTGGATAAGAGAGAACTCCTCTACCACCACCGTCACCACCCAAAAAAACTGCTGCGTTATGACAGTAGCTTGCTTTACAGTCGCTTTTAGTGAAAGTAGCTTGCTTTGCAGCTGCTGAATTATTTATTTATTTATTCCCTCTGCCAACCAAAGCAAAGCAAAGTGATCTGCTTATATACCGCCCCATACCACTTCAAGTAGTCTCTGGGGGGTTTACAGTTTAATTATGCAGGCTACACATTGCCCCCCTCCCCCAGCGAGCTGGGTACTCATTTTACTGACCTCAGAAGGATGGAAGCAGGGCCGGCATGTCCATTAAGGCGAACTAGACAGTTGCCTAGGGTGGCAAAATGGAGAGGGGGCACTGGCCAGCCTGCTGCCCCCCGACCCCCACCGCTGGCCACTGCTGTCCTCCCCCCGCCGCCTGTCACCATCCACCCGCTGCCCCCGCGCCCATCGCCACCCACCCTCGTGCCTGTTGCCGTCCGCCCCCCACGCCCGTCGCTGTCCCCTGTCATCCGCCATCCCCCTGCTGTCCCGCCCCCATCGCCGTCCCCGCCCACGCACCGCCCAATCCCCCCGCCCCCCCACCCACCACACGGCACCGCTGCCGCCGCCCGCCACCCACCGCCCTGCCCCTCGCCTAGGGCGCAAAAAAACCTAGTGCTGGCCCTGGATGGAAGGCTGAGTGAACCTTGAGCCTGCTACCGGGGATTGAACCCCAGGTCGTGAGCACAGTTTTACCTGCAGGACAGGCATTTAACCACTGTGCCACGAGGCTCTACTAATTCCAGTAGATTTGACGGTAAATTTGTATTCTTTTCTTTTAAGAGACTGATTATTTAGTGAATATAATGTTTACTGTATGGCTAGAGACTATGTACATGCTTATGTTTTCATCATAGTTCTGTAAAATTAAAAATGTTTTTGACGAGAGTTTAGTTTTTTAGGGTAGCTTTAAGGGTTAGCTGCGCAGGGAAATCTTTTTAGCCCAACAAGGGTGCCATGGCGAAAAAAGTTTGAGAACCACTGTCCTACTGTACTTTTCTCCTCGGAGCCCCCTGGTATAATGGATAACAATTCCTATAATCCTATAGACAGCCTTACACTGAGCCTCGTGGCGCAGTGGTTAAATGCCCTGTACTGCAGCTCTAACTGTACTCACGACTAGAGATGGGCACGAATCAAAACAATGGCATTTCGTTTGTCGTTTGTCGTTTGGAGGGTCCGTTTCGGTTCATTTCCGTTTTTCGCAATTTTTTCCAAAAAAATCATTTTCGTTTTCGTTTGTTTCATTACCATTTCATTACCATTTATTTCAATTTTTGTGATATTTTTTTTTAGGATTTTAAGCAATTCACTCATATTGCAGTAACGGAAACGAAATGCACGACAAAATTTCTGGTGTTTCTGTTCGTTTCGTTTCATTTTCGAGACAAAATTCGTTTGTCGTTTTGTTACGTAACGAAACGAAAAAACGGAAACGGAAACGGAAATGAAAAATTGTTCATTTCGTGCCCATCTGTACTCACGACCTGGGGTTCAATCCCAGGTAGCCCATGGTTGACTCAGCCTTCCATCCAGGGCCAGCGCGGCCATTAAGGCAAACTGGGCAGTTGCCTAGGGTGCCAAAATGGAAGGAGGGCGCTGGCCAGCCTGCTGCCCCCCATCACCGTCCCTGCCGCTGCCGCCTCCCGTGCCCATTGCCGCCCACCCCCCATGCCCGTCGCTGCCCATCACTGCCCGCCGCCACCACCACCGCCATCTGCCTCACTACCCCCCACCCCATCCCTTGCCTAGGGCGCAAAGAAACCTAGCACCGGCCCTTCTTCCATCCTTCCGAGGTCAGTAAAATGAGTAACCAGCTTGCTGGGGGGGTGAGGGGGCAATGTGTAGCCTGCATACTGTAATTAAAAACTGTAAACTTCCCAGAGACTACTTGAAGTGGTATGGGGTGGTATATCAGCAGAACACTTTGTTTTTTGCTTTTACAGGGGCCAGAACTCACACACCCAGAGGGGATCCAGTTGGAGAAGGCTCAGTGCCTGAAGTAGAGATGGGCACGAAACGAACAATTTTTTGTTTTCATTTTCGTTTTTTTGTTTCGTTACATAACGAAACGAAAAATGAATTTTGTCTGTAAAATGAAACGAAACGAACAGAAACACCAGAAATTTTGTCGTCTGTTTCATTTTCGTTACGGCAATACATTGAATTGCTTTAAATGCTTTTAAAAAAATCACAAAAAATTGAAATAAATGGTAACAAAATGGTAACGAAACAAACGAAAACAATTTTTTTGCAAAAAAATTCACGAAAAACGAAAATGAACCAAAACGGACAAAACAAAACACAATTTTTTTGATTCGTGCCCATCTCTAGCCTGAAGCATTCCACCAGCTCAAAGACAGAGAAGCCACCACCAATGCTTGTCCAGTCTTCTCCTGAATGCTTACCACCTCCCCCTGAGGTCATTGGTTCCATTGCTGTACTGCTCTAACAGTTAAGAACTTTCCCCTAATATTTAACTGTAGTCTAGCTTCCTGTAACTTGACCCTATATATTCTGTACTCTGGGATGACAGAGAACAGAGCCCTCTGTTCTAGGGCTCCCTTTCATATCTTTGAAACCTGTTCTCCTGTCTCCCCTTGGCCTTCTTTTCTGAGTTCCAGTCTTCCCTGTTTGCAGCAGACATTAAAGAATACTTTATTCTCATTTCCACGCAGCGTGCAGGATCAAGGTGAGAGACAGGAAGCTGTGGCATACCATGAAAGAGACATTACTTACCTCCCTGTTTCCCTAGGGGTTGCCTCCACCCACAAGAGCTTCAGATCAAAACTCTGAAAGCTGCTTCCCTAGAGAGAAATCATCAATTATTTAAGGGAAAAAAGGAAGATTTCTAACAACTTTGCCCACAAAACTCAACATCTCTCCCTCACTTCTCCTTGTCCCACTCAATTTCTAGGACTTTCTGGAAAGTAGCTTTAATGTAATGTTGTCTATTTAATGTTGTAAGATGTCCCTTCAATTCCTTTTTCTCAAATACTTGAACATGTCTTAATTGTAATTGACCCATAGAATGAATTAAATTCATATTAAAAAGCACCACTGTATTTCCAATTAAGCCCTCTGTCTGCTAGGTGAGCCACGTTTAGTTGTAAGGCGCCTGCAAAGTGGGTAGAATTTCCCCAAATGGAGAACCATGGTACAGTGGACCCTCGTATAACAAGTGGCTTGTTTAACAGAAAATCCGCTTAAAGGAAAAAAAATTCCGGAGATAGGGGGAAATCACTTAACAGAATCGCCTAAGAGGCAAATCCGTACAACTGAAAAACAGTCGCGATTAGGGATTAATCCGTCTTCAATGCATTCCTATGGGAAATTTGTACAAAGGAAAATTTGCTTAACACAATTTCATTTGGAACAAATTAATTCCTTTATACAAGGGACCACTGTACTTATAATCCAGAAAATCCAAAAACCTCACCCCCTAACAGGGGGCTAGAATTGGGGTGGCTTAGCTTTTTTGATCGCAGAGCCCATCCGTCCAATGGTCAATCGTCCAAGTTCATAGAATCCTAGAGTTGGAAGAGACCTCATGGGCCATCGAGTCCAACCCCCTGCCATGCAGGAATCCCATCACAATATTTCCGACAGATGGCCATCAGGCCTCTGCTTGAAAACCTCCAAAGAAGGAGACTCTACCACCCTCCTTTGTGGCAGCATCTTCCACTGCCGAACAGCTCTAACTGTCATGAAGTTCTTCCTAATGTTCAAATGGAATCTCTTTTCCTGTAGCTTGAAACCATTGCCCCGAGTCCTAGTCTCTGAAGCCATGGAAAACAAACCAGTCCCCTCTTCAATATGACATCCTTTCAAATATTTAAACCTAGCTATCATATCCCCCCCAGCCTTCTTTTAGAGAATGTATATGCTCTGGCTTTCTCACCTGGAGGAGCAGTAAGGCGTCGGTGAAGAGCAGGATGCGGTCCGATCTCCCGGTGTCGGTGAAGACAGCGAGATTTTGGCTGTCCTCCAACAGCCGCCTCTCCGGAACGCAAAGGACGGCCTGCATTGTGAAAAAAGGTCAAGTTTGGTCCATCGCTGCTGCTTTCTTTGGGCTGGGTAGAGTCCAGTGAAAGGTCACACGGAGGAGTTTCATCGTTAAATTCCCAGGGGGTCCCAGGGGGTTCATTGTTAAATTCCCAACCGTGCAGCAGTTTTATGGCCCGTGCGTGGAAATCATGGGACGCTGGCCCTCCTAAAGCAAGGGGTGGGGCGTGCATGGTGCCCCCCCCCCCCGAGATAACACTGGCCAGAGACTTCCATCACCCCTAACTGGCATCACCAGTTAAGGGGGACAGTGGGCTCACAGCTCTACAACATCTGGAGGGCCAGAGATTCCTCCTTGCTCGTGCAAAAGGAGGGGTTGGCAATGTGCAGGCCACAGGCAGCCACTGACACCCCCAGGGAGCCCACCCCCCACCCCCGGAACCCATGCCCCAACCTTCCCAAAGCAGAGCATTTGAATTAGAAAGCGAGGCGGCTTGTATTTTTCAAGGGAAGACGATCAAGCTTGCAAAACTCTTAACCTTCCTCATCTAATTTAGGCTGATGGAGGGGGGGGGCTTTTTCTAAAACTGGGTGTGACTAACAGTTTGTGTTCACAGGCTCATTTGGAGATGGCTGGTAAGGGCTCAACTTGATCACTTAAGGTCACATGGAAGTCTGGTACGAATTTTGGTGGTTTCCAAATGCAATACTTAAGCCCTATTTGTTCTAGGTCCCACCAAAAACAAAAGACCCCCCACCCATCCCACCCACCTTCTCCTGCTTCCCTAAGGAAATTGAAAAAAAAATCTAAGTGATGCAATGCATTAGTGCTATCTTAATGCAGCCAAAAATTTTTTTTTTACTTCCTCTATCCTTCCACAGAGCAAGGGCGGTGTTTAATTTCCCAATATCATTAAGTGTCTAAGCTATCTTCTGAAGCCACTTAATGAAGTTGGGAAATTGAAAAATGAAGTCAAATATCCAAAAATAGAGTGACCCTACACACACACACACAGACACACACAGACACACACAGACACACACAGACACACAGACACACAGACACACAGACACACACACACACACACACACACACACACACACACACACACACACA
>JAHTLZ010003311.1:394266-421536 GCA_023846285.1 Phrynocephalus versicolor
GGGGGGGGGGTTAAGGTCTTTGTGTGAGTGTCTGTTTTTCCAAAATCGATTGATGTTATGATTTTAAAATGAGGGAGTGGCCTTACTGAATCAGCACACTTGCCAGATGAAACGTCTCTGAGATTATCTTATTTATTTATATTTGAGCTTATTGACCGCCCGATTTTCCCATGGGAACTCTGGGCAGTTTACAACAAATTATAACAGAACAACTTATCCAAAAAAAAGGCAACATTAAAACATTAAAAATCTAGTAGGCAACAGCAGAGAAACGATAAAGCAGACAACCGCATCCACACCACAAACACCACAAAGTCTGTCAAGAAAAAAGGCTGGGAAAACAATACCAACAAACTAACCACATACCATGGTGCACTCAGCCAAAGCCAAAGCTTTCCCTAAAGAGCCAGGGCTTTAGCACTCTCCTAAAGGCTGGCAGAGACTCTGCCCTTCCAACAACAACCCCAAGTGGTAGACCCTGCTCCCAGACTGTAGGTCATGACCCGGAGAAGATGTGTTCTCAACATCTGCCCAAGCAGCGGTTTGTATGTGCATCTGAGAAAGCTTCCGTTCTGTCACAGGAGCTTAAAAATGGCAAAATATTGGATTCCACGGGCAGTGAAATCCACCAGGGATCCACCGTTCCCAGCTTCATGCCTCGTTTCCCTTTGCTGCTGCCGCTTGTGCAGGAACACGGTAGGGTAGGTTGCAACAGAGACGGCGGCTGGATTTACACCATTAAATAGGCACCACTGGTTTGGGCTAATAAAACTGCCCAGATGTTTCCAGGCTATTGTTGAGAGAGGAGAGGGAGACCCTCCTGCCCAGTTTTGTGGAAAGGGAAGCAGCTTCAGGATTGTGTTTCCACCTGTTCAGTTTGAGGCACAGAGAACAGCTAGGAAAAAGTTACTTGTTTGGCCTGTTTTCCCCAGAACTCCGCAGAATATTATGGCCTGAGAACCAGTTCTCACGTGTCAACATACTATATATGTGAAAAAAAGTATTGACCAGGAGAGGTTCCGAGGAGTCAGCCTTGCCCAGGTTTTTAACCCACTAGAACAGGCCTGCCCAACAGGTAGACCAGGGGCTACCAGTAGCCCCTGAAGGGTTCAAAAGTAGCCTGCCAGCCATCAATAAAAATGTGAGGGGATAAGTTCTCCACCCCTCCCTCCCCCACCCCAGGGACCACCACTGCCCCAGCAAAGCTCTGGGTCTGCCAGCCCACTGTCACAGCCGAGTGGGGCAGTTCAAGGGCCATGGCACAATCCCCTGCTCTCCCTACCGGCCAGATGATTAGCGTGCCACTGTCTCATGACCAATTGAGTTGTTGGTGCAGAGCAGAGGAAGGGGAGTGGAGGGGATAGCGAGGGGCGGGGTCATGGGTGTGCTCACCTCCTTTGCATGCATGGTCAGCCTTACCATAGGAATGCATTGAAATTTGTTCCCTCCAGAAAGAATTAATTGATTTTCAATGTGTTCCTATGGGAAACGGTTGCTGTACTCACAAATTTTTTTACTTATGACTTGAGCATATGCTTAGAACAGATAAAATTCATAAGTAGAGGTTTTAGTGTAGGAGCCCTCAGGCATTTTCGTCCAGAAAAAGTAGACCTCGGCCTGTTCAAAGCTGGACAGCCCTGCACTAGAATATAGGCCGGTCTCATCCTTTTCAACCTGCAGAAGGACTCTCCAGAGAGACAGATATCACTGTCATCATTATAAGAGGGCCAGTCACCTGGTGGGGAAGTCACAGGTTTATGTTAAGAAAATTTAAACAATCCTATATTCTATGAAGACACTGTGGGTGTCAACCTGGCGTGTCTCACCTCTACACAGGAGGATCAAGGCTCATAAAATCATTCCCTTGCGCTCTCTGTCTGTCTGTCTGTCTGTCTGTATGTCTGTCTCACTCGCTGTCTCGCTCACTCACTCACTCACTGTCAAGAGAAGAGGTTTCTGTGCTTTTAAAGCAAAGTTGTACCCCAAAAATGTGAACTGTACAAAACAAGAGGAGTTGTCGCTTTCTTAGATTTAAGGCCCCCCGTCTTTGCAAGTTTGCAAAAGCTGAGCAGGGTGGTTCAAGACAGGACATTTTAGAGATCGCTGATTTGTGGGTTTGCCATGAATTGGGAGTTGCTTGATGGCACGCAACCACGACAAGAACCCAACATTTTAAATTGGGGGTGAGCTATAATTTCAAGGTGCCTAGAACAGCCGTGGAGGAGAGAAAACAAGATGGAATTGGCTTCTACTTCCAACAGAGAACCCATGAGTCTCTTGAATTCTGGAAAAAAATATATATACCCCAAGGTGATGAGAGGTCCATTGTAGGCAGAGGCCTTCGGAAATCTGGGGTTCCTCAAGCCTTTGGAAATTTCTGACTCCTGGCCTAAACAAATAGTCTTTACCTGCTAACCTGTTCTGTGCTGGCTTTACCTTGCCTTTCCCTTCGTTGTTTTAGTTATCACCCTCTGCTGCATTTTCAAATGCCGTATCCCGAGGACCAAGAAGGAGATTGAGGCCCGCTACGCCAAACGCCAAGCCGCCAAGAACTACGCGAACAAGCTAGAAACGGTGCCGCCTCTCAACGAGCTGACAGAGATCCCAGGAGGTATATGTTTCAAAAAATCTCTCCCCCACCTCCCCGATGAGCTGTTGTAGAACTTTTAGTGTTCGGTGAAATTCCTCTAGCTAAGCAGCAGGAGGGATCCGCAGAGCAGAATAGTTTCAGGGTCTGCGTATTTACAGGATCCTGTAGAGCTGGCGTCCGCATGGGTGAAATCTGTAGAAAGATCCCATGTCCTGCTGCCTCGCTCTGACTAGAAACGCAGCAAATGTGGCCTCAGGAGAAAAATGAAAGCAGGCAGCCTAAGAGTGGCAGCCAAAAGCCGTGGTCTAGAAATGAGGAGAACTCTCTGAATTGTCAGGGGGTGGTTGAGAGAGAGAAATCTCCAGCTTGTAGGACATGGGTGCATCACCCAGTGGAGATTTGATGGCGAGGTCTTCCCATTTCAATTCAAGGGGGTTCCGACCTCGAGAGCTGGACATATGGGGTGGGTCGGTTGGTTTTAACAGGGAGGGCGGTCCTCTCAGTCTGGTGGGTCCCGTCTGCTGCTTCCTCCGCAAGGCGGCTCATGCTACTAGTCCTCATCTCAGGCTCTGTCTCTGGTGCCCCGGCTCGATCTTTGACTCAACTGCCTCTCTTGATTCTCTGACCCTTCCAGGATCCACTGAAAGGCTCCCCACCCTCTCGGGCCAAGTGGATTCCCAGGCCCACAACTGCTCCTTACCGGTGGTGAAGGAGGAAGACGAAGTCACCCCGAAAGGCCACTAGGGGGCAGGCTCTGGCTACTTTCCTTCTTAGGAGAAGCTCTTCCCACCTGGGACAACCCTGGATCTATCCTGGCTTCCTGGCTTTTCCTCTTGTGTTTCTGCCATCTTTTTCTTCCCACCACCCTCTTCTGTCTTGGTACTGATATTTTTTTGGGGAGGGGGGTGCTTCCCTTTTCAGAAAACGAAAACACTGCCATCACACCACTTCCCCTAGGGTCAAGCAAAGTGGAAATACATTACTCTCTGTTTCACGCGGTCTGAAATGGTGATCATTTATTTATTTATTTATTTATTTATTTATTTATTTATTTATTGAATATTTTTAGTACCCCACCTTTCTCCTTGGAAAACGCGCCAAGGTGGCTTACAGTACTGAGCAACAATATACAGCCTAGAACATTTAAGACATATTCAAGTTAAGAACAAGGAATTATAAGAGACATCTTAGAACATTAAAATGTAACATTAAAGCCGCAAAAAGCAAAATCCATTATGAGGGGTGGAAACTACAATGGAAAACACTGGAGTAATTATGAAATCCCTCAATGCAATCATGCATGGTCATCCATCTAAAAGTCACATAGTAGCAAATCCCTCGTTCAGGGAAAGCTTGCCTGAAGAGGAAGGTATTTGCCTGTTTCTGGAAAGACAGCAGAGACGGCGCAGCCCTGGACTCCAGTGAGAGGGAATTCCAATGTCTGGGAGCAGCCACAGAGAAGGCCCTCTTTCATGTGTTCTTATGAGTTCTTCTGTTCTTATGAGGGTTCTCATCATGCAACACACAGCGAAATGGGCTCTAGCCCCATATGTTCTACACAGGAAGGAGAAGCCCTACAGCTGGTCGAAAAGGCCTGACCAGTGGGTAACGTAGGTGAACATTTTCTTGGTCTTGCTGTAGGGTTTCTCCTTTTTTTATACAGGCTGGAGAAATTCCTCAACAGACAGAAGAGTCACTTTAAGGGAGATCATGCCTGTTAAAGTGATTCTTTCGGGTGGGATCAGGCTCCTGCCTTTGCAGGTGTCTTGAGCCGAGATGGGAACAAACCATTGGTTCGGCCGTTCATGCCGGTTTGTTTTTTGTCCGAACGCATGTTTGGCACTTCACAGGCCTGCCTCCTTGGGGGGGGGCACCCAATCAGAGGCAGCACCTTGGCTTCTTTGCCCCACCTCCACCGGGTGCTGCCTTTGAATGGGCAAGCCTGGGAAGCGCCGAAGACCTGTTCCACCAATAAACGGACCAGCACGAACCACCAAAGGGATGGTCATGCCCATCTCTAATCCTGAGTCAGATCTCCTGGTTTGACCTCCCTCAGGCTTGGAAAAATCACCGGGGAGTCATCAAATGCTGGAGTTGGAAGGGTACCTACCAGGAATACAAATCAGTAGGAAATTTGCCATGATGTGTCATCTCCAGTCTTTAAACCAGGGTACTTCAAGGGCCAGATGCAGGGGAGTGGTAGCAGGAGACAGATATCTAGTCTCGTGCACTTGCAGATGCATCTGGTGGGGCCACTGTGAGATACAGGAAGCTGGACTAGATGGGCCTTTGGCCTGATCCAGCATGTCTCTTTTTATGTTCTTAGGTGGTTGTCCAAATTTCTCTTGAACCCTTCCTGTCCTGCAGAACTTCATGATTACGCTACCCAGCATCCCCCAGTGGCTATGGTATCCTAGCCACTTCTGGGAGGTATAGTCCAAAACGGTGCATCTCCATCGCTCTGGGAATTGGGCAGGTCCAGAGCAGTAACTCACGCAGAGGCACAGCACGCGAGCTGCGCTTTTGCTGGAGTTGGAAAATCAGCACTGCTCTTAGGGCCAGACTTGGGAGCATCACTCAGCACAATGTGCAGCAGCAAGGGGGAGGCAGGGGGCATGAAAACAGCAAGGCTGCCTGAGCACATGTCAATGTTCTGCACAACAAGAGCTCACCTAATGTTGAGAATTTATCTAAAATTACCAGACTGCATTGCCTGGGTCTACCCTTCGTTTTCCCTGCACTGCAGAGTGTGGGAGCTAATAGCCTGGCAGACTGCTCTGCATCTGATGAGAGGCGAGTGGATTTCTCCTGCACTGTTCCTTGATTGTTCCTCCGTTGCTTTGGTCCCAGCCATGCCCCCTGCCTTCTGGATTCCTGTTTCACTAGGACGATTGCCCCACATTCATCCCAGAAGTTCGATTCCTTGAGCAACTCGATAGCAACCCACCACCCATCACCTCTACCCCCCTGGGTTGTTCATGCCTTGCTCACATGCACTGCCAAAGAAACCATCTAGGTGTGATTGTATGTGCAACAGGATCTCCATGTCTGCAGGAGGTTTCACGCCCTCCTCCCATGTATGCCAAAAAACCACAGATTACTGTGCACAATGTTTCAATAGTGAATGATGCTACACATCGCATGGTCTCTGGCTCCCTCTTGTGGGCAGTTGTGGTAACTTCTGCTTTAGCGACATGTATTTCTAGGATTTTTATTTTTAAAATTTGCAGACCGTGAATAAGCGGATACAGTAGTACCTCGTATAAAGGAATTAATTCATTCCAAATGAAATTATGTTACGCAAATTTTCCTTTATACAAATTTCCCATAGGAATGCATTGAAAACAGAGTAATCCCTAATTGCGACCATTTTTATGTTTTATGGATTTGCTCCATAGGCAATTCTGTTAGGCTCGGTACGAGGGCCCTCCCAAGACTGGCATTCTTGATAGCCAGGTTGATTTGCACATTGTGTTATTTGTGATCCATGTGCTTTGCCATGCTAGCTGGGAATGACAAAAGGTAGAGTTGAATTCAGCTGAGAGGCCCACCTTTAGGAAGGCTGGGCTCAAGGCTTGAACTCTGCATGAATATTGCACATGTGCACCTCTTATATATAGCATGCGCATTAGTGAATTGCTGAACATGTCCTGAATAAAACCATTTTTGTTCCAGTGGTCCTCCCCAATTTTTGCTATCTTTTTGAGGAAGAAGTCTGAAGTTTTGGACAGGGGGCTGACTAGGATTGAGAGGTTTGGACTGAGAACTCCTTGGATTAAGCTGAACAAGAAAGAAAGCTATGAAGAAACTTTTCTTGTCTTTCTGCACACTGGGTGGAACACAATCCCTCTCAGCCAGTAGTTCCCAGCCTTGGGTGCCCAGATGTTTGTGGGCTGAAAAATCCCAGAAGCCTTTGCCACTAGCTGCGTTGGCCAGGATTACTGGGAGTTGTAGTCCAACATCTGGAGACCAAAGGTTGGACACCATGGACTAGATGGTAAAGGCTGCCACAAGATGTGGAAGATGCCATGGACTAAAGGTAAAGGCTGCCACAAGATGTGGAAGACGCCACCAAAACGAAGGCGGTCAGTTTACAGTACTCTGAGGAGAAGTGAGTCACAATGGCTGCAGCAACAGAGAGAAGGCTGTCAAAATGGCGGTCACCAAAATGGTGGATGATTGAGGGAACTGTGCTCATACACCTGGTGAAGTTCTTAAAGAACTTGTTTCATGGAAGTAAAGATTGTGCCCTTCATGATTTAGGAGATCTTAATGAGCTTCAGGGCAATGGTTTCAAACTACAGGAAAAGAGATTCCATTTAAGCATTAGGAAGAACTTCATGACGGTTAGAGCTGTCCGGCAGTGGAAGATGCTGCCACAAAGGAAGGTGGTGGAGTCTCCTTGTTTGGAGGTTTTTAAGCAGAGGCTGGATGGCCATCTGTCGGGAGTCCTGTGATGGGGGCTCCTGCATGGCAGGGGGTTGCACTGGATGGCCCTTGAGGTCTCCTTCAACTCAAGGAGTCTATGATTCTGTGATAGTTCCTCCAAAGGAAGCACAACACAAGCCATCTCCTTCACCTTGTGAGATTCCTCCTCCTCCACCACCACCTAGCGAGTGAAGATGTGTCTAAAACTATAGACTTGCAGAATTACTTACGGCTCCTTTGGATGCAGCTATAACGCAGTGTTGTTCCACCTTTGCTGGTGGGAAACAGATCCGTTGCACAATTCACCTGGGATTGTTAACACGTTATTGCTAAGCTTTGGAATGAGAACACCCACACGCCATTCAAGGAAGGAGAGGACAGAACAGTTAGGACTAGAGATGGGCACGAAACGAGCAATTTTTCATTTTCGTTTTTTTTGTTTTGTTACATAACGAAACGAAAAATGAATTTTGTCTCCAAAATGAAACGAAACGAAACGAAAAACACCAGAAATTTTGTCGTGTGTTTTGTTTTCGTTGCAGCAAATACACTGAACTGTAATGAATGCTAACGAAACAGCAATTTTTCATTTTCATTTTCGTTTTTTCGTTTCATTACATAATGAAATGAAAATGATTTTTTTTGCAAAAATTCACGAAAAACAAAAATGAACCAAAACGGACCCCCTAAACGACAAACGACAAACGAAACACCATTTTTTGAGTCATGCCCATCTCTAGTTAGGACTCCATCTATTAATCTTCTTGGGTATCCCGGCTTTTATCCCCTGTGGAGCTGAAGGAAGACTCCCCAGATGGTCTCTCCTCGATCCAAGCTCTACCCCAAAACCAGCTCTTCCTCACAGCAGGAAAAAGGCTGGATCCTAAGTACAGTAGGACCCCATATCCACTAATTCATTATGCACTGATTCAATTATCCACAGATGGCAAAGGAAAAAATAAATACATAACCCTGCAGCTGCAAAGCAAGCTACTGTCATAAAACAGCAGCTGTAAAAAGCAAAGTTCTGCTTACATACCACCCTATACCACTTCAAGGAGGATATTATGGAAATGGAAAAAGTGCAGAGGGGGGGCTACGTGAATGATTAGGAGACTGGAACACCTTCCTTACCATCTGAGGCTGCAAGAGCTGAGCCTCTTCATTCTTGAACAATGGCGCCTAAGAGGTGACCTGATTGAAGTTTATAAAATCATACACAATGTGGATAAAGTAGATAAGGAAAATCTATTTTACCTATCACGCAACACTAGAACTAGGGGGCACTCCGTGAACCTTTTGGGTGCTAGATCTCAAACAAATAAGAGAAAGTCCTTTTCCACCCAGAGGATCATTGGTCTGTGGAACTCCCTGCCAGAGGAAGTAGAGGCAGCTGTCAGCCTTGACCGCTTTAAGAAAGGACTGGACAAGTTCATGGAGAACAAGGGTATCGATGGCTATCATGATGGATGCTGGAGGACACCCTCCAGGTTGGAGAGATAGGCAGGATCTCTCTCAATGCCATTTGCGGGGAATCGTAAGCAGGGGAAGACATCTGCTTGGGAATATCCTGAAGCAAGTGGTGAGCCGCTGTGTGAGACATAATGCTGGACTGGATGGGCTGTGGCCTGTTCCGGCAAGGCTATTTTTATGTAACCATCTTCCCAATCTGCTTTAGAAGAGGGTTATACTAGATGGCCTTAGAGGCCCGCTTCCAACTCCGTCATTGTACAATTCTAAACTTGGAATATCAGCTAAGATGTTCAAATTACCGGGTATAACCTATAAGTATCTGGTGATTTAATGTCTTTTGATTTGAAATATGATCTTTCTTTTTTACTGAGGCATAATTACCTCTCATTTTCATCTTCATTTTATCCTGTGGAAGTATATGGTGTGGGGAATTGTAAGAGCTGCAAGTAAAAACGGATATAATTGGGAGCAGAGATGTCTTTTTATGCTTCTCTTTTAAAGCTGTCATTGTGCGAGAGAAGAGCTTAAAACAAAGCCGTGCGCTGTTGGCGAAGTGATTGCAGTTCTATATTATCGGGAAGAATGAAGATAACTAAACCGGGTTTAGGGAGTGACAGGGCGAAGAGTGACAGTCAAATAAGGAATAATCTCCCCGTACTGCCATGGCAGTTCAAAGGAACCCTCGGTGAGGTGTTATTTTCCACAGTTTGGCTTTGAAGCAAGGTGGGGGGGCTGTATCTGTCACCCCGCCCCCAGTTCCATCTTTTCCAATTCATGCCAGAGTCTACAGCAGGCCATCCGGACCTCAGAAACAGTCCTGGCTCAGAGGTTGTGGGAGTTGTAGTCCGAAGTGCTGTCTGGTCACCTCTGGCGTATGGCCGTCTGAGGAACGAGGGAGTTACCAGAATGTCCTGTCCTCCACAGGATGCTCAGATGCTGTGAACCCAAGGCCTTGGCTTCCTGTGTGTGTGTTGTGTTGTTACACCTGTGACCGACCCTTCATGACTCCATGTCCATGGAGTTTTCTTGGCAGGAATCCTGGAGTGGCTTGCCGGTTCCTACTCCGGGCACCAACAGCACCTGGTATTCCCTGTTCGTCCCCCATCCAAGTACTAACCAGGCCCGACCCTGCTTAGCTTCCAAAATTAGGCGAGATCAGATGTGCTCAGGACATCTAGGCAGCTCATTGGCTTCCTGTAGGGAGTCAAAATGTCTCATACTAAGTCTTCAACAGATCTTCTCGTGCTACTACCTCACATGGGGAAGTGAGCCTTGGGTGGCTTTGCCTTCCGTGCCTCGGTCTTGCAGGGGCCTGATGTTGATGTGATTCTTGGTTGCATCAACAGAAGCATTGTGTCTAGATCAAGGGAAGTGACAGTACTACTCTATTCTGCTCTGGTCAGACCCCACCTGGAGCACTGTGTCCAGTTCTGTGCACCAAAATTTAAAAAGGATGTTGACAACCTTGAGCGGGTCCAGAGGAGGGCGACCAGGATGGTTGAGGGTCTGGAGGAAATGTCTTATGAGGAAAGGCTTAGGGAACTGGGAATGTTTAGTCTATCAAAAAGAAGACTGAGAGGGGATATAATAGCTATGTTTAAATATCTGAAAGGATGTCACATTGAAGAAGAGATTGGTTGGTTTTCCATGGCTTCAGAGACTAGGACTCAGGGAAATGGTCTCAAACTACAGGAAAAGAGATTCAGTTTAAACATTAGGAAGAATTTCATGACGGTTAGAGTTGTTCAGCAGTGGAAGATGCTGCCACAAAGGAGGCTTGTGGAGTCTCCTTCTGTTGTGGGTTTTTAAGCAGCGGCTGGATGGCCATCTGTCAGGCGTTCTGTGATGGGGAGTTTCTGCATGGCAGGGGGTGGTACTGGATGGTCCTCAAGGTATCTTCCATCTCTAAGAGTCTATGATGCTATGACTCCTAGAAGACACAGCCATCAAGGTGCAGTGAGACTTAGTACCCATCAGCACTAGCTATCATGACCTGTTGCTGGCAAGGGTGGGAGTTGTAATTAGAGATGGGCACGAATCAAAAAATGGCATTTCGTTTGTCGTTTGGGGGGTCCGTTTCGGTTCGTTTCCGTTTTTCGTGAATTTTTGCAAAAAAATTGTTTTCATTTTCGTTCGTTTCATTACCATTTCGTTACCATTTATTTCATTTTTTTATTTTTTTAGGATTTTAAGCAATTCACTCATATTGCAGTAACGGAAACGAAACGCACGACAAAATTTCCGGTGTTTCTGTTCGTTTCGTTTCATTTTAGAGACAAAATTCATTTGTCGTTTTGTTATGAAAAAACGAAAATGGAAACAAAAAATTGTTCATTTCCTGCCCATCTCTAGTTGTAATCGATCAATCCCCAGAAGTCCACAGCTCCTGCATGCCTACTATATATTGTCAACTTCGCCCAGCTGGGATGTTGCTTCAAAGAGAAGGGTTCTTTCCTTGCTTGCTTGCTTGCTTCCTTCCTTCCTTCCTTAGGCAATGGTCCCTCATTCATCCTCTTCCTTCTCTCTTTTGGTTTTTCTCCAGCTCAGGTAGACAAGAAGGAGGAGGAGGTCCCCACCGTCTCTGGAAAAGTAGACGCCCAGAAGAAGAAAGAAGGTTCCAAAGGCACGAGGCCAAAGAAGGAAGGAGAGAAAGACGAAAAGAGGGGGAAAGAGGCGCCCCCGAAGGAGGGCCAAGAAGGGGCTAAAAAGAAGCCCGGAGAGAAGAAAGGGGGTGAGAAGCCGCCAGAAGGGAAGAAGGCGGAAGAGGAAAGCGGTGGCAAGGAGAGGCCTAAAGGCAGCACCAGGGGAGGTGGGGGGAAGCCGGGGGCCAAGAATCCCTCCCAGAGCCCCTCCGGGAACCCCCGGGCGGGCAAGAACCCAAGCGGGAACCCCAGGCCTTCCACCAGGAAGCCTCCTCCAAAGAAGTAAGCAGAGTTGGGACAGTCCATTCCCAAGCGAAGACGGGACCTGGCAGGAACAATGGAGGCTCCAAAGATGGACGGGCCCCCTTGTGCCCCCTTTGGACATCCCTTGTCAGTCCCCTTCTTTTGTAACACCACCACCACCCCGATCCCTTTGGGGTGGCAAGGGGAAGGACCCTGGTGCAAGCTTTCTGGAAGGAACTTTTCTCTGGCCCTGGGAAGGGAACCTTTCGTTTCTGTGTGGAGGTGCTTCACTGGCTGGATTTGCAGCCTGCCATCGGGAAAACGTCCTCAGCTGTACCGTGACACTACCACCTACTACGAGTCCATTGAGGGACCCGCACTTTGCACATGCCCAGAGGTGCATCCTCCTTGTTAGCGGCTCCTCTTTCCTTCAACAAGAGTTTACCTGCTGGATCCTCGGATCTTAAACATTAAGATGTCTTCTCGTTGGAACTGTCTGGCACAGAAGAGTACCGATGAACTGAATAAGTAGTTTTCAGATGTTCAGCAACTCATGGAAAAGATCATGCCCTCCAAGAATATACAGTGGTACCTTGTGTAAAGGAATTAATTTGTTCCAAATGAAATTAAGTTAAGCAAATTTTCCTTTATACAAATTTCCCATAGGAATGCATTGAAAAGAGAGTAATCCCTAACCATGGCCATTTTTATGTTGTACGGATTTGCCCCATAGATGATTCTGTTAAGCAAATTTCCCCATCTCCAGAATTTTTTACATTGTACAGATTTTGTTATACAAACTGTCTGTTATACAAGGTTCCACTATATAACAGTGATGTACACCTGACAAACATATCTAAGTCTGCAAAACTTAGTTCATCAATCAATATATTGCTCTCCAAAAGTTACCTGACTAAAAAATGATGGCTGTTTATTCTATCTGATATCTCTATTATTATTTTAAAAAGCAAATTATTTTATTGCAAGTTCTTATAAAGGTGCAAATGGCAATCACAACTTTATGTATGGATTTGATCCTCTATACCAGGCATGTCCAAACTTCAGCCCTCCAGATGTTTTGAACAGTAACTTCCACAGTCCTTTGCCATTGGCAATCTAAGCTTAGAATTCTGGGAGTTGTGGTCCAAAACATCAGGAGGGCCAAAGTTTGCACATGCCTGCACTATACCCTGTATTGTTATGGTATGCGAAAACTGTATCCAGGGTAATTTATACATGAATTTACAGTAGAGATTGGTTTCAAACCTCCTGCAAATTCTGAAAACTGCAAATAACAGTGAGCTCTTAAGAATAGATAGTAAAAGAAAAGTCAATTAAAAAGTGGTTTTCACCACATATTACCTGAAGTGGTCACTAGTAAAGATGGGCACGACTCAAAAAAATGGTGTTTCGTTTGTCGTTTGGTCATTTAGGGGTCCGTTTCGGTTCGTTTTCATTTTCGTGACGTTTTTTGCAAAAAAATTGTTTTTGTTTTGTTAGGTAACGAAATGAAAAAATGAAAACGAAAAATTGCTGTTTCGTTAGCATTTAGCACAATTCAGTGTATTTGCTGTAATGAAAACGAAGCGGTTGACAAAATTTTTCGTGTTTCGGGTTGTTTCGTTTCATTTTGGAGTAAAATTCGTTTTTCATTTTGTTGTGTAATGAAACGAAAAAATGAAAATGAAAACAAAAAATCGCTTGTTTCGTGCCCATCTCTAGTCACTAGAGAGAGCCAGAGACCCTGCGATGTATTCCTCTACAGCAGGAATACTAGAACATGGTCTCTCGCTCCCTGTAGTGGTCTGTTTTAGTAAATACACTGTGAAAATATGTATTTCTAGTGTGTCTCTTTTCTTTTAATATGTTTAATATTTTCATACCATAAACAAATGAAACCACAGATACAGATCCCGTAGGATACAGGTGCCCTATTGTACATATTGCATCCAACTTTAAAGACACGTTGGAAGGAGGATTCTCCCACTGGAATCTGGAGAGTGTGCAATGCTGCCACTGGGTATCAACAGAAATGTGGGTCTGAATCCCAGTTCTGAGTCCAGGTCTTTGGTACAAAGTCCTGAGTCCTGAGTGCAAGTCCCTATTAGAAGTTTTTCCTTCCCAGGAAAAAAAGGAGGGGTGGATGGGTTCCAAATTATGGGTCATTGAAAAAACAAACTATGACGGTTACTTCACGCCCTTCCTCGTTCCGAGATTCCGTTTGTTTTGTGATAACGTTGTTCGCGGTCACGTGGTCTTTTCCAGGTTCTGTCCCTGTTTCCGTTTACCCACAGGCATGATTGATGGTATCATGGCAACTCTTACTTCATGTCCTTGTTTCGTGACAATTCCTGAATTTTCCTGGCTTCATTTACCTTTTTTTCGGGGGGGGGGGTGTTCCAGGCTTCCGTTTTTTGATATTTCGAATCTCTGCAACTTTGCCTATCATGCGTTAAGCGGCGAAACTCCCGGTTTCATGCCTTCTTCCCTCTCTGCGATGCATTGTTTACGCCATTGGGATTGTACTGGAGAATGCAACTTCACACTCCTGCCACTAGATGGAGAATGTGTGTGTTACGTGACAAGCGTTACTTCACGGGCACTTGTCTCGAAACAAGAACCGAGACAAGACAATTCCCGAGGTCAGGGAGAAGTATGTCTCATCACGCTCTGTTCCCAGTTCAGGGGGTGTGGTTGGGACGAGCTCCTGTCATCACGCAATGGACGTGGAGTAAACTTTTTTCATACCCATCCCAAGTGGGACAGTGAACCGCAATGAGAGGGACATGAAGTAGCCATCTATAACATCCCAAGTCAAGTCCAAGTCAAGTCACTGGTGCAACTTAAATCTGACTTGAGGGTCAGCCCAACCCACTTGAGTCTCCATCCCTGGGTCCCAGGTTTCCAAGCAGAATTCCTTGCCTTTCTCTCTTGGACTGAAAAGGCAAAAGGAAGCACCTGCTGCCTCCCCTCCTGGTTGCCTTCTTTTCGTTTTCTACAAAAAGTGTCTCATTTCACCTTCGTGTGATCTTGTCCCTCTATGAGAGACACAGGAACAAGGAAGCCTGATTTGGTCATTATTTTATCTCTGCACATGGACAATCGCCACCTGCTGCCCAGCCCTGGAAGAAAGGGTCCGTCCATTCCCCCAGCTGCCTTGGTTACCTATTGAAAGGTAGATCTTTCACAGAACAAGTCTGCCCTTCAAGCAAATGAATGGTGAATTGCCTGGAAATAGAAAGGGACCAGCAGCAGGTCCGTTGTTGCACGTTGCAATTAAAGACTCCTGCTCACCCTCCGTGTTGTCCTGATCCCTCTTCAGAAAATCCAGACCCCTGGCACGAGGAACCGGGGAGAATCTCATGCTGATTCAGTTTCCAGCTAAACTTAACAAACGTGTGGTTTCTTAATTCAAGATGGAAATAATGTGAGTGTTTCCTGCCTTTTTTTAAAAAAAAGAAAAGGAATGTAGGAGAATTCAAAAGCGATAATTTTGCACCCTGATTCATGGGCAAAATGAATGCTGATAATCTTGCCCTGAGTGAACCAAAATGTAAGAACCGGACAAAGAAATCTGTATCTTTCCAAATTTTTCAGTGGCGTTCTACCCCCCAAAATAGATAAAATGAACATAGGAACATAAGAAGAGCCCTGCTGCTGGATCAGGCCAAAGGCCCATCTAGTCCAGCTTCCTGTATCTCACAGTGGCCCCACCAGATGCGTCCGGGAGTGCACGAGACTAGATCTCTGTCTCCTGATACCACTCCCCTGCATCTGGCCCTTGAAGGACCCCGGTTTTAAGCCTGGAGATGACACATCTCTATCATGGTTTGTAACCTGGGATGGACTTTTCCTCCAGGAATCTGTCCGATCCCCTTTTGAGGGGATCCAGGCCAGATGCTGTCACCACATCCTGTGGCAGGGAGTTCCACAGATTAACAATGTGCTGGGTGAAAAAACATTTCCTTTTATCTGTTCTTACTCTCCCAGCCCTCAATTTGAGTGGATGTCCCCTAGTTATGGTATTTTGTGAGAGGGAGAAGAATGTCCCTCTATCCACTTTACTCATGCCCTGCATCATTCATATCTCCCCTCAGGCGCCTTTTTTCCAGACTAAAGAGCCCAAAATGTTTTAGCCTTTCCTCATAAAGGAGATTCCCCAGCCCAGGAATCATTTTAGTTGCCCTCTTATGCCTGAGTATATATTCTATTGCACCCCCAAGATACACCCTGGGTCTTCATCAATTACCCATAATTAGTCACAGCAAGTTATGCAAATTTACTTGAACACCATCAGGATTCTTCTAACCCTGGCAGAGAAAAGAAAAGAAAAGAAAAGTGTATATTAGGCAAATGTACCTCTGTTAGGAGAAATGGGTACAAAGATGCATGGAGAGTTTACAGATGAACCTTAAACAGAACAATCCTTAGAGTTTGGAATAAAACTTTAAGAAATGAGATTAGGAGATAACAGGATATTTTCTCCATGCAATTTCCTTTTCATCTCCTGAAAAGCTATTTCCCAGTGTCTGAAACAGCAGGTTCCTCCCTGCAAAGGTAAAAATATGTTTGATTGCCTTTGGATTGCTTATGATCTCTAAGACGGATCATGAAAGATGCCATATCTCTTCATCCCTCCCCAAGGTAAGATGCTGACTTCATCCTACCCGATCTGGATGTTCCTGACCGGGTATTGGATGTTTCGTGTAAAAGGTCCCGGAAAAAGCCACACTAGACATAAGGTCAGGAGCGCTGTTTCGGAAGAGGTTTGTTCAATACAGTGAGTTTCAGAGCGGACAATGGCCACGGGTGGTGCATGGCCTGGACGTCTCACAGATATCGGTGCACTGCACAACAGGCTTTGGAGGTTGCTTTTTTAACAGCTTAACATGTTCATGGGGAAAGGCCTTCACATGCACAAAAAGTCACCAGTTCAACTCAAGTGCATCTTAGGCTGATACGTCATGTTCATCTCATCGCTGTTCGCGGTCCCGCTTGGGACCGGTACGAAGTAATCTAACTGCACGTCCATTGCGGGACGAGGGGAGTTCATCCTGACCACACTCCCTGAACTGCGATTGAAGCGGGATGAGAGATTCCCCTCCCTGGCCTCAGGAATCTGCTTGTCACACTTCTCGTTCCAAGACAAGTGCCTGTGAGGTAGGGCTCGTCACGCAACGTGCCATTCTCCAACTAGTGGCAGGAGTGCGAAGTGCCATTCGCCAGTACATTCCCTATGGAGTCAGCAACGCAGTGCAGAGAGATTAAAAGACAAACGCCTGAAACTTAGCTCCGTAACGCATTGAAGGCAAGGCTTCAGAGAATCGAAACATCGAAAAACGGAAGGTTGGGCCAGAAAAAAAAAACGGAGAACAAAGGCATGGAATTTCACATCTCATCACGGAACGAGGATGTGATGTAACAGTCATGCCGGTATCATCCATCACGCCCGTGCATACACGGGGACAGGGAAATAACCGGAAGAAAACCACGTGACCGCAACCGACATCAACACGCAATGAACTTCCTCCTGGGACGAGAATGGACGTGAAGTAACCGTCTTAGAAATGGGGAATGCCCGGACCCATTGTGAATCCCTAAACTGCTGCTCAGTGAAGGCAATACAGACAAGGGATTCTACACCAGCTTTAGAGAAAAATGTGCAAATTCGGTAGAGAAGGGACATTTCTAAATCGAGCAAGAAGGACCTCAAGAACTGTTGTTGATCATAAGCTGAATGGGAGCCCAGAGTGTGGTGTGGCTTTCTGGGAATTGCAAGATTCATGCCTGGGTGGAGAGTATTGTTTTGCAATAGCGCCTTCTAACAGCAGCACTTCCCAGCCTCAGCTCCCCAGATATTCTTGGACCAAAAAGTCCCAGAAGCCTTCTCTGTTGCTGGCCAAGATTTTTCCCAGAATTCTGCCTGGTGGTGTAGGGGATTCTGGGTAAATTCATGGAATGGAAGTTGAAATAAATAAATAAGTCCAAATGTCCCACCATCACCTCCAGAAGAGAATTCTAGGTCACTCCCCAAAGTCCAGCGCAACCTCCTGTTCTAATATTTCTTACGACAAGACAAAAACAGTTTAACTAGTTTCTAACTGTTTATTAGGCCTAGCTGCCTTTTTTTTTTTTTTTTTGCACAACAGAGGGAAACAGCCATTTGAAAAGTCTCTGTTGCTTTTTGAAAACAGAAACACACCTACACAATGTTCCGGGAATGTTTTAGAACAAAAAATTAAAAATAAGAATTAAATAACTCAAAAAAGCAGGAGACATCCTATTAGAACGTCACATTCCCTTTTATTTCAGCAATCAGCAGTAATATATTCTCTTCTCTGTTCTAAAATCGCTTTTTTCCCCTGCCCGAGTGTAGGATCAAACACCCCTTTTAAACATTCATGCGCCATTTAGTAGAGAGTAAATATTCATGTGCTTATAGCTTGCAAAGACAGGATGCCGTGCAAAACATCTACACAGAAAAACAAAGCTTCTCTCCAATGGATCTCACTCGTATCGTGTTCGTTCAATGATATTCACAAAACTTAAGCTGTCTTTCTGCCTTGAAGGAACCGAGATCATAGAATCATAGATTCATAGATTCATAGAGTTGGAAGAGACCTCAAGGGCCATTTAGTCCAACCCCCTGCCATGCAGGAACCCCATCACAATATTTTCGAAAGATGGCCATCCAGCCTCTGCTTAAAAACCTCCAAAGAAGGAGACTCCACCACCCTCCTTCGTGGCAGCATCTTCCACTGCGGGCAGCTCTAACCGTCATGAAGTTCTTCTTAATGTTCAAATGGAATCTCTTTTCCTGTAGTTTGAAACCATTGCCTTTAGACCTAGTCTCTGAAACCATGGAAAAACAAACCTGTTCCCTCCCTTTCAAAGATTTAAACATGGCTATCATATCCCGTCTCAGCCTTCTTTTTGTTAGGTTAAAGATTCCCAGCTCCCTAAGCCGTTCCTTGTATGACATTTCTTCCAGACCTTTAGCCATCTTGGTCGCCCTCTTCTGGACCTGTTCAAGGTTGTCAACATCCTTTTTAAATTGAGGCACACAGAACTGGACACAGGACTCCAGGTGGGGTCTGACCAGAGCAGAATAGAGTGGTACTATTACCTCCCTTTCTCCAGACACGATGCTTCTGTTGATGCAACCAAGAATCGTGTTGGCTTTCTTAGCCGCCACATCACACTGCTGACTCATGTTCAATTTGTGGTCCAAACACATGAGATGTTGACCTTCATCCTGAAACCTGCATCCCCTTGTTGAGATTTATCCAGCCAGGGTTCTGATGACCAACGTGGTGGAGGTACGCGACTGGTTTGATATTCTGCATGATTCTCAGATGATCAAATTAAGTCAAATAAGCTCGCTTAAGATGGGCACACCATTTTATTTATTTATTTATTTATTTATTTATTTATTTATTTATTTATTTATTTATTTATTTATTTATTTGGATTTGGATGCATATGGGTGCTAGGATCACAGCAAAGACTGTATCTCTGTGTAGACTTCAGTGACCCTATGCAGCCTTGGTGCAGTCTGATCCACCTAAGCCGGCCAGCCAAGCACTGACTCTGCCTCCTTGTGTTTGCGTTTTTGTTTCACTTACTTTTTGCAGAATTGTTGAGTGGTTGCAAAGGCCATCCACCGCCAGATAGAAAAGAGGTGAACCTTAACCTTAGGAGTCAAATAAATCTCTGGAGTAGAGATGGGCACGAAACAAGCGATTTTTCGTTTTCATTTTCATTTTTTCATTTCGTTACGTAACGAAACGAAAAATGAATTTTGACTCCAAAATGAAACGAAACGACCCAAAACACGAAAAATTTTGTCGACCGTTTCGTTTTCGTTACGGCAAATACATTGAACTGTAATGAATGCTAACAAAACAGCAATTTTTCGTTTTTGTTTTTGTTTTTTCGTTTTGTTACCTAACGAAACAAAAATGAAATTTTTTGCAAAAAAACTCATGAAAACGAAAACGAACCGAAACGGACCCCTAAATGACCAAACGACAAATGAAACACCATTTTTTTTGAGTCGTGCCCATCTCTACTCTGGAGAGAAAGTGAAACAGAACAACCTACTGAATCTGGGTAACAGAGAAACCAGCCAAGATAGGGCATCGTAGAAAAGAAAGCAACTGACCAACTGTGGAAATCTGGGTGTGATAAATCATCCTCTCCCTGATGGGCGGTCCCCCCATGGCAATTCGCATTAGGAATTAACTAGAACTCTCAGAGTGGCGTGCTGTCCCTTGCTACATTTTTATTAATAATCCAAAAGCCATCAGCACAAGGGTACCTTCAGTACATAATGGTCCCCTCTACCGAACAGGGACTTTTTGTATGGTCTTAATGCCATAGTAGCCCATAACTCAAAAAAAGAGGAAAAAAAGTGGCAGACGCAAAACGATTGGCTATACATCACGGACACATGCTACATTCAACCTGAGCTCTCTTTTATGAGCGTGAGTGTGTGTGTGTGTGTGTGTGTGTGTGTGTGCATTTCATTCATAAAGTCACCCTTTCAGGGCATTGGAAATTAATGCTCATTTTATTCATTCTTCCTGGTTCCTTCCTTCCATATCCCAGGTATATTGGCCTCCCTGTCTTCTGTTTTATCCTCCAGGGATGTTTAAAAGAGGGGCCCAGTAAAGCCCACGTATGAAGGAAGAGGAAACGGGCATGACTCTGGACCCACATTTGTGCAGCATGTGATGGGGGGAGGTGGGGAGGGCTACGGAATATTACAAGCCCTCCAGCAACAAAATATGCTCATTCAATCTGCTCCGGAGGACGTTTGAGGCAGATTTTCTCCTGCCCACCCTGCCTGGATCAGATGCAAGAGGCATACAGTCTGCATTCTGGAAGTCACACATTACTGGACAGTGGCCAAAGTGTCCCCCCAAAAAATGCCTGTTTAAAAAGTACGCAAGGAGGGGGGGGGAGAAATGGCCTTTCACATGTGCACATGTTGTTGTGGGCCAAAAGCAACCTCCAAAATCTCCAGCCCTCGACGGCCCTGCTCAGCTCTTGCAAACTCAATCTTGTGGCTTCCTTTAGGGAGTCTGCCCATCTTGTATTTGGGTCTGCCTCTTTTCCTGTTGCCTTCCGCCTTTCCTTGCATGACAGCCTGTTTCCAAAGAATCCTGCCTTCTCAGGATACGGCCAAAGTAGGACAACCTCAGTTTCAACATTTTGGCCCCCAGAGAGAGCTCCGGCTTGATTGGATCTCAAATCCACTTGTTTGTCTTTCTGCCAGTCCCAGGGACCCGCGAAGCAATCCTCCAGCACTATGCATCATGCAAACCCATGTTCTTCTTCCCCCTGCCAGTTTTCCTAACTGCCAACTTAAAGTCCACTCCCTGAACGAAACAGACCGTTGATGTGCTTTTTTGTTCTTTTTTCATGACTCCAAGCAATCCATACAACTTGAAAAACAAGGCGGGAAGGAGAGGGGCAGTTTCCTGTTAAAAAGTGCTTACAAATGGAGGGAAGTAGGCAGAGACCAGATGGGGCAGAAAGGATAGAATCATAGAATCATAGAATCATAGAATCATAGAATCATAGAATCATAGAGTTGGAAGAGACCTCAAGGGCCATCTAGTCCAACCCCCTGCCATGCAGGAACCCCATCACAATATTTCTGACAGATGGCCATCCAGCCTCTGCTTAAAAAGATAAGGCTGTGGATTTTGGATTGGGACAACCTGCCAGAGTTTAGGACTCCTGGGGGGGGGTCTAACCACCACCACCACCACCATCTGCGGCCACCGAAGCATTTGAGTCCAAGTGAGGGCTCAAGGTCAGGGGGGAGCATCTTTCATCAGGAAGGACAGTGAAACATATTCAGTACATCAAGCAGGTAAAAACCGGGCCCAAGTGCCTTAGGCTTAGGTTTATGAGTGGGCTCAGCCAGGCAGGCATGTGCAGTCCAGAAAAGTAACTTTTCCAGGCTTTGAACCACGCCTTCCTTCTGATACGCACGGGGCATCCTTGTCAGAGACCTGCCAACACCTGTGAATGTGTTTGTGCCTTTTTCATCCTTTTAAATAACTTAGTTCGCAGTCGCACAGGCAATAAGAACCACATATAAACGTCATTTAAATCGATCTAGCTTTTATCGTTCAACAGCGCAGGGCTGGAGTTGATTTATATCAGGTGCAAAGCAATTTTTTTTTCAACTGGTCAACAAGGGCATTTTAAAAAATACTTGCTTATGAAATCGATTCGGCTCAATGAAGTTTTGGGGACATGATTCGACTTCAGCAGTACAGACACCAAAACCAGTTTACATAATAGAACTAAATTGGTTTCCATTCAGTGCATGTGAGCACAGCCCCTGGTTTAAATACCATCTGACTTGAACCTAATTTTTAAAAACTCTGAACAGAAATCAGTTCAAATTGGCATGGTGATAACAGCCTCGCATCCAAGAGAAGGGGTTGTTCCTCTACTATATTCACTTTTCCCCCTTTGTCACAGCTTATGCAGGGGAATGATTTACCCCAATAAAGGGTTAGGGTCCATTGCCCAGCTCCAGTGACATAGATCAGAAGGAACAACTAAACTAGATTCATAGGGGAGGTCATAAGGTATCTGCCAGGTGGTTCTCTCAATTTTAAAAGGATGTTGATAACCTTGAGTGGGTGCACAGGAGGATGACTAGGATGATTGAACGTCTGGAAGAAATGTCTTACAAGGAGCGGCTTAGGGAGCTGGGAATGTTTATCCTTACAAAAAGAAGGCTGAGGGGAAAATATGATAGCTATGTTTAAATATTTGAAAGGATGTCATAATGAAGAAGGTACTGGCTTTGTTTTCCATGGCTCCAGAGACTAGGATGCGGGGAATTGGCTCAAACTACAGGAAAAGAGATTCCATTTGAACATTAGGAAGAACTTCATGACAGTTAGAGCTGTCCAGCAATGGAAGATGCTGCCACAAAGGAGGGTGGTGGAGTCTCCTTCTTTGCAGGAGGTTTTTAAGCAGAGGCTGGATGGCCATCTGTCAGGAGTAGTACTGTGATGTGGGTTCCTGCATGGCAGGGGGTTGGACTGGATGGCCCTCAAGGTCTCTTCCAACTCCATGATTCTACGAGTCTATGAAATGGCACTGAGAGATACCCTGCCTCTCTCTCCAACCCGGAGGTTGTCCTTAGGTGTCTATCATGATAACCATTGATGCGCTTGTTCTCCATAAAGCTCAGAGGGGGGCAACAAGAGTGATCAGGGGGCTGGAAACCAAGCCTTATCAAGAAAGACTGAAAGAACTGGGCATGTTTATCCTGGAGAAAAGAAGACTTAAGAGGGGCAGGATCTCTTCTCGACCATCCCAGAGTGCAGGACACACAACAGCGGGCTCAAGTAACAGGAACCCAGCTTTCAGGTGAAGATCAGGAAAAACATCCTAACTATTAGAGCAGTACAACAGTGGAACCAATGACCTCAAGAGGTGGTGAGTATAGATGGGCACGAATTGAAAAAAATGGTGTTTCATTTCATTTCGTTAAGGAGGTCAGGTCGGGTCGGTTTGTTTCGTTTTTTGGGAATTTTTGCGGAAAAATTCATTTCATTGTTTCATTAATTCGTTATTCGTTTTTACCCCCCTTTTCCCAGCACCCACTGTGCAGCACCTGGGGCCCCATCGGCGCTGGGTTTTAAAATTTATTTTTCTTTATTTTAGGGTGCCGAGTCGACCAGGCCACCTTTGGGGTCCAGTCGGCACTTCTTTTTTAAAAAATTAAAATTGTTATTTTATTTTATTTTATTTTTTTCACTTACGGGTTTGCCCCGTGCAACAACTGTAGTGTGGGGCTTTTGTTTTTGTTTTTCTTTCAGTGCCGACCACCCCTGGGGCCTGGTCGATGCTGGTTTTAATTAAATTTAATTAAATTTATTTATTTTTATTTTAGGGTGCCGACCAGGCCACCCTTGGGGCCTGGTCAGTGCTCCTTTTTATTATTTTTATTTCTTTTATTTTCTTTTTTTACTGCTGACTAGAGATGGGCACGGAACGAACATTTTTTCGTTTCCGTTACCGTTTGTCGTTTCTGTTACATAATGAAACGACAAACAAAAATTGTGATGAAAATGAAATGAAACGAACAGAACCACTTGTGGTTGTTACGTTTTGTTTCCATTCATGGCAACGCGCAATGAAATGAGCTGTTTTAAATGTTAAAAAACGCCCTGGACATCCGTAAAAACGCAGCGAGAATTATTTATATTGTCTGATAATACCTACCAGGGGGGTTGGGGTCCTTAAAACTTTTTTTTTGTCTTCTCCCATCGCGATGTATTTTTCTTTTCCCTTTAAAATGGATGTCGCCACCAGCCACAAAATGGAGGCAAGCCATGTGATGGGATCATGTTCAACCAATAGCATGCCCAGGTTGCAGACTGGGCAGGCAGGTCTGGCAGCCACAGAGGGCATAAAAAGCTCTGGCAGCCCCTGTCCTCCTTGCAGTCTCTGGTGGGAGTTAGGGTGGGATTGCTGTCTCTGCCGCGACTCTAGCTTCAGTCCTGCAACCTCCCTGTGTGCGTGCATGCATGCTGCGTACCTCTCGGTGAGTACCCTCCCTTGCCCCGCAGTGCAGTCACTCTGCGGCTGCCTTGCACCCTGGGCAACGCCCGCCGCTGCCTTTGCTGCCTCCCTGCATACCTAGTCTATACTGTGTCTCTGCCAGCATCCATTTTTTTTTAGTGTTTTCCCTCTGGTCTGGGGCGTTGGTGGATGCCTGCGCACAGAAATGCTTTAAAAAATCGCGCAAAAAGCGGGTAGAAACGACAAACAAAAAACGAACAACGGTAATGAAATTTTTCCAAAAATTCGCGACAAACGGAAACGAACCGAAACAGACCTCTCGACGACAAACGAAAAACCGAAATGCCATTTTTTTGTTTCATGCCCATCTCTACTGCTGACCACATCGGCTTTTTTCCCCTGGTCGCCATCCCTGGGAGCCAGGAAGACCAGACCTCCGGACCAGCACCAGGTAGGAGACATCTCCACCCCCCCTCCATTAACAAAATGAACCTAACTGAACCAATTTTTCTCGGTTCATTTCATTTCCTGTTAAATTTGCCCCTAGGGTTGTTATTTGTTTAATTACATAACAAACCAAATAATGGATAATGAAATGGGGAAAATTCATTTAGTGCCCATCTCTGGTGGTGAGTTCTCCAGCACTGGAAGCCTTCAATAGAAATTTGGAGCCCCACCTTGCAGGTACCCTTTGATCTGTATTCCTGCATGGAGCTGGGGAGTTGGACTTGACAGCCTTAGAATTCTACGATTCTACGGTATGAAGTCTTCTTTCTTTCACTACCAGCGCTTGGTTTGCTGATCATCCTTGTTGCCCTCCTCTGAACTTGCCACAATTTGTCAGTATCCTTCTTAAAGTGTGGTGTCCAAAACCGGACACACTACTCCAGATGAGGTCTAACTGGTGCTGCATAGAGGAGGATGGGCACCTCATGGGATCTGGAGACTTCGCTTCCATTAATGCTATACATTCTAATTACATTTCTGCACCCATTTCACAAAAGTGCTCTCCTCTCCTCTCCTCTCCATCTCTCTTTTGTGACTGAGTCAATCCTCATTATGGAATGTTTGCCTGTTTAATTCCTGGAAATTCTGTCAACGCTGTAGACCAATAAAACCATTTTAAGGGGAGAAAAAGAAGAGGCAAAAGAAAGAGAGATGAATGAACAAGCAACTCCAGAAATCATTATGTAAGCATTTAATTAGGGCTTAAGCCTCTGTTAGGCTGCAGCTGGCATCTTTTTGCTTTTACGGGACACCACGGGCTGTCATCGGAAACATGTCCAGTTTCCTGAACGTATTTTATTATCAGAAGAAAACATTTGTTCAAATTAAAACCTTGGAGAGCTGCATTTGCATCCCAGACCAGAAGTTCGGCAGTGTCGTTTTAGCTGTCTGAAACCCACGAGCAACATCTCCTTAATCATCGTTATTTTTCTATCAGAAGGTAAATCCCAGGGTTCCTCGTCTAACCCTATCACACATCCTTTAAAACCCAGATCTAATTTTCTGATAAACCGGCTCCAAAAATCTTGTCCCCACTGTCATCGGGCTTAAAAAAAAAAAACGGTAGTGCCCCCTTTAGCGAGTTCTAGCAAACTTTCCAAGACCTACCAGAGCTCCTGGGTATTTTTTTGCTCCGCTTAAAAATGCACATTTTCCCCAGCATGGGGGTGCATATGATCTGTTTTTTCAGCGGTTTTTAAATACTTTTATTTTAGTGCCCACCAGCTGGCCCTGGGGCTGATTGGCACTGTTTTTAAAAACATTTTTATATTTATCCCCCACCCCCCGCCAGCACAAGTCAACTGGCCTTTGGGGCAGTCGGGGAATTTTTAAAAAAGTTTACATTTTTTTTCCTTAGCCCCCACCAGCCAGCCCTGGGGCTGTTCGGAGGTTTGTTTTTTTAATTTTTATTTAAATCCTGGCCAGCTTAGCTAGTGATGAATTGAAGACTTCTGGGAGTTGCAGTCCAGGAACATCTGGGGAGCCATAGGTTGAGAACCACTGGGATAGGTCAAGGCGGGCAGAGGGCTACCAAGCCATGGACAGGATACCAGTGTTGAAATGGCTCCATAGAAAAGCACAGTCCTCTGCTTCTAATTTGAAATAAATTAAATAGCTCCCCTCGCAGCCTTGGTTATCCAGTAGAGATGGGCACGAAACAGAAAAACGGCGTTTCGGTTTTTCATTCGTCGTTGAGAGGTCTGTTTTGGTTCGTTTCCGTTTGTCATGAATTTTTTGAAAAATTTCGTTACCATTGCATTTTCAGCACAATTTTTGTTTGTCATTTCATTACGTAACGGAAATGACAAACAGTAACGGAAACGAAAAAATGTTCATTCCGTGCCCATCTCTAGTCAGCAGTGAAAAAAAGAAAAGAAAAGAAAAGAAAAGAAATAAAAATAATAAAAAGGAGCACTGACCAGGCCCTGAAGATGGCCTGGTCGGCACCCTAAAATAATAATAATAATAAATAATTTTTAAAAAGCACGGGGCCTGAACCCGGAAGTGGGGGGGGGGATAAAATAAAATAAAAAACAAATAAATAAATAAAAAAGGGAGCACCGATCGGACCCCAAGGGGTAACGGAAATGAAAATTTCGCCGTTCCGTGCCCATGTCTATTATCCAGCTCATTAGTCCAGCTCAGAGCATCGCTTATCTCTTCTGTTTGCTCTCTACCTGCGCATCTGCGAACGCTTCGCCGTCTGAGAGTGAGAGAAGCCGTTGGAGAACCTCCGTGAAAGGCAGTGGCTCCCAACCTTGGGTATTAGCCCAGGTGTTCTTGGACTCAAACTCCCAGAGGCCTTCGCCGGCAGCTGTGCACGGTGGAGTTTCTGGGAGTTGTAGTCTGCAACCACCTGGGATGGAGAACCCTTGTTCCAGATTGACAGCTTGATGAGGTCCAAAACAATTCACACAGAAGGCAAGCGTTCACGGCTTCTGGAGCCTCTCATCCTCTAAAGATGATTAAAACCAGGAAGAAATGGAGGAAGCAGACCATCATCTCTTTCCTGCCTTTCAGAGGAGGCAGGAAACCGGACATGTTTCCAATGACAGCCTGTGGTATCCCATAAAATCAAAAAGATGACAGCTGCAGCCTAACAGAGGCTTAAGCCCTAATTAAATGGTTGCATAATGATTTCTGGAGTTGCTCGTTCATTTATCCCTTTTTCTTTTGCCTCTCGTTTTTCTCCCCTTAAAATGGTTTTATTGGTCTGCACAGTGTTGACAGACTTTCCTGGAATTAAACAGGCAATCCCAGGACAGTTGCAACGCCCATTTATTTATTTATTTATTTATTTATTTATTTATTTATTTATTTATT
>JAHTLZ010003311.1:421546-434027 GCA_023846285.1 Phrynocephalus versicolor
ATTTATTTATTTATTTATTTATTTATTTATTTATTTATTTATTTATTTGGTCTTGTTTTGTTTTTTAAATGACAGCTGCTACCAGGGAAGTCCAAAACCAGGCTCTGCGTCGCCCACAGAAAACGCCACAAGGTACAAATACTGTCCATTCCCCCCCCCACTTTTTTTCTTCTTCTTTTTGCATGTTCTTGGTAGCTTTAATGTTACCTTTTAAAGTTCTAAGATGCCTCTTCTAATTCCTTGTTCTTAACTTGAATATGTTTTGAATGTTCTGGGCCGTATATTGTCCCTCATTATTGTTAGCCACCTTGGGTCCTTTTCCAAGGAGAAAGGCGGGGTTAAAATATTCTAAATAAATAAATAAATAAATATTTTGTCATTTTGGTGGCCCCCTCCCAGTGTGGTGCTCAGGACACGCGCCCAACCCCTTTCCTCCCCGGCTAGCAGGCCATAATAGAGTTTGCAAGTGCGTCTTGGGACAAAGGTGTCAAGCTATTTATACAATCTTTTTTTGCCCACCGACATACAACACTCCCCCCCAAAAAAAAGACATTACACAACATCACCTGGGACACCTGCAGTCTTATTGGCTACTTCCTTCCACAAACTTCTAAAAACTGCAAGGGGAGTTCAAATTTCAGAGCAACAGACCTGCTCCTTTGTTATGAGAAATCCAACACAGCAATGGTGTGCTTCCTTAATAAAACAAACAGGTTAGTTGTTCTAGAAGGTTCCGTGCACGCAGAAAGACTTTGTGCCAAACCCAGCCAAGGAGAAGCTTGGCGTTTGCCTTGTGGCATCGTGGCGTCGGTGTGAGGATTCAGGATTTGGGCTGAGTCGTCCGCTGGGCGTCTGAGCCAGTTCCCGGTGATACTCTTGCCAAAGCTGTTGGCGTGGAGATAAAAGATTGGCTCCCTCCCTTGTGCCTCTTTAAAAACACAGTTGTTTTCTAATTAAATCTTTAAATGGGAATTATTGGGGCGATTTATAAAAGAGCCTGGTCTGACTGCTGGTTCTAAAAGGATGTTGAGAAAACCCCATTTCTTGGCTCTGTGGTTGAAACTGCGTAGATGGCAGATCAGCACTGGAGGAGGGCTCTAATTTCAAATTCCAAACCAGAAAACTTTCACGGAGGTATTTTTTGCACCCAGCATGTTGTTAGTCTGTGGAACTCCCTGCAACTGGAGGTGGTGATCGGATCTGGCCTGGAGGGGATTGGAAAGATTCCTGGAGGAGAAGTCCATCACAGGTTACAAACCATGATGGAGATGTGTGTCATCTCCAGGCTTAAAACCAGGGTACCTCAAGGGCCAGATGCAGGGGAGTGGTATCAGGAGAAAGAGATCTAGTCTCGTGTGCTCCCAGAGGCATTTGGTGGGGCCACTGGGAGATACAGGAAGCCGGACTAGATGGGCCCTTGGCCTGATCCAGCATGGCTCTTCTTAGGTTCTTATGTATGTGGTTTTCCTTTCTCCCCTAAGAGATATGATCCTCAGAAATCACCTCATCGTGTATGGGAACCTGCCCTTGGAGTAAGCCTCATCCTGTACAAGAACCTACCCTTCTATTAAGCACCGGTCTGCTCCCAGATTGACTACTGCAGTGATCTCTCCATGGGCTGTCCCTTGAGGCTGATCTGGACACTACAGCAGAGTTCAAATGCTGGGGTGAGCAAGTTTGACCCACATTGCTCCAATTTTGGCTCGCCTTCGATGCTTACCCATTATGATCTAGATCAGGTTCAAGGTGTATAAAGCTCTTCCTAGTTCGGGGCTGTGCTACTTGTTGGAGGATCTCTCCCCAATGTCATCTGCCCGACCCACCAGATCCTCCCAAGTTAGGTTCCTCTGTGTTGCCACTCCGAGACGGGCCTGGGAGTTTTGTAGAAGGAATGGCAAACCAATTCTTTGGAACTAGCTTCCAACAGAGTATAACTGTCCCTCTGCTAACGTCCAGAAGGCAGCTCTTCAGAGATGCCTTCCATCTTGATCCTGCCTGATGCGTCCGGCAACCCCCATTTCACTCTTATAGGGAAAAAATGGCTTTTATATATCATGTTTATTTCAATTTTTTGTTTGTTTCTACGATTGCACACATTTTTGTTGTTTATCGGTTATTCTGCTTTTTTGTGAACCTCCCAGAATAGTGTATCACACTAATGCAGTGGTTCTCAACCTGGGGGTCGGGACCCCTTTAGGGGTTGAATGACCATTTCACAGGGGTCGCCATGAGCCCAGGAAGAAAAAGGCATAAACGGCTTGGGTCTGGAGGAGGAGTGGGAGGAAGGGGGGAAGGAGTGAGTTACAGCTTGATAGGTCGGAGGGGATGTCAGTCAATGACACCGGAGGCTGCAATTGGCTGAGGGTACCTGTCGATAGAGGGAAGTTCTCTATGGCACCTGTGGCAGTGACCTGCCAAAGGGGGCTTGTGGCCTCTTCCAAGGAGGGCAAGGAAGTCACCACAACATGAGGAACTGTATTAAAGGGTCGCGGCATTAGGAAGATTGGGAACCATTGCACTAATAGGTGGTATATAAAGCTGGAGGGATGGAGGGATGGAGGGAGGGGTGGAGGGATGGAGGGATGGATGAACCAACCAACCAACCAACCAATCAACCAACCAATCAATCAAGAGGTCATCAAAAACTCCCAGCTCTTATACATATGGTAATACCAAGGGTATTAATCCTGCACAGTCTGGCTGCACTTCCTGTTCTGACAGCTGTCAGTATAAGTAGTACAGTGGACCCTTGTATAACAAACAGCTTGTGAAACATAAAATTTGTACAAGATAAAAAATTCCAGAGATAGGGGAAATTTGCTTAACATAATCAATCGCCTATGGGGAGAATCCATACAACATAAAAATGGGATCACTCTGTTTTCAATGCATTCCTATGGGAAATTGGTATAAAGGAAAATTTGCTTAACATAATTTCATTTGGAACGAGTTAATTCCTTTATACAAGGTACCACTGTACTTAGCCTCTAGAAGTGACATCATCGGCAGGTTCCAGTACTCCAGTCCCCATCATCCTGTGCCAGGTGATGGTCTGGTGTAGAGATGGGCATGACAAAAAAAATGGTTTTTCATTTTTCATTTTTCGTTGAGGGGTCCGTTTCGGTTGTTTTCATTTTCGTTGGGTTTTTCTGCAAATTTTTTGTTTTCGTTTCATTACCTAATAAAAATGAAAAACGAAACCTAAAACGAAAAATTTCTGTTTCGTTAGCATTGTTTTCAGTTCAATGTGTTTGCCGCAATGAAAACGAAAAACACGGCAAAAATTTTCGTTTCATTTTCGTTTTTGTTTTTTTTTTGAAATTTTTTTGTTTTCGTTTCATTACCTAATGAAAACGAAAAAACAAAAACGGAAACAAAAATTTCGCTGAGTCGTGCCCATCTCTAGTCTGGTGGAAGGGGTGGTATCATTTCCACAGCTGGTGGGCCACTCCAACACTAAAGAAAGATCTGTCTTTTGCCGGGAATGCTGGAGAGAGCGAGAAGTGCTGTTCTTGTTCAGCTTATACCCAAGAAGTATATCACAAGTAGAGATGGGCACGAAACGAACAATTTTTCGTTACCGTTTTCATTTTTTTTTCATTATGCAATGAAACGACAAACGAATTTTGTCTCTAAAATGAAACGAAAGGAACAGAAACACCGGAAATTTTGTTGTGCATTTCGTTTTCGTTATGGCAATACAAGTGAATTGCTTTAAAAAATCACAAAAATCACAAAAAATTGAAATAAATGGAAACGAAATGGTAATGAAATGAACTAAAACAAAAACGAATTTTTTGCAAAAATTCACAAAAAACAGAAACGAACAGAAACAGATTCCCTAAACAACAAACGACAAACAAAACACCATTTTTTTTATTCGTGCCCATCTCTAATCACAAGGGCACTTCTTAGGAAATTTGGGGAAGGATTTATCCTCTGTCTCACACTCTCTTCTGAATTAGGAGTACGAACCTTAAATATTTAACCCGGGGGGGGGGGAGAGCACAATTTGATATTCCCTGTCAGCTTTATAAATATGCAAAGTACTTGCCCTGAGTGCTTCCAAAGGTAACAGTTGTGAAACTTAATGGAAGGGGGAGAAAAAGGTCTCCATCAGGTTTGAGTCCTCCGTCTAATTAACTTCCCGAAACATATTTAACATCGGTTCGGTCATACAACCTCAGTTCACTTGAAGGGAAGTAAAAGTTCAGTGGTGAGGAAAGCATCCCATAATAGGCACCCTGACACAAAAAGTGCAACCTGCCCATTCACGTCTCATTAACGTAATGTGCCCCTGAATTTTACTGGTCAGGGAAGGCAGCGAGGAATTAATTAAGCTGGGACAGAAACAATCAAATGGCTAGCAAGGTTTTTAGGAGAGAAGTAACGTTAGGATAAGGAAAGGAAACCTTTGACTCTAATTTTGCTGGGGGCAAAATTCACCCCGTTTTTTGGTCCAAACTTTACAGAAGATCTCCAAGGGGCTACGGCTACCTGGGACATAGAACCAGCTTCTGTGTGCAGAATACAAGACATGCTGCATCTCTGGAATGGTCCTAACTTAATATTTATGAATTTATTTATTTATACAGAGATCGCATTATACCCCTATTGAAAAAGCAGCTCCACTGGCTGCCAATTTCCTACCGGGCAAAATTCAAGGCGCTGGTTTTAACCTACAAAGCACAAAATGGCCTAGGTCCAAACTACCGCAAAGATCGAATCTCACAGTATGAAGCGACTCGGGTGTTAAGGTCATCAGGAGAGGTGTTTTCACCCTCACAGGTACGTCTCGTGGGAACCCATGAAAGGGCCTTCTCGGCAGCTGCACCCAGACTCTGGAGCTCCCACTTGAGGCCAGGACTGCCCCATCTCTGACTCCTTCCGGAAACAGGCAAAGACCTTTCTCTTCAGGCAAGCTTTCCCTGAATGATGGACTACCTATTACGTGACCTTTATATGAAGCTACCATACATGATCACATAGACATAGTATTTATATATTTTGTGATTGCATTGGCACTGTGTTTTCAATTGCTAGTTTCCCTCACTCATAACTTTTCATGGAATTTTCCAATCTCTTTTTAACTGCTTTGTTCTCTTGTAGCTTTAATGTAATGTTGTCTTTTTAATGCTGTAAGATGCTCCTTAACTCCCTGCTCTCAATTACTTGAAGATGTCTTAAGTGTAGTGGACTGTATATTGTCCCTCATCATCACTGAGGTACAGCCTTCTCTTTCTTGATTTCTTGACGGCCATCTCCGTTGCATGGTTGAACCAAGATTTCCAAAACCTCTTAACTATTTCAGTTTCGTCATTGTCAACGCTAAAGTTGTGTCATTCTTCTACAGTCCTGATTTTCGTCATTTTGTGCAACTGGAGTCCAGATAATGTGGGGTTTGCATGGCAACGTCTCCGGAAGTGAATCCAGTTCCTGTGTGGAGAAAGGAGATTTAAGAAACATCCAAAAAGCAGGCATCACAACTGGGTGAATTATGAGTGTACGAGCCTCTCCCCTCTCCTAAATATTTGGAAAGTCTTCAACAGATTTTGAGTTATTCTTAGTAGCACTATCACAATGAAACTCTCAGTGTGTGTGCGTTCTTGTCAAAGAAAGATTATTTCCATAAATGTGGGGCAACCTTCCAGGTAAGACATACAAGGATAGGAAACTAAGCTAGATTTAATAGAATTCATATCATCTCTGCGGTGTCTAGAGATTTACTTCGTAAAGTAATGAAAAAAAGAGACAGAGAGAGAGAGAACATAAGAACATAAGAAGAGCCCTGCTGGATCAGGCCAAAGGCCCATCTAGTCCAGCTTCCTGTATCTCACAGTGGCCCCATCAAATATGTCTGGGAGCGCAAAAGACTAGATCTCTGTCTCCTGATACCACTCCCCTACGGTCCTGCCAGATGACTAAACCATGGTGCCATCATTTAGGATCATCGTCATCTTAGAACTTCAGGGCAGGATGGGACCCCCTGGATCATTGGGTCCAGACCCTGTCAAGGAGGCCCGCTGAGGAAATGAACTCCCTACCTAAACCGCTGCTGCTGCTGCTGCTGCTGCTGCTGTGCACTTTCAATTTGCCTTTCACGGATGGCAGCCCTATGAACGAGCAATCTCCCAAATGCCCTGTCCTGCAGACTCAAGCTCGTTCCTTTAGAGATTCAGTCCATCTTGTATTGGGTCTTCCTCTTTCCCTGATGCCTTCAGCCTTTACAAGCGTTATTGTCTTTCCCTAAAAACTTTGCCTTCTCGTGATGGTGCTTCAGCTTCAACATTTTTCCCTCCGGAGATATTTCAGGCCTGATTCGATCCAGGGCCCACTTATATGCCATTCTGGAAGTCCAGGGGCTCCAAAGAGCTCTCCCGCAGCACCTCAGTTCATTTCAAACAAAGCAGGGTTGTTTTAGGGCAGCCAAATGGCGGATGTGGCTGGAAACCACCATTTTGCCCCTGAATCCATTTGGAAACAAAGCTACACATCACTGCCATGTGATTGAGACGTACAAAATAATGCAGGGCATGACTCAAGTGGACAGAGGGACACTCTTCTCCCTCTCACAAAAGACCAGAACTAGGGGACATCCACTCAAACTGTGAGATGGGAGAGTGAGAACAGGAAAAGAAAATATTTTTTTACCCACTGTGTTGTTAGTCTGTGGATCTCCCTGCCACAAGAGGTGGTGATGGCATCTGGCCTGGATGCCTTCAAAAGGGGATTGGGCAGATAGATTCCTGGAGGAAAAGTCTATCACAGGTGACAAACCATGATGGAGATATGTAATCTCCAGGCTTAAAACCGGGGTACTTCAAGGGCCAGATGCAAGGGAGTGGTATCAGGAGACAGAGATCTAGTCTCATGCGCTCCCAGAGGCATCTGGTTGGGGCCACCATGAGATACAAGAAGCTGGACTAGATGGGCCTTTGGCCTGATCCAGCAGGGCTATTCTTATGTTATGTTCTGTTCTGTTCTGTTCTGTTATGTTATGTTATGTTATGTTATGTAGGTTCAAGGGAAGCAAAAAGCCAGTCCTAAAGCACTGGCCAACAGAAAAAGCTGCTTTGGGCACAAAAGGGAATACATTTCCAAATTCCTTCTCAATTTGCCCCGTTTTCCTTCACGAATTGTTCAGCGGGTCATTTTGGCTCATCATTAGAGATGGGCACGACTCAGAAAAATTTTTCGTTTTCGTTTTCGTTTTCGTCTAGGGGTCTGTTTCGGCTCGTTTCCGTTTTCGTGAGCTAATTTTCAAAATTTTTCATTTTCGTTTCGTTACGTAACGAAAATGAAAAACGAAAACGGAAACGAAAATTTCGCTAAGTCGTGCCCATCTCTACTCATCATAAGCCCTCAGAAGAGGAGACGTCAGGAAAAGCTCTCCTTGGAGAGATCAACACGCAGTTGTAGGAAGTATTTTGTTTCTTGGACTACAACGCCCAGAATCCCCCAGCTTGAATCTCCACCAGCCGTACGGGATTGGAGGATTTGGGGATTTGGGGCTAGGTAATTAAAGACTCCACCCTTCTGCCTGGAGCTCGCACAGTTCTCGTGCAATGAGGCATGGATTCAGGAGTTGGGGCAGACCGCAGGAAAGAAGAGAGAATGGCTTGAGCAGAGTTTTTCATTTGTTGGACTACAAATCCTATATTTCAAGAATTTTTTTTAAAATGGCATTCCTGGTGTTTAATTGCTACCGAAAATCTTCCCCTGGCAGTGACCTTGGGCGCTTTTACAGGACCCCTAAGATCCGCTGGCAACTTAAATTCGGACCAGAGATCTTGGGGGTTTGCTCCTCTTCCTGTGTTCCCACCCTTCCGCACTCCATTGCTCCTGTCTGTGGTGAGGGGAGGGAGAAAAAAAGGGAAAAAAGAATGCAGGCTCACCTCCGCTCTGCCCTGGGGAGCTGCCCCGGGAAGTATTCCAGTCTCTTAAAGGGGCAGGGGCAAAAAAAACCAAACACAAGGTGAGGAGAGCCCGGCACTCACTGCCTTGCAATCTGCATCAGAAAATTTTCACCTTCGGAGACCAGGTACTTGGAAAATGTGCTGGGACGCGCTTAGGTGGGCGTGGTCGTACTTAATTTTTTTAATAGTCCGGAGCTTTTGGGAAAACAATTTTAAGCTCCGCATCTGGGAGCCCTTTGCCTCAGATTTTAGGGGTCGTGTAAAAGCACCCCTTGTCGCCTTTCTATCAGCATCGCAGATGCGACTATTTCAGCCATGGTCTGAAAACAATTGTTCTCAGGATCCGTCCCTGCAGCTGCCTTCAATTCAGAACGGAGATGAAAATCCACAGAGCTGAAATTCAAGGAAGGGAGGCACTCTGGAACTTTGTATAAATTGGCCTAGGAGGAGAGGAACTTGGAATAATATGTCAGTTTTATTTATTTATGTCTTTATGGCTTTATTTATTCCTTTGATTTATCCACCGCCCCATTAGCGCCAAGCACGATCCCGTGTGGTTTACAACAGTAAATAAAACATATGTGGCATATATGAATGAGCTTCACATAAACAATAAAATTAAAACAGCTGGAACATCTTGGTTTAGGAATTTATGAAACGCAAGGGTCCCATAGAGGGTGGAGAGTGAAGTTTACTTTTATTATAATTATTCTCCAGCTGCCAAGGCGGCAGAGTAACCCACCACCACCACCAGCAGGAGGAGGAGTGAATCCCAGGAAAAACAGCAGTAAGTCCTGCAGCCAAACTCAGTTTTCTGGTACATGGATCTCAACAAACATTAAACTGTTGTGTGAATCTCAAGAAAATCCGGTTTCAGCTGATTTAACACCCATTACCTCTTCAAGGCTAGTAACCTTCAAACTACCCTTCTGCTCATGACCTGCTTCATTTACAGCAAATGGTGTAAAAAAAAAAAAACCCAAACATTTAGGTTCATGCTGTGAAAAGCTGCAGCTGCTGATCCCATACGATTACGAAATGAGCTGGTGCCGTTCAAGGCACCGTAAACCCTGCTGGTTGGGCCACTTGATTTTCTAAGGGTATTTGAACATGACCCCTAGACTCCGCCGCAAATGGCTGCCAGCTCTGGAGCTTACAAATTACAATTGTTTCCCCACCAGCTCCGGAGTTTGCAGGAAATTAAGTGCGGCCACGCCCACCTACACGCGTCCCAGCGCACTTTTAATGTACCTGCTCTCGGAGGGTGAAAATCCCCAGATCCGGATGTAATCTGATGAGTGCCGGGCTCTCCTCGCTTCTGGTGGTTTTTTTTTTTTTTTGCCTCTCGCCCCTTTAAGAGAAGGAATCAGGACGACGACGGGGCTCCGGGCGGCTTCGGAGGTGAGCCTGCATTTTTTCCTCTCTTTTTTTCTCCCTCCCCTCACACAGACAGGAGCAAGGAAGTGCGGAGGGGTGGGGACACAGGAAGAGCAACGAACCCCCAAGATCTCTGGTCCGAATTTAAGTGGCCAGCGGATCTTAGGGGTCGTGTGAAAAGGCCCTGAGTAGTGAGGAAAAGAGAGACCACTTAAGACCGGGGTCATACCTGCATTTCCTGCGTAGTTTCCCGTCGGCGAACTACACAGTAAAAGATTGCATGCTAACCAGGAAGAGAAGCGAATTTTGCTCCCGGCCGGCCACGCCCCTAGAACAGCAGTTTCAGCGCAGCTTTCTAAACCACCGCCAGGGACTAGATTTAGAAACTTCACTCGAAAATGCTTACTTGTTTGCTTCTGTTGCAACTACAGGACAATGTTCATCTTAAGATGAAGATTCTTGGTTGCATCAACAGAAGCATCATGTCAAGATCAAGGGTAGTGATAGGAGAAAGGTGGCATAAAAATATAGTTTGTTTGTTTGTTTGTTTGTTTGTTTGTTTGTTTGTTTGTTTGTTTGTTTGTTTGTTTGTTTATTATTATTATTATTATTATTATTATTATTATTATTATTATTATTATTATTATTATTATTATTATTATTATTATTATTATTATTATTATTATTATTATTATTATTATTACCACTCTATTCTGCTCTGGTCAGACCCCACCTGGAGTACTGTGTCCAGTTCTGTGCACCTCAGTTTAAAAAGGATGTTGAGAACCTCGAGCGGGTGCAGAGGAGGGCGACCAGGATGGTTGAGGGTCTGGAGGAAATGTCTTACGAGAAACGGCTTAGGGAACTGGGAAGTTTTAGCCTTTTTTAAAAAAGGCTGAGGGGGGATATGATAGCTATGTCATATTGAAGAGGGAACAGGTTTGTTTTCCATGGTTTCGGAGGCTAGGACTCGGGGCAATGATCTCAAGCTACAGGAATACAGATTCCATTTGAACATTAGGAAGAACTTCCTGAGGGTTAGAGCTGGATGGGAAACGACCAGGGAATACCAGGTGCTGTAGGCGCCTGGAGCAGGAACTGGCAAGCCACTCCTGTATTCCTTGCCAAGAAAACTCCATGGACATGGGGTCACGAAGAGTTGATCACGACTGTAACGACACAACACACACAAAGGAGGGTGGTGGAGTCTCCTTCTTTGGAGGTTTTTAAGCAGAAACTGGATGGTCACCTGTCAGAAATATTCTGATAGGATTCCTGCATGACAGGGGGTTGGACTAGATGGCCCTTGAGGTCTCTTCCAACTCTATGATTCTATGAAGACTGCAGGGTTGGGATTTCGGGCAAAATTCTCTTTTGCTGAGAAGAGCAAGTATGCATCGACTTGAACAGATGACCTGGTCCGTCACACTTATATCTTGTTTATCAGTGACGGGAATTTTAGGGCCTGCCTCCCTGTCAAGCAATTTTAAACCGATTATTTATTCATTTATTTCATTTATTTCAGGCTATGCTAGACAGGGCCCCAGGTGCCGTACTGGGGCTGCAGTGCCTAAATGATGATGGACTCTCGTCTCTATCATCCACACACCATGTGGTCTACTGCTGGCGGAAGAGGTCAAACTTCAAGGCCTTGGAGAGGGAGGGAGTGCCAGGGTGGTGCCCCCACGGAATGGCCCACAGGGTCCTGAAAGAAGTTGCCCCCTCCTCCAACACCAGAGCTTGGCCAGGACTGCTAGGGGAAAGGGTTTGGCTTGCCTCGCCAGTGGGGGGGGGTCCTGGGGCTGGGTCTTCCACCTCTGTCACCAACCCGTGGGTTGAAATGCGGAATCCATGTTTGCTCCCCTGGTGACACTGACCCGAGTTATGGGCTTGATGCTGGCTGTGGGATTTGGGGAGTAATAGTCCCCCCCCAAAAAAAAAGCTCTGCAGGGGTCTACATTAGAGATGGGCACGAATAAAAAAATGGCATTTCGTTTGTCGTTTGTCGTTTGGAGGGTCCGTTTCGGTTCGTTTCCGTTTTTTTGTGAATTTTTGCAAAAAAATGTTTTCGTTTTCGTTCGTTTCGTTACTATTTCATTACCATTTATTTCATTTTTTGTGATTTTTTAAAGGATTTTAAGCAATTCAGTCATATTCCAGTAACGGAAACGAAACGCACCACAAAATTTCTGGTGTTTCTGTTCATTTCGTTTCATTTTAGAGACAAAATTTGTATGTCGTTTCGTTATGTAACAAAACAAAAAAACAAAAACGGAAATGAAAAATTGTTCGTTTCGTGCCCATCTCTAGTCTACATTGTTGTTTCTTTCTTTTGCTAGTCACTGCCAGAATCCCATCTCTTCAGCCCCTGGCATCTAAGAAGGGAGTAGAGGAGCATAGCAAATCAGGGGACTGCAGGTGGCCAGCTGCCATTTGCTGAGCAAACCAGTCTGGAATTGGCGAGGAACTGTTGCAGAGTTTTGAAAAACCTGCTTAAATTCAGGGATTAAAAGAGCAGAATAGCGTCAAGTTTCCCAAAGGGTGGACCACTCCTTTCCTAATTAACTGGCACTTACAGTCTCTTAAGTAACTCACTCCGAGACATTAGTAGTAGAAAGAATAAAAATGCTTCATGGCATATAAATGTGAAGAGAACAACAGGAAACTGACAAGCATGACTCCTTTCAAGATACAGACTTGGAGAGACGACAGAAAGTGGGGGGGGGGAAACACAAAAGCAGAGAGGTGGGTCTCTCTTGGAATTCAGAGGCAGAGAAGGTACACAATATTTTACTGAGGGGTGAAATGACAATCATCTTAGCCCACAGTTATTATTATCCTCCTTCTTCCCGTTGGTGCTTTCAGGAGGTAAGCCTTAAAAAGCAGAAGCAGAGCATTGGAAAAGCCCCAGCTGAGCGTCGCCGTACATTTCCCCACTCCGCTCTTCGAAACACTAGCTTTAAGTGGTCCACATTAAACTGCTATTTTCCTTCTCTCCCCATCTCCTGAAATTACCCCTTCATTGCATAGCTGCCCTAAGTCCTCTTCATTATTTTGGCTATTTAATGGCACCGTAGAAAAGCCATAGCAAGCTAGCAATGTAGAACATACCTCCCCAAGTGAGGAAGGAAGGAAGGAAAGGATAGATAGATAGATAGATAGATAGATAGATAGATAGATAGATAGAT
>JAHTLZ010003311.1:435027-466962 GCA_023846285.1 Phrynocephalus versicolor
AGATAGATAGATAGATAGATAGATAGATAGATAGATAGATAGATAGAAGGAAGGGAGGAAGGAAGGCATGGATGGACAGACAGACAGACAGATGGAAGGAAGGAAGGAAGGAAGGAAGGAAGGAAGGGACTCAGCAGTGGGGCTGATTCTCCAAAATTCAGCTCCTCCACTCTGAAATATACAGAAAGACAGAGTAAGTCTGCCGAAGACACCTAGACTGAAGGACCGGTCCACCTTTTCAGCCTCTCTTGAAACGTACGGTCTAGAGATCCTTTCAAAAATTCTTCCCATCTTCTCGGGTGTTGGGTGATGTGTTCTTACTAGTTTGTTCCAACTGGCAAATTTCACACACACACACACACACACACACACTGCAGTTTCAAGGAGGTCATCATGGATAATTCCACCAGCAGCACAAGGGACTCAGTGCGACCACACCCACCTAAGCCCGTCCCAGCGCACTTTTCAGGTACCTGCTCTCCGGAGGTGAAAATTCCTGATGCGGATATAACGTAGCGGCTGCCGGGCTCTCCTTGCTTCTGTTTGTTCTTTTTTTGGCCCCCACCCCTTTAAAAGATCTGAATGCAGTGCCGGGACAGCAGAACGGAGGTGAGCAGCATTCTTTTCTTCCTTTTTTTCTCCTTCCCCTCACGCAGCCAGCAGCCAGGAGTGCGGAAGGGGTGGGAACGCAGGAACAGCAAAAAACCCCTAAGATATCTGGTCCGAATTTAAGTGGCCAGCGGATCTTAGGGGTCGTGTGAAAAGGCTCTTAGTTCCTTCTCCTCTCCCTGAAGTCACTGGCCTCAAGTGACAGGAAGCCAGATTTCCGTTGAATATTAGGAAAAACTTCCCAACTGTTAGAGCAGTACAGCAGTGGAACCAATGGCCTTGAAAGGTGGTGAGTGCTTCAGTGCTAGAGCCGTTCAAGAGAAAATTAGAAACTGTCTTCCAGATCTGCTTTGATTTGGATTCCGGAACTGATGGCCTTATAGCAAAAGCGAAGCAAAGTGTTCTGCTTATATACCACCCCATACCACTTCAAGTACTCTCTGGGAGGTTTACAGTTTTTAATTATGGTATGCAGACTACACATTGCCCTCCCCCACCAAGCTGGGTACTCATTTTACCGACCTCAGAAGGATGGAAGGCTGAGTCAAGCATGAGCCTGCTACCGGGGATTGAACCCCAGGTCCTGAGCACAGTCTGACCTGCAGTAATACAGGCATTTAACCACTGTGCCACGGGGCGTCTTCCATCTCCATTATTCTAGGATTCCTTATTTCTTCTGGCATCCTTTGCCTCCCAACCAATTACCTCCCTTGGCATCAAAAGGCGGTAATGCGTGCTCTTAGGTTTGGATGCTAAAACCATAAGGCGGTGGTGGGGATTCTGCTGATCTGGCCTTCCTCGCCTCCAGAGATGCAATGCCCTTCATTCATTGTGGGAGATGATGGAAACGGGGAACCTGTTTCTTCCTGAGAGCCAAAGAGCCTTTTCACACAACCCCTAAGATCCGCTGGCCACTTAAATTTGGACCAGAGATCTTGGGGGTTTGTCGCTGTTCCTTTGTTCCCACCCCCTCCGCACTCCTGGCTGCTGTCTGCGTGAGGGGAGGGAGAATAAAAGAAAGAAAAGAATGCCGGCTTACCTCTGTTCTGCCGGTCTCGCTCTGTTCCCGGCAGCATTCAGATCTCTTAAAGGGGCGGGGGGCAAAAAACCAACAAACAGAAGCCAGGAGAGCCCGGCACTCACTAGGTTACATCCGCATCAGGGATTTTCACCCCCGAAGAGCAGGTACCTGAAAAGTGCACTGGGACGCACTTAGGTGGGCATGGTCGCACTTAATTTTCTGTAAACTGCGGAGCTGGTGGGGAAACAATTTTAAACTCCGGAGCTGGGAGCCATTTGCGGCGGAGTTTAGGGGTTGTGTGAAAAGGCTCAAAGGTGTCCTTTCTGGTGTAGTCCATTGTTCAGTTTCCTGAAGTGCAAGAACAGACAAAAGAAAATATTTTTTTCACCCAGCGCGTTGTTAGTCTGTGGAGCTCCCTGCCACAGGATGTGGTGATGGCATCTGGCCTGGATGCCTTCAAAAGGGAATTGGACAGATTCCTGGAGGAAAAGTCCATCACAGGTTAGAAACCATGATGGAGATACGTGTAATCTCCAGGCTTAAAACCGGGGTCCTTCAAGGGCCAGATGCAGGGGAGTGGTATCAGGAGACAGAGATCTAGTCTCGTGCGCTCCCAGACGCATCTGGTGGGGCCACTATGAGATATAGGAAGCTGGACTAGATGGGCCTTTGGCCTGATCCAGCAGGGCTCTTCATAGGTTCTTATGTTCATATGTCATGCCACTTCATTATTTGAGAGACTGATGGTCCCAACCCAAGTCGAGACAGTAAACATGCCCCTTGGCAGGGTAGGAAACTGGAACAAGGACTCTCATCCACTCTTTCTCCAACAATAGATCCATTCTGGTAGTGGGAATGAACGTGGCAGGTCCTGCTGTTTTCTTTTACTCAGCCAAGTGACTGTTTCCTGTCCACTCCTGCCATGATTCAGACATCCCTGGGTCGGCCACCGAGCTGGAGCCAAGGAAAACGACTCACAGGCCCTCAGCTTGATGGAGAAAAAGTCAAATAATAACATGATGTTTCTGAACAGCCTGCTCCTGACTTCGGTTTTCGTTGACCAGTCTTCCAGCATCCAACTCCAGTAAGAATATCCGGGGTGAGGAATCGTTGACCCACCAGATCATGTGTTGGTTTGCAGCTCTCAAAATCTACAGATATTGGCCATGCTGGGTCTGGTTAACATAAGAACATAAGAAGAGCCCTGCTGGATCAGGCCAAAGGCCCATCTAGTCCAGCTTCCTGTATCTCATGGGGCCTTTTCACACGACCCCTAAGATCCGCTGGCCACTTAAATTTGGACCAGAGATCTTGGGGGTTTGTTGCTCTTCCTGCTTCCCCACCCCTCCGCACTTCCTTGATCCTGTCTGTGTGAGGGGAGGGAGAAAAAAGGGACAAAAGAATGCAGGCTCACCTCCGTTTGCCGGTCCAAGCCTCCCCAAGCCCCGTCATCGTCCTGATACCCCCAGTACGTCTCCATCTCTCCTGTGGTTCCCCTCTCGGGGAAGCAAGCCCTTAAAAAAAGGAGCTGGAGCTTGAAGGGGGGAGGCTCGCTGCATCAGATGCATCTGGGAGCGCATGAGACCTGATCTCTGTCTCCTGATACCACTCCCCTGCATCTGGCCCTTGAAGTGCCCCGGTTTTAAGCCTGGAGATTACACATCTCCATCATGGTTTGTAATCTGTGATGGACTATTCCTCCAGGAATCTGTCCAATCCCCTTTTGAAGACATCCAGGACAGATACCATCACCACATCCTGTGGCAGGGAGTTCCACAGACTAACAAAGCGCTGGGTGAAAAAATATTTTATTTTGTCTGTTCTTACTCTCCCAGGCCTCAGTTTGAGTGTATGTCCCCTTGTTCTGGTATTTTGTGAGAGGGAGAAGAGCTTCCCTCTATCCACTTTACTCATGCCCTGCAGATCATGACCCAGCAGATCATGTGTTGGTTTGCAGCTCTCAAAATCTACAGATATTGGCCATGCTGGCTCTGGTTGGTGGGAGTCCATCTGCCATTCTGTTCCACTTTGGTCACCCAAGACCCCGAGTGCTAATTCTGCCTTGAAGACAGACATGGACAAGGTGGGGCATGTCCAGAGAAAGGTTAAGGCAGCCAACACACACACACACACACACACACACACACACACACACACACACACAGAGGTCCAGAAACCAACTGCTGTGAAGAAACTGGGTCTATTTCATCTGCAGAACATGAGGCCATTAAGATGACACTGTAGCCTTCTTGAAATATCCAATTCAAGGAGTCATTGTAGCCATCACAAAAGACAAATACAAAAAAGTGGAACAGGTGATACCTTTAGGCTACTATAAAAATAACAAAACATTGCTAATATTTCGGGGGCAAGCCCTCTTCCTCAAGAGCAGTACCAATAGGTAACAACATGGCAAAAGATGGAGTTGCCAGTGACGTGAGCCGTGACATGTCTTTGGAAGGACTGGGACAATAAAAATTCCTCCCTCCCTCCTTTTACTTCAAAGGCAGCCCAGGAACATCCAAGCTCCAAGCCTGAACTAAACTGCCTGGCTTTCTCCATCTTGCCATGGACTCAACACCTAAGAAATAATTCCTGGCAACTCCATCTTTTGCCATGTTGTTACCTATTGGTACTGCTCTTGAGGAAGGGGGCTTGCCCTCGAAATATTAGCAATGTTTTGTTATTTTTATAGTAGCCTAAAGGTATCACCTGTTCCACTTTTTGTATTTGAAATATCCAAAGAGCGATCCCAAGGGAACCAGCTTGTTTTCTGGGGTGCTCAAAAGCCCACAATAAATGGATTAAAATTACAAGATGGCTGAATTCAGTTAAATATCTGGAGGAAAACCCTGCTCAGAAGGTTGTGGATTTTTCTTCACTGGAGATTTTTAAGCACAGGTGTGATGGCCACCAGTCAGGTTTGTTTTAATTGAGTATTGCATACAGTTCTGGTCACTGCATCTCAGTAGTAGAACTGGAAAAAGTGCAGAGAAGAGCAAATAAAAAGATTATGGCTGGGGCACTTCCCTTATAAGGAAAGGCTACAGCATTTGAGGCTCTTTAGTTTGGGGAAAAATCACCTGAGGCAGGATATGATTGAGGCATACAAAATGTGTTCTTATGTTGTTCTTACACTCTTAATGGTGAATTTCTTACATCATCCAGGAACTAATGACCCTTGGAGGTCCTTTTCAACTCAACAGTTTCAGACTCCCATGGTCTCCATACCATATATTGGTGAACCAAGCAGTGGTAGAAAGATGGCCCTTCTCGACAGCATGAAATACACAGTGACCAGGTGATCTGAGTGCCTGCTGGCCACTCTTTGTGAAGGTGGCAAGTGAGCAGCTCCAGGGTTTTGATCCAACCTTTTTATGGATCTTTATTTTGAAACAGGGCTCAAACAGGCCAGTTATTCAAGAGAAACACAGTTTCATCTGTAGTGGTGATTCTTCCTAACATTGAACTTCATAGAATCATAGAATCATAGAGTTGAACCCTGGGGCACTCCACTGGTTATGTCTCTCCAAGCTGAAGAGAAGCCATTAATGATCACCCTTTGGGTGCGATCAGTCAACCAATTACAAATCCACCTAATAGTGGCACTATCCATCCCACATTCTACTAACTTATTTGCAAGTATACCATGGGGAACCTTATCAAAGGCCTTACTGAAATCTAGATAAGCAATATCCACAGCATTCCCCTCATCCACCAGGCCTGTAATTCTATCAAAGAAAGAGATCAAATTGGTCTGGCATGACTTCATCTTCGAGAAGCCGCAGCCTGGACGGCCCACTGTCAGCGATTCTGAGAGTTGATGGCCAATACATGTGGACTACCAGAGGTTCAGAACCACTGGTGTAGAGGACTATTACCTAAAATGTAGGGCATATGGCCACAATGAAATGTACTGGCATCTTGTTCCCACTAAGGACAATCAAGGCACTGTTATGAAGGAGAAACAAAGCCAGGTCTGGACTCCACGGTTTAATAAGGATGCTGACCAACTGGAGCAGGTTCCAAGGAGGGCAACCAGGATGACCAGGGGCCTAGAAACTCATCCCTGTGAGGAAAGACTGCAAGAACTGGGCAAGTTTAGCCTTGGGAAAAGAACACTGAGTGGGTGATAGTACGATAGCACTTTGCAAAGACTCAAAAGGTAGTCCTACAGGGAAGGAACAGGTTCTGTTCTTGATCAACTGAAATGCAGAACAAGCGGCAGGAAGCCAGATGTAGGCTGAAGATCAGGAAAAAAACCATCTTAACTGTTGGAGCAGTACAACCACGGAGCCCATGACCTCAGGGCAAGGTTCCCTCTATGGCACGTGCATGGGTTTCCCCACACCTTCCATGCACCTGTTGCAAGTGTTTTTCATTTTGGTTATGAGCAAGGAGTTGCTTGACTGTACATGGAACAGAGCGCCATGCCATGGGGGTGAAAATGAGAGAGTATGTTGCCTCGTGGAATGGTGACCAGCACTCCATTGATGGAGGCATTTAAGAGAATGTAGGCAGCCATCTGGAATCATAGAATCGTATAGTTGGAAGAGACCTCAAGGGCCATCTAGTCCAGCCCCCTGCCATGCAGGAACCCCATCACAATACTTTCGAAAGATGGCCATCCAACCTCTGCTTAAAAACCTCCAAAGGAGACTCCACTACCCTCTTTTTTGGCAGCATATTTCACTGCTGAACAGCTCTAACTGCCATGAAGTTCTTCCTAATGTTTAAATTGAATATCTTTTCCTGTAGTTTGAGACCATTGCCCCGCATCCTAGTCTCTGAAGCTAGGGGAAACAAACCAATCCCTTCTTCAATGTGACATCCTTTCAAATATTTAAATATAGCTATCATATTCCCTCTCAGCCTTCTTTTTGTAAAGCTAGACTTTCCCTTTCTCTAAGCACAATGCTTCTGTTGATGCAACCAAGAATCGCGTTGGCTTTCTTGGCCACCGCATCACACTGCTGACTAGAGATGGGCACGAAATGAACAACTTTTCATTTCCGTTTTCGTTTTTTCATTTCGTTACGTAACGAAACGACAAACAAATTTCGTCTCTAAAATGAAACGAAACAAACAGAAACACCGGAAATTTTGTTGTGCGTTTCGTTTCCGTTACTGCAATATGAGTGAATTGCTTAAAATCCTAAAAAAAAATCACAAAAAATGAAATAAATGGTAACGAAATGGTAACAAAACAAATGAAAACGAAAACGATTTTTTTTCAAAAATTCACAAAAAACGGAAACGAAACGAACCGGACCCTCCAAATGACAAACGACAAACGAAATGCCTTTTTTTTTTTATTCGTGCCCTTCTCTACTGCTGACTCATGTTCAATTTGTGGTCCACCCAGACTCCCAGATCCCTTCCACAGGTACTTGATTTGGATTCCTGCCTTGATCAGGGGGTTGGACTTATGTGTCTTATGGGACCTTCCAACTCCTTGAGTTTATGGTGCTATGAATCTGGAGCATGTCCAGAGAAAGATGACCAGGGGAGGGTGATGGAGGCTAAAACCCACACATCTCAAAGGCCTCTTCCAATACCTTGTATAGTCTATGATCCTATGACTCCTCAACGCAAACCATCAGCCAGTCTTGGTAGCTTCACCGTGTTCCTGGTTTTTCAGCCTCACCTGCTTTTAGCTCAACAGTTTAAAGCAAGTGTCCCACGAATAGAGCGACCTTATTGCATATTTAGAGGAGGAGAAAAAAATATCTTAAACAGGTCCCTTGAGGTTGAGTGAAAGCTTCTCATCCCCCTGAAGAGATATTTCTGCATAAACCCTCGCCTTGCAAGAGATGGAGAGAGGGGAAAGCCTAATTAATCCTGGCATGTTTCTTAAGCATCTCTGTGTGTCCTTTGAGTCTTCCATCTAATGGAGGGGGTCTGAAGAGCCGCATCTACGAAAATAAGCCAGTTTCGGGTGGCCGTGAAAGAAGGAGGGGGTTGTTGTGTTGTCTTTGGCACTCTTTCCTTCCATAATAGATGCGATCATTCTATTAAGGGCCCCACAACCCACTGTGAGGGTGAATCCACAGTCTGTCTGGAAGATAATTATGGGGTTAACATGGAACATATATTTTTTTCAGCCCCTTTTCCCAGAAAAGAGGAAAACAGAGCCTGCTAGAAATGGCTAACCAGGGAAAGCAAACAAAACGGAACCATCGGCATTTATTAAAATTTAAAATAGCTGTTGGAGGGCAATGGGGCCACGGACTCGCAGGGCACCAAGAGGAGTTGAGGAGAGCTTTGTAATTCAGTGGGGAACGTGGAAAAGCCTCCACTGTTTTGCAGTGGGATGCAAAGCAGCCTATGGGACCCCTCTCCTTTGGTGTCCAGGAGAAGGCTGGAATGGGGACACTTTTTTTTAAAGGGACAGCTTCCTGTTTGCCATTTTAGCCTACTTAAACATGTGGCGCCAACTTGAGGGTGGAACAAGATGGCATCCGTTTGCACCCAGGCGCCATCTTGAGTGGGACTTTCGGACATCTTGGGCCAGAAATCCCCTCGTTCTCCGTGCTGAGAGTCCTCTCTGGAAGGGAAACTTCAGAGAGGTGTCTTTTATTTTATTTTGTGTCTTGTCTTTTCTTTTGTTTTTCTTTGATTCTTAGTATTTAAGTAATTTTATTGGGTTTTTGGGGGAGAAGAAAGGGGGAATGAGGGGGAGGCGGGGGGAATACACTATAAAAATTCCATTGAGTATATCAAGTCTAAAATAACAATTTAGCATATTAACAAATCACCAAATAGTATCACAGTACTAATAAGTTTGTTACTTCTTGCCATCTTTTTTTGGAAATCTCTTCGTAGTCTCCCTTTAGAAAACCAGAGAGCTTGTCGATTTCAATACATTCTCTTATCTTTTCATGGAGGTTTCTCTCTGTTGGCACTTCTGGTTGTTTCCAAAATTTTGCATACAATATCCTTGCTGCAACTATTACATGATGAAGTACATATTTCTGGTCATATGAGATATTAATATCTACTATATTTAATAGAAAAAATTCTGGTCTAAGCTCTAACTTAATCTTTAAATATCTTTCTAAAAATAATTTTACCATTATCCAGTATGCCTTTGCCTCTTTACATGTCCACCACATATGATAGAAGGTACCACTGTCATGTTTACATTTCCAGCATTTGGGTGAGTAATTATACATCTTAGATAAACGGTGGGGGGAGAAATGCCATCTATAAAACATCTTATAACAGTTTTCCTTGAAGGCTATAGATTTAAAAAGTTTAACCGTATTCCACAAGGACTCCCATTTGTTTAGATGAATAGGATAGCCAAAATTTTCTTGCCTGCTGTCTGGAAGGGAAACTTCAGTGTGGCTCCCCTGGGTGGGATAGCCTAAAGGTGAGAGCGCCTAGACCGGGTTCTGCCTACCTTCCTGTGCAAAAAGGAAGCTCCTGGATAGTATTGAGGCAGGGAAAGGAAGCCAGGCCTTCCAAGTCTTCCCCTGTAGGCCTCGTGGCGCAGTGGTTAAATGCCTGTCCTGCAGGTAAAACTGTGCTCACGGCCTGGGGTTCAATTCCCGGTAGCAGGCTTCAAGGTTCACTCAGCCTTCCAGCCTTCCGAGGTCGGTAAAATGAGGACCCAGCTTGCTGGGGGGGGGCAATGTGTAGCCTGCATACTGTAATTAAAATTGTAAAACCGCCCAGAGACTACTTGTAGTAGTATGGGGCGGTATATAAGCAGAACACTTTGCTTTTCTCTCAGGTTCTGTAAAGTGTCCATCTGTCAAAGAGAACTCTCAGAGTGGAAAATTATTTGATTTATCATTCAAAATTAGAAAAATAAATAAACCCCACCCCTAACCATTAGAAAACAGGCTCCTGGAATTGAGAAAGGATAATAGCTTGTAGAGATGGGCACGAAATGATTTTTTAATTCATTTTGTTATTTGTTATTTGTTTCGTTAGCTAACAAAATGAATAATGATCCAACCCATTGAAGGAAAACGAAACGAAATGAATCAGAAATTTCCATTTTGTTTCATTTCATTTTTGTTTCTCCCCCCCCCCCCCCAATCTCCTACCTTGTCACCACCTCCTCACCTGGAACTCCGGCAGCTGCCACGGGCCAGGAAGGGGGGGAAAGCCCCACATTGGGGACTTTTAAAAATAAAAATAAAAATGAAATAAAATAAAACAATAATTTAAAAAAATTAAAAATCCCTCCAGCCTGAGGGCCAGCTGGTTCGGCCCACGAGCCAGTGGGCCAGGAGGGGGGGGGGAAATAAATAAAACCCAAGCGCCGGGAAGCTAGCGCTTCTAGAGGGTCTTCAGAGGGCGGTGCCATGGCACTATTTTTTTAAAATTAAAACCCGATAGGTAGATATATCAGTATATCGATTTTCATTTGTCATTTGTTGAACTTTGAATACTTCCTTTCTGGCTTCTTTCCGTGCATAGTGGCATCTCATACTGTGAATTTACTCTCATGTGGCTGCTCCAAGTAGTGCCACTAGGTGGCCCTATGGCGACGGAACAGGTATGCTGCAGAATATTAAACGGTACCCCATGGCTTGTATACCAGTTTAAAAACTGTAGCAGAACAGCGTCAAGGATTCCACCAACTTGAGGCCAGGTACAAGGAAGCTGCACTGAGCCACGCTTCGGGGGCGTGGTCACATTTTATTTTGCTTAAAGCGCAACGGACGTGGGGGAACAATTTTAAGATCCACATCTCAGAGCACTTTCTAGAACCACAAAGTGGACGTGGGGGAACGGCCGATGTTTTCCTTGGCCCTGCAAAGTGAAGGTCCATCTGCTAAGGCTGTGGTCGCACCAGCAATAAGAACGGCATTTAAGTGTTCTTTAAATTGATTTATTATCTTCTCGTTCACACACGCAAGGGTGAGATCAATTTATAAGGGATTCAAACTACCCCCCCAAAATAACTGTCCAGCAGGGTCTCTTTAAAATGCCTCACTTCTCAAATCAGTTCAAATGTCAGCGCAGTTCTTAATACAGATTAAATCCCAGTCCATTTTGGCAGTGTGACCGGGACCTCAATTTTACCAGTCCAGACACCAAAACGGGTTTAAATCACCAGAAGCAAACCCATTTCCATTCAGGATAACGTGAGCGCAGCCATCGGTTTAAATTCTGCATGACTTGAACCTGATTTTTAAAAAAGGCTGGGCAGAAAGTGATTCAAATCCCTGGTGTGACCACAGCCCCCACCCCCCAGTATGTCAGAGGCCATAAGAGGTTTGTGATAGGACATGGGATCAATTGTGTGAAGAATCTATATAAAATTTCCCTCCATCTAGGCATAATTCCTCCAACATGCTGAAGTAAGGCCTTTCTGATTCCATCGGTGGATTTTCCATTCAAAACACACTCCTGCCCTGTTTGTCTGGGGGCGCCACCTTTTTCCAAAAGCAATCAAAGCTGAGAGGCCATGTTGTAACAATTTCGTGGGAACGAATTCCATACGTTGATGACACGGTTGCGTGAGGAAGGCTCCCCTGCTATTCCTCCAAGTTGCATTGCCAACCTGGGGGTCATAGTGAGGATATATATATACATTTATGTATGTGAGAAAATGGCAAAGCCAAGTTCTTCTCGCTCCAATGGAAATCTTGTTTGCATTGAGAACATCGGGAAAATTTCTCTGGCAAGCCAGGAGCCAGAACAAAACCTCGCCTGCTCCTTTCGGCTTCTGTCATGAAAGGTATTTTTCTCCTCATTTGTTTTCTTGGACCGCGTGAAGCAGGGCAGGAAACATCCATCCTTCCATCCCACTTGTGTAGAGCAAAGAGATCTTCCTGCTGCCTTCAACTTTACAACGCATAAACGAGCCCTAACTATTATGCTGAAAGGAGTGAATATTCATCTACTGCTCTTAGGGTATTTGTACACGACCCCTAAACTCTGCTGCAAATGGCTCCCAGCTCCGGAGCTTAAAATTGTTTCCCCACCAGCTCCGGAGTTTGCAGAAAATTAAGTGCGACCACGCCCACCTAAGCGCGTCCCAGCGCACTTTTCAGGTACCTGCTCTTGGAGGGTGATAAATCCCAGATCCAGATGTAAAGGAGTGAGTGCCCGGCTCTCCTCACTTCTCTTTGTTGTTGTTGTTTTTTTGCCTCCCGCCCCTTTAAGAGAAGGAATCAGGACGACAACGGGGCGGGGAGGCTTGGATCGGCAAACGGAGGTGAGCCTGCATTCTTTTGTCCCCTTTTTTCTCCCTCCCCTCATGCAGACAGGATCAAGGAAGTGCGGAGGGGTGGGGACACAGAAACAGCAACAAACCCCCAAGATCTCTGGTCCGAATTTAAGTGGCCAGCAGATCTTAGGGGTCGTGTGAAAAGGCCCTTAGTGAAAGTGTGGCATTTGGGGTTTTTATGCGGAAGTCCGTGGGATGTCTTTGGTCTCCAGCAGGGAGACCACACCTTTTTTTCTTTTTCTTTTTCCTTTCTTTCTTTTTTCCTTTTTTTCCTTTTCTTTTCGGATAAAAAAAACCCTCAGAGAACTGCCTTAAAAGATATGCAAATATTATCTGCAAGCTGAAGCTTAAAGCCCAGGCACAGTTGAAAGAAGAAGATCTAGCTGGAGAGAAAGGCTTCGTTTGCAAATTTATTAAAAGAAATAAAATAAAATAGCTATATTAAAACAGAGCTTCTTAATTGTTAGCCCTCAAGATAAACTCCAATGCTGGAGGCGCCGAAAAGAAAATTGGAGAATCACCTGTCACATGTACTTTGGTTTTAGTTCCAGAACACGACCAAACAGTCTGAAAAACTCACAAAAGCTATCAGATCCTTGTATTTGAGAGGCAAAGGGCATTATATATTTATTTATTTAACATATGTGACCTCACAAGGGCCCACCTCTGTGATGTCACAAAGCTCCACCCCAGTCTGGCCCCTGAAATCTTAGACAATGGGATGATGCGGGACTGGTGACCCTACACACCCTTGTGGAGAAGGTTGTGCTCAGGCACCTCAGACTATCCAATAGATTCGCCCTGGCATTGATTGTGATTCACGCAATGTTCTGAGCAAATATGAAATGAAATAAATAGTTCAGCACCTAGCCTTTCTAAAACCATGAACCTAAAATGCATGGGAATAGTGTCCTAAAAGCATCTGTAGAAAAGTGAAGTTAATTGCTGGAAAATGTCAGCTTTTCAATGAAATGACAAGTGTTATGCACAATAGCTTTTTGGGCAGTGAATTAATCTCTCGGTTTAACTCAGAAGGCATGTGTTGCTTAGACAGTTTGCAATTAAAGACAATTAGAGATGGGCACAAAATGAAAAACAAAAGGCTGTTTCGTCGTTTCGTTAGATAAAACAATCTAATGCTGTTTTGTCATTTCGTTAGGTAAAACAACCTTTTTTTTTTAAACTGCTGGCACCAGTTTCTCTTGCCAGATCTAACCTTGTTTGGTTGCTGGTGCTAGGACTATTTTACTTTGTTATCTTTTAGTATTTTTATATTGTCTTTGCATATTGACTTGTACTTTATTATGTTTTCCTTTTATTATTTTCTTGTATTTGGGTATGTACTGAGGTTTTAGTTGGGCAGTTGCTGTCTTGGTGACATGTTGTACACCGCCCAGAGTTCCCTACGGAAAAATCGGGCGGTCAATAAGTACAATAAATAAATAAATAAATAAATAAATAAATAAATAAATAAATAAATAAATAAATAAATAACAAAAAACGAGGAAGAAGCATTAGTTAAAGATGAAATGAAACAGTCATTTTTTTCATTGAAATAAATTGTTTTGTTCCAACTGTAAAAGGGGTCCCTGCTAGGCTTGCAATGAGCTGCCACGGCCGCAAAAGCCCAGGAGAGGGAAGAGGAGGATTGTAATAGCAGGTGCTCCCCGCCTTCTTCTCTCAACCCGGGCTTCTGGTCTCCTCTCAGGTGGGAGGCGGGTGGTGGGGTGACTCCCCTGGGTCCTAGAGAAACCAGATTTGGTGCCAGGGAGCCATTTTCAGAAGGGCACAACCGATGACAGCTTAGCTGGATCCTTCTGAACATGGCCAGGTTGCCACCATGGGAGCCCCACACTGGCAACCCAGCCATTTTAAAAGGGGTCCAACCGAGCCGTCATAAGTCCCTGGTGGCAACTGGGCCAGTTTTAAAGGGGTACAGCTGATAAAAGCTTGGCTGGACCCCTTTAAAAATGGCACCCGGGCACCAAATTTGGTGCCTCTAGGACCCAGGGGAGCAGTATTGTTTCATTTCATTTCATATGAATTATTATTATTATTATTTTAAAAAATCATAAGAAATGATGTGGGAGGATCCTGATGAAAGAAGACTCGAGTCCAGTTGTCTGACCAGCGGAGCCATCACGCCCCTTGCCATTGGCACGTTTTATTACATATCATTTACATCCCAGAGTATGCACAACATCAGTGATTGGTCACAAGGGTAAAGGTGGCATATGCTCCATAGGGAATCGCCTCGTGAACAGAACATGCTTTGCACAGTTATTGATTACAATAACACATGTCCTTGCTGTTTACAGACAGAAGGTGAGTTAATGAGAAGTAGACAAGAATAGCTAGAGGTGAATGAAAAGCAAGCAGAATTAGCCCAGTAACCAAGAGTAAATAAATGGAAGATGAACAGAACAGAGTCAGAGTGAGTAAACAAGCTGAGTAAATGAAAAGTAAATAATAGGTAACCCAAGCTGGTTTAGAGGGATTCCAAGGTCTGGAACATGTGGATTGAGGTAGAGTTCATCAGGAGAGTTTTCTCTCTTGTGAAATGCCCTCTAGGCCTCATCCCACCTGTCTGAATCAGACTCCATCAAAATGAAACAAAATGAAATGAGGGGGGCACAAAATGAAAGAAAACATTATTTTTCCGTTTTTTCCCATCCCTAAAGACAATATTAAAATAGCTTGTATTAGAGCTGTGTTCTGTAGCAGGGACTTTTTTGCTCTGTATTTTAATTTGACTACAAAAACACCCCGTAAATGAAAACCTCTCAAGATTGCCTTGTCAGGTCAGACAAGATAAAAATAGTTCTATAGGTATACAGTAGATGCATGACTCAGATTCCACTAGTGATATGTTTCAGTAGATACTCCCAGTTTAATCTCGCCTCAAGAAAGAAAACCCACTATCCAGAAATCAGCGCTAATGGGTTCCAATCAACGGAGCCAGGCATTTTCTAATGTAAAAAGGGAATTTAATTAGTGCTGTAACTTGAAGTGAAGCTTTGGCATCAACATTTTCCCAATGACCAGTGAGTCAGGTACGCCAGCATTCAGAGAAAGGTGTTGCTAGGGAACAGGATTGCGAGTGAGCTTTATAAAAGAAACCCGAGGTCTTCTCCGCTACAAAACCTGAGACGTAGCCGAAGGAAGAGCCTTAAAGAAAGCTATACAAATGGGAAATGTAAGGGGGCAAGAAGAGAGCTTAACTCCCTTCAATATTAGCATAATTTAATTAATTTATTTATTTTGCTTATTAACAATTAATGTGTGCGACCCTTTCCCCATTATCTTGCTAATCATCAAAGAGATTGTGGACAAATGCGCAGTCAATCACAAGCGGAAAGCAAGGCAGGACGATCTCATTACGCAAACCACAGATGGTGGTATGTCTCTTTCAGACTTGCATTTTGCTTACTAGAAATTATGGGAAGTGAGGAATACCAGCCCTCCTCGGCCTCCAAAATCATGCGAAAAGGGAAACGCCTTTCATTGTGTCTGCTAGTTCCCAGTAAGAAAAAAATGTTCTTACACATGCATCAACGCAGAACCAATAATTTGCTCAGACCCTAATTGCTTGTTGATTTTAATTCTGGTAAACTGATATTGACCACAGCGCTACTTGTCCCCCTTGAAAACCAGAATTAGAAATAATTGGAACCTGGCTGGCAATCTGCTCCAAAGGTCTTCTTTCTATTTAACACTTCCATACTACCATTTTTCTGTTTGTCTCCGTCTTTCCTCCATCAGCAACACACCCAGCTTCCAACACAAGACCCTAGGCAAAAATCGCCTGCAACTCCCTTTCTTCTCATCATTTCTTAAACTAACCCACTCCCTTGACCTCAAACGAACCACCCCCTCTTCCTCTTCCTCCTCTTCTTCTCCCCCCCCCAACCACCCTCATCCACATCTGGTTTCTGTCTCTTTAGGAATTTTTACAACAGAGCTTGCAGGCAAATATACCTACAACAATACAACAGCCAATGAATATTTGGTATGAAACGTATATTCCATTACATACTCTATTGCGCTCATTCTGCTGCTCTAGGTCTGAAGAAGTGGACGTGTCCATGAAATGTTAAAATAAAATATGAAAGTTAGTGTTTAAAGTCAGCAAATTATCTATCCACACTAGGACCCCCCCCCCCAAGCCTGTAGAGCATTTATCTTGGCAAGATTCAATGTTCTTCCCTCAGCCCTACTTTGGGGTAGGTTCAATGGAATTCCACGCCATGAACGTGTTTGCCCCTGTGGATCTGGGGTACCTGAATTTTTATTACATATCCTTTTATACTGTACTTTTTATAAAGAAATTAGGAGAGACTTGATTCACCCCCTAATTTATAAATTACAAGGGTATCCAGACAAATTGTTGGTTGCATACTGTCTTTCAGATCAGAACTCTTATGTAACAACCCAGGTGGCCAAATTTTTCATGGCTGCTATCCATAGAAGGGCGGTTCTAGTGGCAGAAGATTGATCTAGGGATTTATTGTTTGCATTACTATGTCATAGATTCAAACTGTTGTATTGTTATGCTTTAAATTGTGTTCGGGTCAATTGACCGCAATAAAGGACTTTAAAAAAAAGGTGTCACATGTTTTTTATCTTTTTTTGGGTGTGTGTGTGTGGAATCAATATGATGTAATCCAGAATGTACACATTACTATGGAATATCTCTTGTTGATTCACTGGTTTAGGTTTCCTCTGTTTGCAGACTCTTTCTCCTCTTTTTTTGTCATGTCTGTGTAAGCAGCAAATAGAGTCAGGACATCTCATGGCTTTGCAAACAGTACTGCCAGCAGAGCGTGGCCAAGACACACATCCTAAGGAAGGAAGTCCTTACCAACAGTGGCTCATATTATCTCAAGGAATTCTTTTCAGCCTGGCCTCCTGGACTCTACCAAGATGCCCCTCCTGAGTGAGTTATGGCCAGTGGTGTTCAAACTTCGGCCCACCAGATGTTTTGGACCACAACTGCCACAGCCCATTGTCATTGGCAATACAGGCTTGGAATTCTGGGAGTTGTGGTCCAAAACACCTGGAAGTCCAAAGGTTGGACACCCCTGAGTTATGCTAATGAATGAATAAGCTAAGGTGCAATACTCTGTCCTTTCATTGGTTCAGGGCCCTTTGGTCACCCTTAGAGCTAGACCCTAGCCTAGTGTGTATTGTTTTGTATTCAATGAAACTGTGTTGCACTACGCTAGTCTCCTTCTTGGTCTTCCACCAGGGAGCGAACCCCTAAGAACTGGTTAACAGTAGCTACTCATGGACTTCCTGGCCTCCGTTGGGGTGGCCGTCCACAGCATCAGTGCTTGGGAGGTGTGAGTGATACTGGATGTACGGTATATCTAAGAAAGATGGCCCTCTGAAAGTGAGCTTGTGAATTCCAAAGTTGCTTCTGGAAACCAGTAAAATATCTGACATTGGAAGAAGGGTGCTAGAATTTAGCAGGTCCAGGGACCACAAAAGATGCTGAAGCACACACCTTCTCAAATAGTCTCATAATTAAGACTGCCTTCCTGTTGACCTCCCCCAATTAAAACCAGAAGGGGGGGGAACTGAATTTATCTGTTGAAACCACTGGCTACATTTCTCAGCAGGCAGAAAACTTGGAAATAAATGATCATTCTGAGCAGCAATCTCACAGAGTGAACAGTTGGCATGACACCCACAGTTTTCAAACATCCAAGCCTTAATTAGGGAATCCAGGCTCCTTCAGAGCATCTGTGGAGGAACATTTCCATATGCTGAGCAGGATGCAGCTCATTGGATGTCTCCATTCGAAGGTGGATTCCAACCCCTCCTCGCCTTTGCTCTATGTCTTCTTTTAAGCAATGGAACCTGATGTTCTTTCTCCTGCTAATGTCTCAAAGACGGTTACTTCATGTCTTTCCTTGTTCTGAGATTACATTTGTTTTGTGATAACGTCGTTCGTGGTCACATGGTCTTATCCCGGGTCTGTCCCTGTTTCTGTTTACCCACGGGTGTGATTGATGGTATCATGACTACCGTTACTTCATGTCCTCGTTTTGTGACAACATCTGTACTTCCCTGCCTTTGTTTTCCTTTTTTTTTGTCTGACCTTCCATTTTTCGATATTTTAATTCTCCGTAACTTTGCCTTTCATGCGTTAAGCAGCAAAGTTCGAGGTTTTATGCCTCCCTCCCTCCCTCCCTACGATGCATTGTTTGTGCCATTGGGATTGTACTGGAGAATGCAACTTCGTACTCCTGCCACTAGATGGAGAATGCACACGTTGCATGACGAGCCTTACTTCACAGGCACTTGTCTCGAAACAGGAACCGAGACAAGAGAATTCCTGAGGTCAGGGAGAGGTATGGCTCATCACGCTTAAATCCCAGTTCAGGGGGCGTGGTCAGGACGAACTCTTGCCATCATGCAATGGACGTGCAGTAACATTTTTTCGTACCGGTCCCAAGTGGGATGGCGAACCGCGATGAGAGGCATGTGAAGTAACTGTCAAAGTGAGTGATTAGGACTGTGAATGCAAAGAAGTGGAGTACTAGATGCCATAAGCACATCCAATCTCACCTGATTTTGGAAGCTAAGCAGGGTCGGCCCTGGTTAGTACTTGGATGGGAGACCACCAGGGAATTCCAGGTGCTGTGTGCGCCCGGAGGAGAAACTGGCAAAACCACTCCAAGATTCCTGCCAAGAAAAACTCCATGGACATGGGGTCATGAAGAGTCGGTCACAACACACAAACATACACTCTGGCAAAGCCAGAGCTATTCTGCTCAGTGCATGCCTATACTTCTGCTGTGCTGCTAGAGGAACATAAAAAATCAGAACTCTGCAACAAATTTGACATGACACAAAGACATAATTACTTTAGGCCCTGGTCTCACTACCGTTATCTGCGCATTTTAATTTGATGTGTTCTATTTTGGGGGGGGCAGTCATGTGACGTTTGATGTGCAGTTAGCACCCCATAGACAGGGGAGTATTTTCCCTTCTTTTTCCTTGTGGCGAATACCTGCGTTGCAGCCCGGTAGCAGTTTTTCTTCTTAAAATCGATTGTAATTGCAGGCGGAAAGCCAGTAAAAATTGTGCCAGCATGCCGGTATGCCACCAATTCAGTAGCATAAACGATTACCAAGGCAGAACTACAGGAAGTGGCAGAAAAGGGGGTACAAATCTAATTGGTGCAAATTTTCTGGGGCCGCACCTCATTTGAGGCGTAAAAAAGTGCACATCAATAACAGAAGTATTTTAACACAACCCCTAGCGGTGGTACAAAATGCTGTGGTTAAAGTGCGCTTCCGGGGCCATGGTCAGCCAGGGTATCAAAATACTGCTCTTCGGAGTGAAGCACAATCTTTTGCTGCGCAGTATTTTGCCGCAAAAAGAGCAGCAAAATCGTCGTGAGACCGGGGCCTTAGTTTGTCCTTAAGAAGACCCACCAGTCTTATGAAGGACTCCATCCACAACCTATGGGAGAGGGTGAACAACTGAAGTCCCCACCCCCAACCAACAACAAAATGATAGCTTAATTTTAGTTGTTTGTTGTTGATTTATGTATACTTTATTTTATTTTGTACCTTGTATTTCGTTTTTTAAAATGTATTCCTTTGTTAATTGTCATGCTGTAAACTGTCCAGAGTAGCCCTCGTCTAGATGGGCGGTATAAAAGTCAAATAAATAAATAAATAAATAAATAAATAAATAAATGCAAGAAAGCTGCTTTCCTTTCAGATTTACAAGCTTTAAAGATATTTTCTAGCCTTGAAGGCTTCCCTACTGTTTTCGTTCTATTCTGCTAAAATGCATTTTTGTTGAAAAAGGAACACGTACTCTATTAAACTTTTTTGATGATGAGCTGCAGTTGACCTTCAGTAAATTAAGCACCGGGAATCTGCAAAGGCGTTCCATTGCTATATTCTCTTTGGGAAGAAAATGAATCTGGTTTGAATGGAGTTGAGCCTAGTATCTAGAAAATTACAATTACAGACGAAAGCCGTGGAATGCAACAGACAATCATGTACGCTTGTCAATATCTGTAGAGGTGAAGGAGAAGCTGCAAGTTATTTAAACCGAATCTATGCTGTTAACCTTTAGAAATGCTGATTGTTAGAGCACCGTTAAAATGCACTTAACACTGCAGAAACTGCAAAACAAAAAGCACTTTGATGCGGAACAGGAGCGTGTGGTAACAGAAGGTGCACAATACAGTAGTAACAACCTTGGGGACGCAGGAACAGCAACAAAACCATGGGACCACAACAAGATCTATTACACATTTTATTTTGTTGCGGTACAAAGTGGATGTGGGGTAACGACCTTAAACCCTTCAGAATAAAGCCCAGTGAAAACAGGATTGTCTTTCTTCAGAACCCGAAACTCCAAACTGAATTGGCTAATTTCTTCCTGTTTGCTGTGATGTCCAGATGCAACTCTAACATGCGGAGACATGTCCAGAGTGCTTCAGTGACCCATCTGGAGATTTGAATCCCCACCCCTCCAATGAACAAGGAAACGTGTCTCCTCCAAATGTCTTTTTCTAACATGGAGTGAAGGAAACTTTGTACCATGAGGCAAGGATCGCATTGCCCCTCTTCAGCTACCGCACTTGGAGTGAGGGATCATGCATGGATGGAAAGTCATCAGAGGGAGAGCCAACCTGGAAATCATGAGAAATTTCCAGACAGGGAGAGCCATTAAACACTGGAACATCTTGCCTTCAGATGTTGTGGGTGCCCCATTGCTGGAGGTTTCCAAGAACAGATTGGACAGCCATCTGTCCGGGATGGTAGGAGGTCTCCTGCCATGGGCCAGGGGTTGGACTAGAAGACCTTCAAAATCCTTTCCATCCCTACAATGATTCTACAACTTAAGTTATATAGTTGAACAATTTTTGTTGTTCCTTTCCCAAACTTAGCAGTGTTTTAGTAGCAGTCACATCGAAAGACATCTTATGACATGGTCATTTTCGCTTGTAGCTTATGCTCAATCTGAGCCATCCCTACTTGGGGCCTCATTAATAGGACTCCGGTAGCTTTCTGGTTAGGCTTCCCTTTGTATTTCCAATGTGTTCATTTGAGTGGCGTATTTATTAGATGTGAGTTGGGGGGGGGGCATTTTAGGCAGTGAAACTCATCCAACCCATTCCCTGCCCTTCACATCTTGCCTTCTCACTGCCTGATCAGTGTCCCCGTGTGCTGTCTTTCACTGCATTCTTTTTGCATTGGATTTCTTTCTTAAAACTGGCTCTTCTTTCAGAATAAAAATGCTTCCTCTTCCTACCCCAGTCCTAACCAGGGGCTTTCTTGATAATCAAGAAGCTGGAGAGGAGCAGAGCCTCCAAGCCTTTCGGCTGAGACTTGTTCTCCATATCCACCTGTTAGCATCCAGCTGTTCCCAATTCACACTCAGGGAGCCTTGTATTGTTAATTCTGCTTTTGTTCTGACCTTTTCAACCTGTGCCTCTCCCTGGAGCCCCCCTACATGTGCTGCCTTCTCTTCATTTTCTGATGTTTCTGTATGGCCTATTAAGTTTCTGGAACCAAACACACATGAAAATCTGATCCTGGTTCAATTTCAGAGCCTATATGGAAAAAGGACACTTTTATTTTGTTGGGGATCTTTGTTGGATCAGTTGTTGCAGATGATTTTTAGTTGCTTTAATGAGAGACACCTCTTGTTTTACTATATGGAAAAACTATTTATTTAACTAGAAGGGAAGGGTAAACAGGAGGGTTTCTAACTATAACTATTCTAACAGCCATTTTGCTAAGCCAGGAACATGCTTCTCTTCTCTAAGAATACAAGGTACACACACACTAACTAGACTTCTACCAGAATATTCCAAGTGGTGTGATCTCAACAACCAATCGGCTTCGCTCTTCACATTAAATCCAGCCCATAATACTCTACATTCACATTAAGCCTATAATGGCTGAAATGTAAATCTTGCTAGATATTCCAACATCTTTGAACAAGGGCAACCCAGGATCAGGGCTGAGGGACATCTCCTCTTGGAATTTAGGAATGAGCACAGAAGATATAACAATTGTAAAGTGATTATAAATAATATGGATGTACTATTATGTCACCCCTCTCCTTAACCCTATTTCCCCTTCCAATTCCCTGGCCTTTGTCCTTTACTATAAAAATAAAATTAATATCTATATATGGGGGGGGGGATGTAGGAATGAGATGTCTTATTGTTCTGTTCCGCAAGCTGCCCTGTCTTCGGTTAACAATGGAAGTTGGAGGTTCCCACTCAGGATAGAAGCTGAATAAACTCTTGTCTTTTCCTCAGAAACAAGAGAGAAACTGGAGCTGAGAAATTCAACCAGCCCTATTTTAAGCAGATGAGTATAAGACTGGTGCGGTGCTAGTGGAGTTCAGAGAGAGTTCACTTTTTTTTTTTTGCAGGGGGACTCTACATCCCACCCTGGATTATCTCTGGAATCCAAAATGTTGAAGATGAGGCTGTCCGACATTGGGCGCTGAACCAGACTGTTGAGTCCTTGTTAGTGGCCGTTCATTCATAAGGTCACCATAAGTCAGAGTCAAGGAGAAAAATCAACAACCACTTCTCCAAGTCTTGGGGTGGGGAGGTGTGTGCTTTCCTAGTTTTAGGAAATAACCTTGAAGAAGAGGACATGCTTGAATTGTCCTCTCCTTGCTCAATCAGCCTTTCTTCTTCTTCATTGCTTCTTAGAATTCTTGGTCTCTTCCTCACAAGAAAAGATTCTTTCGTTAACGTTGCGTTAAGCATTTCTGGACTTCAAGAAAGTTTAACAGGCTCTGTCGTTCTCTAACTAATGGCAAAACAAGTTTTGGAAGAATTCTCCGACAAACGCATATTTCCCCCTCCCCCACGTCTATTTTCAAACGATTGCTTGTATGCAAAACGTTTTATATTGGTTTAGAAACTGTCATTCACCCTTCCTTTCTTCCTAGAAGAAGGTTTTTTTCAAGCAATGGATTATAAATAGTCTTATTAATAAGTTGCCGTTAGTGGAGAAACGTCCTCCAAACCCCAGCTAGTATAAAAACCTGTTCTTGGCTGTCAGCCATTAATAGCAGTATTTTGGGGTCGTTTTCAATTCTGTAGTCGATTTATTCATGATAATTTTATTCAGGGCAGCTGCTATTTGATTATTTTTCTTTCGTATCTGCAAGTAGCTTCGGGAAGTTGGCGCTTTTTTGTGATCTAGGCAAGTATTTAAGTCCGTGCTTCGAAAGAAGTCAGCGCAGATGACAGGCCTAATCCAGATCCGGAGATGAGCAGAGAAAACCTTTCTCTTAAAGTGGGACGTGAATATTCTCAAGGGGTCCTCCTCCCTGATCTTTCTGATCTGCCCCCCCCACCCACCGTCCCCAGATGTAAAACAGTGTCAGTCCGTTTTTAATTATATCTCTTCATGGGGCTCAGTCCAGACAGGCACAGCAATGTGAGAAGAAAAATCACAAATGGATGTGATCAAGGTTTCCATTTATAGCAGCGGCACTGACATTTTCCAAAAAATAGCACCTCAGGTAAGAAGAATAGCAGGCGGAGAAACATGATCTATTTGAAAGTGGCGGTGCTGGGGCTCATTATTAAGTAACATGGCTTTGCTTTGTTGTTTCACTGGGCAGAAATTTCTACGGGGCATAACAGGCTGGCTGTTTGATCGGCTTTCACTACCTGGTGCTGCCCCCATCCCACCCCCGGGAGGGGTTGGTCTGCAGTTTTCCCAATCTCCTGTGCCACTGTATCCACTGATTCATTAACCACAAATTCTGTTATCCACGGTTGGCAGAGGAAAAAATTAAATTAAATCATTCAACAGCTGCAAAGCATGCTACTATCACAGACAGCAGCTGTAAAGCAAACTACTGTCACAAAACAGGAGTTTTTTGGGGTGGGTGTTCTCTCTTATCCACAGTTTTTTATATCCACAGGAAGGCCTACAGGAATCCTATTGTATTACAGTGGACCCTTGTATAACAAACGGTTTGTATAACATAAAATTTGTACAACATAAAAAATCCCAGAGATAGGGGAAATTTGCTTAACAGAATCGCCTATGGGGCGAATCTGTACAACATAAAAATGGGATCACTGTTTTCAATGCATTCCTATGGGAAATTTGTATAAAGGAAAATTTACTTAACATAATTTCATTTGGAACGAATTAATTCCTTTATACAAGGTACCACTGTATTTGTGAGTGAGGAGGTTGCTTTTAGTAACGACAACCTAATCCTCCATATACAAGAGCGGCACATAAGAGAAGGCCCTGTGTTGGAGGCATTAACAATGGAGAGAGGGGTGTGTTGATTCCATGCCTTCCTCATGGGTTTCGTGGGGTCATCTGGCTGCTGGCCACAGGATGCTGGCTGAGATGGACCCATTGAGCAGTGGTGTCCAAACTTCATCCCTCCAGATGTTTTGGACAACAACTCCAAGACTTCCAAGCCTAGATTGCCAGTGACAAAGGACTGTGGGAGTTGTGGTCCAAAATATCTGGAGGGCCAAAGTTTGGACATTGCTGCGTTAGAGTAATCGAGGAAGGAAGTGTTTGCCTTTCTCTTCTTCTTGTCTTGTGCCATCCCACTGTTCCACGAACAAAGTGGTCTCCACAATGCCCTGTCCTCAACTACCCCTGCTCAGCTCTTGCTGGCTCAAGCCTGTGGATTTCTTTAGAGAATCCGTTCATCTTGCATTTGGTCTTCCTCTTTTCCCGTTCCCTCCCACCTTTCCCAGCACGATGGTCTTTTCCGTAATAGGATGGACCCCTCTACGTACGTGATGGATGCAGTTCTTCGGTCAAGTCATTTCTGGCTGCTGTCCTATACCTGGGAAGGAAGACCCATTGAATGCAATGGGACTGCAATTCCAGATCTGTGTGCTGATGGGCCCATTCACACACCCGCTTCATGACTCTAGAGCTCAGCTATTCCTCATCCATCTGCTCTTTTGGACTCTATGTCCCATCTTCCCTGGCCACCAGGACAACCTCCAGGCTCACAGGGCTGGTGGGGACTAAAATCCAAAAGCCCACATGGCATTGGTTAGAATAAAGGATGCAAGAGAGTGAAAGCCATATTTCGAGTATGTTCGGTTTGGGGATGAGGGAGAGAAAAAGAGCCATGCACCCAATCACTGTTTTGGGGCATGAATGCAACTCTGGGGTTCTAGACCTGAAGGATAGCTCAGTGGTTTTTATTAGAGAGGGGCATGAAATGAACAATTTTTTGTTTCCGTTTTCCTTTTTTCGTTTTGTTGCATAACAAAACAACAAACGAATTTTGTCTCTAAAATGAAACGAAACGAACAGAAACACCGGAAATTTTGTTGTCTGTTTCGTTTCCGTTACTGCAATATGAGTGAATTGCTTAAAATCCTAAAAAAAAATCACAAAAATTGAAATAAATGGTAACGAAATGGTAACAAAATGAACGAAAATAAAAACAATTTTTTCGCAAAAATTTGCGAAAAAAGGAAACAAACCGAAATGGACCCTCCAAAAGACAAACGAAATGCCATTTTTTATTTGTGCCCATCTCTAGTTTTTATTATTATTATTATTATTATTATTATTATTATTATTATTATTATTACCACACAGCTAACTACGCTGGATTTTGTATTACAAATCACTAGTCGAACGCTTCTCAAGTGTTTAGGACCATGTGATGTATTGGCGAATTATGCAAGCAGATCCCAGTAAGGTGGCTTCCTGCAGCTGATTGATGGTGACTTTGTCAACTCCAAATTCTTCTAAATACTTGCTTAGCTCTTTAGGCACTGCACCCAGTGTGCCGATTACCACTGGGACCACCTGTGCTGGTTTATGTCAGAGCCTCTGAAGTTCAATTTTCAGGTCCTGATATCGGGTAATTTTTTCTGGTTGTTTCTCGGTGATTCTACTATCAATGATCCACACTTTTTTTCTTCTCCACAATCACAATATCCTGGGTATTATGCTCCAAAACCCTGTCTATCTGTATTCAGAAGTCCCAAAGTAATTTTGCATGCTCATTTTCAATCACTTTTTCAGGCATATGATCCCACCAGTTGTTTGCTATGGGCAGATGATAGTTGGGACACAAATTCCAGAGGACCATTTGAGCAACTACATTATGATGCTGTTTGTAATCAGTCTGAGCAATTTTCTCACAACAACTCAATATATGGTGACTAGTTTCATCTGCCTCTTTACAGAACCTACATGTGGGGGACTCAGCTGATTTTTCTATGCTAGCCTTAACTGCATTTCTTCTTCTTCTTCTTCTTCTTCTTCTTCTTCTTCTTCTTCTTCTTCTTCTTCTTCTTCTTCTTCTTCTTCTTCTTCTTCTTCTTCTAGGAATCCTATCCTCCAAAGAGGGGATGTCTCCAAGGCAAGCTCCATCTGCAGACGAAAGGCGGGCTTGCACTGTGGTGAGTTGATAGCCAGAAAGGTAGCTGCTTTCATTCCCTAACCAAGCTTGAGCCGAAATTATTCACTTGCTTCTTTGGTCAGCCATTTCCAGAGGCAGGTCTCCCCTCGTGGCGGATGGAAGGCTGCCATCTGCTCCATCCTCAGAATGTGGGCTTGGCCTGCAGAGTGGCAGGAGAGTGGCAGCATCTCCCGGAGCGACTGCCAGCCTGCTCCATGCCCTTCCTGGCCGGGAGAGCCAAGGGGGCACTCATGCCAGGGCCTTCCCAGAAGAATGACTAAGAGATGGGAACACCCAGTGCCGGTTCCAGGCTGTGTCATTGAGGGTAGGTAGAGACGGCCCTTGAAACCTCTGTCTTTAAACCCCTCACTCAGCACAGCTGCTGGGGGATTCTGGGAATTAGAGTCCAAAAGAGAAATTTCTTTCAGTTCTTGTTAGAGAGGTAACAGGTGGCTGTAGAGAGAAGGAATGACTTCCCGCCACTCTTCCATGAGAAGGCATTAATGGCTTTCAAGTCCGTAGAGCAGCATTCTATTCAGCATGGCTGACCATCAAGACTTGGTGTCCTAGAACTCCTCAACTGGCTACAGTTGTTGTGACTGGGGTTCTTAGTTTATTTCCCATGAAGCTCCATGGATGGGCGAAAGTCCCAGGTGCTTCATGCCGCCAATGCTGCCGGTTGGTTCCACTGCCACCAATACCTCTGCGGCCATGATGGATGAACCCTAGCCACTCTAGGACTTTCCTGCCCTGTCACTCTATCGTCAGCACACCAATAAGACCAGCTAGATCAAGGATGATCTACTAGGTGATAGGATATAAATCCAGTCTTGTCAGATTTCAGAATCTTGACAAGATTGGGCCTGATTATTTATTTATTTATTTATTTATTTATTTATTTATTTATTTATTTATTTATTTACAGTGGATCCTCATAAAATTTGTAAAACATAACAAATTCTGGAGATAGGGGAAATTTGCTTAACAGAATCACCTATGGGGCGAATCTGTACAACATAAAAATGGTTACGATTAGGGATTACTCTGTTTTCAATGCACTCCTATGGGAAATTTGTACAAAGGAAAATTTGCTTAACAGATTTCATTTGGAACGAATTAATTCCTTTATACAAGATACCACTTTATTTATTTATTTATTTATTTATTTATTTATTTATTTATTTATTTATTTATTTATTACATTTTTATCCTGCACTTCTACAAGGAGTAAACTAGGAAAGTGATTGGCTCTCAGAGTTGTCCATATTCTCTCCAATGGGCAATGCTCACTGCATAAATCACAATTTGCTGTGCTCTAACAAATGATTTGTAAATACCTAGTACATCATTAGGAGTGCCCTATGAAAATTACTTTGGATAGAACAGCAGGGTAGAACTCATCAGATCTGCAGTTAAATCCCTACTCAACCATAAAACTTGTCTGGGGGAGGGGGGTATCAAAGGAGCCAGAAGACTTACTCTGAAAACCCTGCTGAGAGTTGCTGTTAGAGATGGACACAAACCTTCTGTTTGCTGGTTCGTGACAGTTCGTTTTCTGGCTGAACAGGTGTTTGGTGCTTCCCAGTCCCACCTCCTCTGCCAGGCACCCACACAGAGGCAGCGTATGGAGGAGGGAAGCCAGGCCACTACCTCTGAGTGGGCGCCTGGAGTAGGTGGGGCTGGGAAGCATCAAACACCTGTTTGGCAAAGAAACGAACCAGCAATTCATGCCCATCTCTTGTCGGTCGCTATAACTCAGCTGTTACTTGACTTGGAGCATTAACAAGTAAAACACAAAAAGCACTAGCCCAACCGGCTATGTTACACACTGCACCTTGGATATCTAGTTATTCAAACTTGAGCAGTCAGGATGGTAAGAAGACCTTGGAAGAGGTGACCAACCAAATAATGTTCTCTCTGAAAGTGAGGCCAGCAAAAGCGGCCGTCTCTTTCCCAAAATTCCATCCTTATTTGTTTTGGAGACTCCTTTTGTCTTCTCATCTTCCGGTCTGGCAGCATCTGCTGTTTCTTAACCCAGCCACACCTCTGTTGGTTTCCCAGAACTGTTGGTCTAACTACAGGTGGTCTGCTGGCCAGGCACGTCTGGGTGGGAAACATTGTTTTGCACAGTGCCTCTGTCTGCTAAGATGGCCGCCTCTTGAGAACACTGCCAAAAATGGAGATTGTGTAACTGGAGAGCTATGAGAAACTATCCTCCCCACCATCAGCAGTGTGTGTGTGTGTGTGTGTGTGTGTGTGTGAGAGAGAGAGAGAGAGAGAGAGAGAGAGAGAGAGAGAGAGAGAGTGAAAGGGCTTTGTCAAGACAGATGTGTGTCTGTCCAACAGATGCACCTCTTTCTATTTATAAACCACCAAGCGTTACGCTTAAAAGCAAAACAAGAACAACTGAAAAGGCAGTGAAAAAGCTTTATTTAGGGTGGATTTGCCACCCTGGAACATGTGAGTGAGGCTTGCCAGTGGACGAAGGAGCTGCGTGTAACTTCGGTATGTAAGCCGTATTTAAAAACAGCACGCACACATGCAACTTGAGTCAGTATAAATTTTCTGTTGGCTTTGGCAGGCGTCCTCGAATGGGGAGACCATTTAGCCGGGGAGGCCGAAGGAAATCACACACAGATGACGGCTTGACGTCCAGAAACCTTGATGAAACACCCCTTTCCGACAACCCTTTCTTCCACTCCACCTTCCCCTTTAAGTTTTTATTTTGTTTTGATTTTTTTAAACAAATTTTAAAGGCATGAAAGCAGAGCTTCCCTGTATGTGAATGAAACAGACCCCTGGCGCGGCTTCTTGGCAAGGCTGGTCAGGAAATAATCCACTTACGTTATTGTTTAATGGCCTGTGTGTGTTTTTCTAGAAATAATTCCCCTCTTAACTCTTATTCTTTTTTTCCCCCACCTAGACTGACCTGGGAGGAACTTTAGCTGTGATTTTGGTTTTTAAACATTCCCTCCGTCTGTGCTGTAGAATTCCAGCCACCACTCTCATGCGGATGGATTTCATCCGTCTTCTCCGGAAACCATCCTGTTTCGTTTGCGAGGTGCCACTAAATCAGGACTGACTTGAGTGATTTGAAAAAGATTTTCAAAGCGAGATACCATGGCATCTCTGATAACGAATTTAATTCGTTCTCAGAGGCAATTTGTTATCCGAAAAATTTGTTATCCAAAATACGGTTTCCCATCAAAATGAATGGGGAACCAATTAATCTGTTCTGGAGGTCCGAAAAAAAGGCAAAAAGGCTGTGTGTGTGTGTGTGTGTGTTCCTGACCTCTTTATAAAGTGCACTTTAAAGGCTTGCAGTGCTGGAACACCCCCTCCAGAACACACACACACACCGCAGTGCAATGCAAACATGGACAAGAGAAACCGGTAAGACTATGCCAGCCTGTTCCTACCCAAAGTGCAATGGGAAGAAATGCAAACAAACAAACATAAGCAGGAAGAAAAATCCAGCCCGTTTTTGCCTGCAGAGCAATGAAAAAAGACTGCAAACACAGAGAAATGAATGAATCCAGCAAGACTACCCCAACCTCTTCCTGCCAAAAATGCAAAGAAACAGTGCAAAGATTAATAAAAGCTACAGGGAGTGCAATGCATCCTGGGTACACTTTTTTTTGGCAAGGCATTATGAGACATTTGTTATCCAAGGCAGCCCATAGGGAACGTTTGCTATCCGAGGCAGCCCTATACCTGGAAATTTCCATTTGTTATCTGAAAAATTTGTTATCAGAGGCATTATTTATCCGAGGTATTACTGTATTTAAGGATGGTTTTTTATCAGCTTCATTCCCCCAGTGGATTTTTCGTGGCTGGACAGGGATTAGAACCAACATCTCCTGAGCCTTCGTCCATTCCACTGCCGACCACCCGGTCCAGGGGATCTCTCTCATCCCATGCTAGCAACCTCGGGGCATACTTTTCTCCTGCCTTCATTGGGTTGACCTCCATAGGCTGGCTCCGACAGGAGGCAGAGGGTGCAGGATTTTTAAGCAGAGGCTGGATGGTCATCTGTTGGAAATACTGTGATGGGGGTTCCTGCATGGCAGGGGTTGGACTGGGTGGCCCTTGAGGTCTCTTCCAACTCTATGATTCAACGATTCTACATCATTATTAAAGAACCAGGAACCTTCCAAGGATGTTGACAAGTCTTTGGCCCTGAGTCCCAAACAGAATCCGAATCTTTGGCACCAATTCCCAATGTCTGGAAGCAAGTCTGAAAAAAGTCTCAAGAAAAAGAAGTCCAGTTGCCATGACTCAACATCCAAATAAACTCACCTGGATGACTGAGAATCTTCACAGACAAGCCTGTCTGTTAGATACCAAGTCCTGATCCCCAAATCTGATTCCCTATTGAAAACAAGCTTCTTCCTGCTGAAAAAAAGAGAAGGGTGGGTGGGTTCTGAGTCCCAAGCCAAGTCCAAGTTATGGGGGGTGGGGAATCCCACGTTGAGTCACTGCTACTTAAGCGTATTGTCCATTTGTGTGTGTGTGTGTGTGTGTGTGTGTGTGTGTGTGTGTGCTTTCCATTCCTCAGAGTGGCATTACCTAATATATTTGTTTGCTTGTTGTCCTTAGCTTTACTATTGCCCTTCTAAATGATGTAGGATCTTTAAATACAGGGGACCCTGGTAGAACAAACGGTTTGTAAATTCCAGCGATAGGGGAAAATTGCTTAACAGAATCGCCTATGGCAAGCCTGCACAACTGGTAGACGGCGGGCTACCAGTAGCCTGCGAAGAGTTCAAAAGTAACCCTCCGGCCACCAATAAAAAAGCCACACCCTCCCTCCCCCACCCCAAGGGCCACCACTGCCCCAGCAAAGTTCTGGGTCTGCCAGCCCCCACTGTCTCAGCCAAGCGGGGCAGATCAAGGGGCATGGTGCAGTCCCCTGCTCCCTCCACTGGCCAGATGATCAGGCAGGTACAAGGGAAGCGTGTGCATGGTCAGCCTTCCAATAGGAATGCATTGAAAATCAAATCTGTTCCAGAGGGAATGAATTTCAATGTATTCCTATGGGAAACCGCTGATCTACTTACAATTATTTTTTTCTACTTACAAGCATGTGCTTGATAAAATTCGTAAGTAGAGGTATTCGTGTAGTAGCCCTCAGGCACTTTGGGCCAGAAAAAGTAGACCTCAACCTCTTCTAAGTTGGACAGCCCTGGCCTATGGGGCCAATCCGTACAACATAAAAATGGTCGTGATTAGGAATTACTCCATTTTCAATGCATTTCTATGGGAAATTTGTAGAAAGGAAAATTTGCTTCACATAATTTCATTTGGAACCAATTGATTCCTTTATACAAGGTACCACTGTGTTGTCTTTAATGTTGTAAACAACCGTTGTATGTTCGTTGCCTTCAACTTGAAATACTGCCCTCCAGTGTTGTAAGCTGCCTTCGGTTCCTTCCGAGGAGAAAGGCAGGGTAAAATATTTTGAATAGATAAAATAATAAATTGAGTCCCACTTGACAGTGGGTTCCACAAGTCAAGTGCCTCAAACCATCATTATCTCAAGGTGTAGCCATACCCAGGAAGTTTTTAGAAAAAGATGGGATGGGATGCATGGAGGAGGCCTATTATTTATTTATTTATTTATTTATTTATTTCTCTCTCTCTCTCTCTCTCTCTCTCTCTCTCTCTCTCTCTCTCTCTCTCTCTCTCTCTCTCT
>JAHTLZ010003311.1:476179-493356 GCA_023846285.1 Phrynocephalus versicolor
GGGGGGGGGGGAGAGAAGCAGGGGATCATGTGCCATGTTGGGGTGTAGAGATGGGCACAAATAAAAAAAAGGCATTTCGTTTGTCGTTTGTCGTTTGTCGTTTGTCGTTTTGGTTTCCATTTTTTGTGAATTTTTGCAAAAAAAATCGTTTTCATTTTCGTTCGTTTTGTTACCATTTCGTTACCATTTATTTCAATTTTTTGTGATTTTTTAAGGATTTTAAGCAATTCACTCATATTGCAGTAACGGAAACGAAACGCACGACAAAATTTCCGGTGTTTCTGTTCGTTTCATTTCATTTTAGAGACAAAATTCGTTTGTCGTTTCGTTAGCTAACAAAACAAAAAAACGGAAACGGAAACGAAAAATTGTTCGTTTCGTGCCCATCTCTATTGGGGTGGGAGAAGTGCACCAAAATCTCAAAATAACATTTGTAATCTATATTGTTTTATACCCCACATGCTGGGCAGTGGGGGGGGGATGAAATCCATGTTTGCACTGGGGGACACTGACAGTTGTGGCCCTGGGGGGGGGGCAATGGTGGCCCTCAGGAAGCCCCATCGTGCGCCTAGAGCTATGGTTAAGTTTCGGCTCAACCCTCTCATGTTCAACACACCCCAAGGGCCAAGTGCTACTGCAGAAAGCATTAGACCCCCGGTCGTACTTTGCGTCGCTTGTTCCAGATGGATCATCCATTTGTAAAGGATGCATTTATTCATTACATCCCTGTCTTTTTTTGTAGGACCAGAAAGGAGTAATAACACGCTGCCTTTTGTCAGCAGCCTGGCCTACTCCGACGCAGGGGGAGAAGTGCTGTCCTCGTTTGCCGAGCTTGTCCTGAATTATAGGGACCGTCAGGGCTTCCAGCCACAAAAGTGCCAAATTGCATTAGCTTCCAAGTCAGCTCTTGCTGTCTCTGTTTAATTTCGCTCTCCGTCTTGATTTCCCCTCTCCCTATTTTTAGCTGAAATTTTCCAGAGTGCTAAAAGTTTTAAGCTAAGTGCTAAGAGCTGATGAATCAGGTGTCGGCAGTGCACGGCGGCAGGAGCAAACCCTTAGGTGTTATTCAAAGTGATATAAGCTCACTCTGACTTTACTAACTGCCTGTCCTGGATGATAATGGAAAAGGATAATGGGTCTGCCCATCTGTTTTCCCTGTAGCGCTGAGGCAGTGAAGTCCAGAGTCCTGAAACTTGATGGGATACTTGAAGGTCTGCAAAAAGGCACCCCTGAAGATCATTTTCTTTGTCAAATGGGCTCTTGATCTTGATTGTTTGACTGTATCTGTAGCCCATGGTTACAAGGAGGGATGTGTGGCAGACAGCTATGCAAATGCAGACCACATCAGGAGTATTTCTGCATTTCCAGGGTGACCAAAGGGAAGGGCAGAGAGCCCCAGAGATACAGTGGGGGGAGTGCAACCCCCTTAGATTCCTCAGGATAGAGTCAGGGTCCACATATGATGATAAGAAAACAACCAGGAAGATGATGAGTGGGTGCTAGAGAAGAAGGAATGTATGCTCTTAAAGTAAACCTCCCTTGATATTCCCAGTGCCACAGATTAAATCACCAGAGTCTATGCTAGTGTTGGCGAACCGATGGCATGGGTGACAAAGATGGCCCTCGGAGCCCTTTCTGTGGGGCACCCGACGTCGCCCCTTCACAGCCACCTGTATTCAGGTTAAATTGCTTTATTGGCACTTTGTGGAAAATTAGTGGGTTTTGAATCTCAGTTTCGGCACTCGGCCTCTAAAAGGTTCACCATCACTGGTCTATGCCATGAGGGGAGGGCGAGTACAGTAGGACCCCCTAATCATTGGCACCGTTAGTCAATGGTTCATTTATTCACAATATTAAAAATATTAAAAGAAACAAGTTTAATCATGCATGCTCTTAAGTCAAACAACTCGTAAGTAGAGCAGTCCTACGTAAAAAAAAATCAATTTAAACTTTGTTTTATGTGGGTTTTTTTTGGGGGGGGGTTGCAAGCGCAGGCTTTTAAAACTTTTTATTAGTCCCTGAACCAAGCGCCAATCAACTGGCATGCGGGGCTTTGTTGGCAAAAAAAAAAAAGTTTTAAAACCCCCACCATTCCCCCACCGGATTGGGCACTTTGGGGGAAATGGGTTGTAAAAGCTGTTTCCCATAGGAATGCATTGCTTCAATGCATTCCTATGGGAAAATGAAACATGAAACAGAATGAACTGAATTTTTTCATTTCGTTTCATTTCGTTTTTCTTCAAAGGGGCAGTTTGTTTTTCATTTTTGTTAGGGAACGAAATGAAAAATGAAAAACAAAACAAAAATATTCACTTTGTGCCCATCTCTAGTTGGGAGTCCTGTGATGGGGGTTCCTGCGTGGTAGGAGGTTGTACTGGATGACCCTTGGATGTCTCTTCCAACTCTATGATTCTTTCTGCAAAGACAGGGCAATTCAAACAATTCTGCCAGTGGGTTAATACTCTTCCTAACACTACCAAACTCTCTAGCCGGTATGATTCATGTGGGATTCCCTTGTTAGATCCCATGGTCTGTAGAATTTCTGCTGATAGACTGGCAGGGTAGTTGTACAGTATAGGAAGTCTACAGACCCCAAAGTTCAGCAGAGGAATGTCAGCTAATGTTCACTTGTGGCTAGAGATGGGCACGAAACGAACAATTTTTCGTTTCCGTTTTTGTTTTTTCATTTTGTTACGCAACGAAACGACAAACGAATTTTGTCTCTAAAATGAAACGAAACGAACAGAAATACTGGAAATTTTGTGGTGTGTTTCGTTTTCATTACGGCAATACAAGTGATCTGCTTTAAATGCTAAAAAGAATCACAAAAAATTGAAATAAATGGTAACGAAATGGTAATGAAACAAACAAAAATGAAAACTTTTTTTTGCAAAAATTTGCAAAAAAGGAAACGAACTGAAACGGACCCCCTAAACAACAAACAACAAACAAAACGCCATTTTTTTATTCGTGCCCATCTCTACTTGTGGCTCAAAATTTGCAGGGCTGATGCGAGACAACTTTCCTCTCCAACAACTAGCGGATCAAACAGCTCAAAAAAAGTATTCTTCCACTTTCCACTGAAGTGAAAGGCCCCGCTTGCAGCTCAGACGGGAAGGGGAACACTTAACTTTTATGCCAGGCATGTCCAAACTTTGGCGTTCCTGATGTTTTGGACCACAGCTCCCAGAATTCTAAGCTTAGATTGTCAGTGACAAAGGATTGTGGGAGTTGTGGTCCCAAACATCTGGAGGGCCGAAAATTTGGACATGCTTGTTTTAGGCTGTGTCATCTGGAGATGTTCAAGGGGAAGGAAGAACCACCTAGTAGGCTCTCAGCCCTATGCGGTGGTGACTACTGGCCCTAGCTTCCAGCTGAGGCCTTCTGTGGAGATCATCAAAAATATCTCGGCAGGTGTTAGAAACAGCAACAGTTAGCAACAAACCACGAAGGAGAAGAAAAGATGAGCTCTGGTTCTCATTTGTATTTGGGGCATCTTGGCTCCTTTTCTTCCTCCAGCTTTAGGGAATGGAATGCTTTTAGACAGAGGCATATGTGCAGTATTCCATAACACTTAATTAGCAAAGCATTCCCATCTGCGGAATATTACAAAGCCATCGCCCTCGTAGTGTGGTGGGACTCCTACACACATCCACACAACTTTTGATCAACTGACGCCTGGTCTCCATTATTAGTTCCAATAGTTCTCAGTTGAGATTCACTACTGGCAAACCACTCCAGTATTCCTGCCAAGAAAACTCCATGGACATGGGGTCACAAAGAGTCGGTCACGACTGTAACGACACAACACAACACACACGTCTTGCCTTTAGATATCCACCATACGTGTGGGTTTGGAAATGGAGGGTGTGATCAGATGCCTACAAAAATTGGGTGGGGGTGGTGTTTTGGCCTGATCACACCGTTTTTATAGGTTTTATATTGTCTTTAATGATGCAAACCACGGTGGGTCCTTTTAAGGAGAAAGGCGGGGTTAAAAAATATTTTAAATAATCAAATAATAGACCCTAAAGCAGGGAATTAATCTGCCAGATTTCAGACGGGTAGTTGGGGCTCTTAGATATAAGGCATCTATCAAGTTTGCTGTCAAATGAAAAGAGAAGAGTTGAAATGATTTGCTTCACATATTTTCGCTTCTGGAAACAAATCAATTTATAAATTTGCTTCACTCACTCCAGAAGAACATCCGGTCATCTTGGGCCAACCTGGCTCTCAGACAGATCAGTCCCTAGCAAGCTGATATGTTTTGGAAGCTGTGACTTGTCCAGATCTGGCATATAATCCTAGAAACTGTCAGACCAAAGGAACCCAAACTGGTCAGCAATCCCGCTACTTTGTTTATTTAGGCCAGACTTTTTAGGGCTCTCCCTTGGTTGGAGGAGCCAAAGCAGTTGAAGAATTTTTGAACACTTTAAAAAAAATTATTTATTTATTTATTTATTTATTTATTCGACTTTTATACCACCCATCTAAGCCCTGGAGCTACTCTGGGCGGTTTGCAAAATGACATCGCAACATAGCAAAGTAAACACATTTAAATAACCAAAATACAAACAACAGAATACAAACAGAATATAACCTACATAAATCAACAACAATAAACTGGAATGAAACTAAAGTGAAAGTAAAAATAACCTGGTGGTCGATCAAATAAGAAACAAGAAACAAACAGACAAACAAAAAGGAGATAAGTGGTAAAAAGAAGAAAGGCGTCTTACTAGATGTTCGAGAAGTCGGGAAGGACCATTCTGTAAAACTAAGATTTAAATACTTTTTTAAAAGGTTTGAAGCGAGGTGAATTTCTGTTAGTAAATTATTTCATAAATGGGGAGCAACCACTGGAAAGGCCCTTCTCCTTGTTATGACTTTCGGGGGGGGGCTCGCATTGGGAATTCCCAGATGTTGTGCCTCGCTGGCACGGATGATCTAGGTAGTTCTTCTTGGGAAGAGTCATTCTTCCAGATTTTGCCAACCAGTGCCCACCCACCCACCCCACCCCCTTCTTGACACACAGCCAAGCTGAGAATCAGCACATTTAGGATTAAAGGTGAAGGTTTACACCCAGGCAGGTGTGAATCTTTTGGTGCATTTAAACTTGGGTACTTCTCCCTGGTTGAAAGAAGGCATCACTGGTTGAGTTGATGGCAACTCAACCGGGGCTCAACTCATGAATTCGAAATTTCAAAATGCAGCTGTCAACAGACAAAAAAAGGGGGGGAATGTAATGCCACAATGAGCGAATAACAGTGCACGTTGTGTGATGAGGCTTACTTCATGGGCTCTCGTCTCGAAACAAGAACCGAGACAAGAGGATTCCCGAAGCCAGGGAAAGGTATGGCTCATCACGCTTTGGTCCCAGTTCCGGGGGCATGGTCGGAACGAAATCCCGTCATCACGCAATGGACGTGCAGTAACATTTTTTCGTACCAGTCCCAAGCGGGGTGGTGAACCGCGATGAGAGGGACGTGAAGTAACCATCAAAGGCAATCGGATTTCTCGAGGAGGACTGTGAGGCGTTAATTGTTAGTTGCTAGTATTTAAAATGCGTTTATCCTACTTTTTTCCTTAAAAGGACCCAAGGTGGTTCCGAATTGCTAGCGTTGCATGACTTTTGAAACATGATGAATCCACCCAGCTAAATTCAGCCTGGAAAAGGCCTCTTGGGCTGGCTGGTCCCCTTGTCAAAACGCCCTTGAAAACCATCTTCCCACACCTGTTATGCATTAAAAGAGGGAGATTGGATTTAAAAGAGGGAGGCGGGACTTTCACCCATCAGATGTGAGAAGGTTGGAAAACTCTGATCTCAGAATCCCTTTCCGCCTCGTTAACTTTTACGAGTGGGTGGTGCCCTTTGTACTGTTTTTTTGAAAAGAACAACCTAAAAATGGATACTGCCCCTGCCACCCCCAATCTGTGCCCCTGCAACAAGTCTGAGAAAGGATGTCCTACAATCCTGGCCGGGCCAAGCATTTAGAACTTTTTCTACTGAAAGTGGTTGGTCTTGGGTTTTTTTTAATCCAATCTGTATGACCAACTTAGGGGAAAGGGAAAGGAACACAGAAACAATCATGATCCTGGGCATTTCCAGCAAATCACTTGGCTTAAAATGTAGTTTGATTTAATTAATGAAAAGTCAAGATTAACCAAGACAAAAAGTAGCGCCTTCAAGACTAATGGCTATATTTTAGTGTGAGCTTTCATGGACAAAAGTCCACGTCCTTAGACTTTGTGCACAAATGCTCACATCGGAATGGTGCAGTGAGTCTTTGAGGTGCCACCATGTTTTTCTCCTCTTTATTTTTTTATTATTCTCTGTTTTTTTTTTTTTTTGCCTAATAAGGTAGCACAGGCTAACACAGTGACTCCTTCTAAAACTACTCAAAGCATTAAGATGTTTTTCTTGATATTCACCCCGAGAGTCCTTGTAAATGTGGCTTCCGGTAGTGTGAACCTATTACAGTGGTACCTTGTATAAAGGAATTAATTCGTTCCAAATGAAATTATGTTAAGCAAATTTTCCTTTATACAAATTCCCATAGGAATGCATTGAAAGCAGAGTAATCCCATTTTTATGTTGTACGGATTTTCCCCATAGGCAATTATGTTAAGCAAATTTCCCCTATCTCTGGAATTTTTTATGTTGTACAAATTTTCTGTTATACAAGCTGTCTGTTATACAAGGTACCACTGTATTACGTGTCCTGAACTCTGAGATGACTGAGGGCCTTTTTACACGACCCCTAAACGCTGCCGCAAATGGCTCCCAGCTCCAGAGCTTAAAATTGTTTACCCACCAGCTCCGGAGTTTACAGAAAATTAAGTGCGGCCACGCCCACCTAAGCGCGTCCCAGCGCACTTTTCATGTACCTGCTCTCCAAGGGTGAAAAATCTTGATGCGGATGTGCCGGGCTCTCCTCGCTTCTTTTTGCTGTTCTTTTTTGCCTCCCGCCCCTTTAAGAGAAGGAATCACAACGACGGGGCAGCGTCCACCGGCGGCACCGGAGGTAAGCCTCCATTCTTTTGTCCCTTTTTTTCTCCCTCCCCTCACGCAGCCAGCAGCCAGAAAGTGCGGAGGGGTGGGGACACACGAAGAGCGACAAACCCCTAAGATCTCTGGTCCGAATTTAAGTGACCAGCGGAACTTAGGGGTCGTGTAAAAGCGCCCCGAGGGACAGATCCTGCCCCTCCTCTGTAGGATAGCCTTTTAAGTCTGAAAAGTCTTCTCTCATTCTCCTTTTCTCCAGGCTAAACCTGCCCATTGCCCAGTTCTTTCTGTCTTTATTCACAACCCCCTGATCATCCCAGCTGCCCTTCTCTGAAGTTGCTCCATCGTGTTCTAGGCTAGATGGCCGCCCCAAAAAAGTCTTTCCCGACTATAAGGCAGCTCCTTATAATGCTCATGTTTGCAGATAGTTTCCAAATTACATTCCAAACGTGTTGCTTTTGCAAATCAATACCATTCCTCCCCCACCGCCGTCACCAGCTATGGCCTCTATAATTAGTCTCCAATGTGTATTTAGTTAAGGAAATGTCTAGGGAACAGAGCAGTAAAGTTAATTGCTTGCAAAGGTTTTAATGTTGATCCCATCACATTCAATTTTCAACTGTTGCTGATTTTGGCAGCTGGCTTCTTTTCATCAAATTCATTCTGCTTTTGACCTTCCTTCCTTCCTCCTCCTCCTCCTCTTCCTCCTCCTTCTATATTTTAAACGAAAGTACATAGCCCTGAATGTGACTTTTTAGCATGACATGGTCTGTTTTTAAGTATACATATGCTGTTTATAAGTTAGGAAATAAAAAGGTAGGGGCTGGCTCCTCTCAGACATTCTAGCTGAAGCTGTACAGTCGGAGAGCATGGATCCAAATGGATCTTGGGTGCATTTACTTTATTGTCGGATTAAATGGGTACAACCCTGCATCAGCAAAAAATTGAGGTCAGATCCGGATGCTCCAGGATTGGGACGAACTGATTTGCTTTTGTTTTTTCCCCACTGATCACATGATGCAAAAGGAAATGCAAATCAACCCTGAGTCCCTGCCTCATTTGTAGCATTCCCCTCTGCCGCTGGGGTTTCTCCTTTTCTCAAAAACAGATCTATTTGCATTGGCTCAGTTACTGACAAAATAAATGATAAATGTCCACCCCCCCCTGCTTAAGTCAAGAATCCAAATCAAGAATTTTGTGGTCCCCCAGTACATGGCTTTACAGTGGTGCAAAAATATGGATCCAACATATGGATCCTCAAGGACCCACATATTTTGTTCTGTAGGATCACCCCGAAACCACTGTCCAGTCATAGGCCCCATTTGTGTCCCTAGATTACAATACAGAAATCATGGATCACTACTAGGCACATGGCTTGGCCTCATGGATCAACTTGGAGCCTCGTGGGTCAATGTGATTTTTATGCAGGATCATTCTGAAATCATAGAATCATAGAGTTGGAAGAGATCTCAAGGGGCCATCTAGTCCAACCCCCTGCCATGCAGGAACCCCCATCACAATATTTCCGACAGATGGCCATCCAGCCTCTGCTTAAAAACCTCCAAAGAAGGAGACTCCACCACCCTTTGTGGCAGCATATTCCACTGACGAACAGCTCTAACTGTCATGAAGTTCTTCCGAATGTTCAAATGGAATCTCTTTTCCTGCAGTTTGAAACCATTGCCCTGCATCTTAGTCTCTGAAACCATGGAAAACAAACGTGTTCCTTCTTCAGTATGACATTCTTTCAAATATTTAAATATAGCTGCTATCATATCCCCTCTCAGCCTTCTTTTTGAAAGTCTAAACATTCCCTGTTCCCTAAGCCGTTCCTTGTTGTAAGACATTGCTTCCACACCTTCAACCATCCTGGTTGCTCTTCTCTGGACCCGCTTGAGGTTGTCAACATCCTTTTTAAATAGAGGCGCACAGAATTGCTGAGCAACCACCCCAACCCCCACCAATCTTAGAAGTGTCCTTCCCTAGTCAGAATATTCTTATGGAAAGCCCATATTCCTCTATACTTGTAGATCCATTGTGAAGTAGTTCACATTTATACTCTCAGTGTTGAAAATAACACTTGCACAATGCCCTTGGTGAAGTAACCTTAGTCGGTGAATGAATCCAGCTTAGTCAGAGTTTATAGGATGGATTGGAACTACCCTCACGTCGCCAACCCATAAAAAGACAGGATATTTGGTTTCCAAAGAAATATTAATTTTCTTCCATCTGTCACACCTCTGAATGGTTTCTCGCTATGGGCAAAACTTAAAAAAGGAAAATTTAAAAATAAAAGAAATTGCTTTTTAAATAGACGGCTATGCCTATATATAATAATTTTAGAATCCCTTATGTTCAGGAAGGTTATTTTTGGGGTCTTGCCAACCCTGTCTGGAAAAACATTGGCAGTCCCTTTTTGCATGGGGTGCTGGAAAGGGCAGGGAGCAAAGCAGACAAAACAGTACATACTAAAATGAGAATTGGAATTTAAGTGGTGGGGAATAGTTGGTTTCATTCTGCACGGGTTCTGTCATTCTTCTGAAGTAGGATGCCTCCCTCCTCTTCCCCCCCCCCTCCACTCCGGGTCACCAGAATGATTTGGGTGAAACGACATGTTATTTATTTATTTATTTATTTATTTATTTATTTATTTATTTATTTATTTATTGCCTTCAGGAGCAAAATTCGAAACCAGTTTTATGGGTTGAACAGAATGGTAGTGAGTTGCACCCAAATGGGGAAGCGACGAGGCGACCCACCTGGTCGCAGCGGAAACGGCTGCCCAGCACCCTGTGGATGATGGGTCGTAGAATTCAGTCCTTTTGGTTCTTTCTCCTGAAATCATACTTGGAATAGACAGTGGGCGCTTTTACACAACCCCTAAAATCCAAGGCAAAGGGCTCCCAGATGCGGAGCTTAAAATTGTTTTCCCACCAGCTCCAGACTTTTAAAAAAAAATTAAGTACGACCATGCCCGCCTAAGCGCGACTCAGTGCATTTTCCAAGTACCTGGTCTCTGAAGGTGAAAAATTTCTGCTGCGGATTGCAAAGCAGTGAGTGCCGGGCTCTCCTCCCTTCTGTTTTTTTTTTGTCCCCCGCCCCTTTAAGAGACCGAAATGCTTCCTGGGGCAGCTCCTGACGGCAGAGCGGAGGTGAGCCTGCATTCTTTTCTCCCGTTTTTTCTCCCTCCACTCACGCAGACAGGAGCAAGGGAGTGCAGGGGGATGGGGACACAGCAAGAGGAGCAAACCCCCAAGATCTCTGGTCTGAATTTAAGTTGCCAGCGGATCTTAGGGGTCATGTAAAAGCGCCCAGTCTTTTCACTGATAAAGTAGAGGTGGGGTGCTCAGACACAAAGTCTGCTACTTATCAAGCGGCCATTTCCACAATCCCCAGAGAAATCAAGAATACTTCACACCTCCACCAACAAGGCCATGGCTCATACTTTATAGGTTTTGGGAAGGTTGTAGAGATGGGCCATTGTCCACCTAAAGAGCCTATTCAGGTCCTTGTTCATCTTATGAGCCTATTTCAGACCAGGGTGACATGAGGTCAAAGTGAACTATAAAATGGGGGACTCACCACTAGCTTTCCTCCGACTTGACGAAGCTGTTTCGATGAGCAGCGAAAAGTTTCAGTCTCTCAAGAAAAGAAGACCAGCTGCCATGACTCAACTTCCAGATTTCCTTCAGGAAATGTTACTTTTACAAAGTACAGGAATGATCCAATGAACTGCAGTCTGAAAACACCAAGATCCTGAACAATTATTGAGCTTTCTCCCCATGTCCACATGCCATTCAATTTGTATTGAGCCCAAACTGATATTATACACCTGCCTAGTTTAAGGGGTCCCTATAATAACCTGAAAGGCAGTCCCATAGGGGAGGGACCTTGCCTCTTGCCAGGTTATTTGTCTGTCTTTTTCATCTCCACTGAGCAACAGGAGCCTCGTGGCACAGTGGTTAAATGCCTGTACTGCAGCTCTAATTGTGCTCACGACCTGGGGTTCAATCCCAGGTAGCAGGCTCAAGGTTCACTCAGCCTTTCATCCTTCTGAGGTTGGTAAAATGAGTACCCAGCTTGCTTGTGGGGGGGGGCAATGGGTAGCCTGCGTATTGTAATTAAAACTGTAAACTGCCCAGAGATGGGGCGGTATATAAGCAGAACACTTTTTGCTTTATGTTTTGTTTTCGATTGTTGGTTGTTCTGTTTTAGGTTTGTTTGTTTTTTAAATGTGAACTGCCCAGAGTTCCCTTTGGGAAAATTGGTGTGGTGTACAAATATAAAAATAAATAAATAATATAAATAAATATCTCTCTTCTCGATCATCCCAGAGTCTAGGACATGTTAACAATGGGCTCAAGCTTCAGAAAGCCAGATTTAAGCTGGATATCAGGGTATTGTTAGAGAAGTATGACAATGGAACCAGCCATCTCAGAGGGGAGGTGGCTGAGTGTTCCAAGAGAAAACTGGAGAACCATGGGTTTCCAGACCTCTGAAGGCTTTGGAGAAACTCTACAGATACCTCAATGAGAAAATACACTCCAATGGGACACTTGAGATCTGTAGGTTCAAAGCCCACCACGGAGAGATTTGCCTGTAGCCAATGAACTCATTTTTATTACTGCATGGTAGAGATGGGCACGAAACGAACAATTTTCCGTTTCCGTTTTTGTTTTTTTGTTTTGTTACGCAATGAAACGACAAACAAATTTTGTCTCTAAAATGAAACGAAACGAACAGAAACACCGGAAATTTTGTCGTGCGTTTCGTTTTCGTTACGGCAATACAAGTAAACTGCTTTAAATGCTAAAAAAAATCACAAAAATTTGAAATAAGTGGTAACGAAATGGTAACAAAACTAATGAAAACAAAAACAAATTATTTGCAAAAATTCACAAAAAAATGGAAACGAACCGAAACGGACCCCCTAAATGACAAACAACAAACGAAACACCATTTTTTTGATTCGTGCCCATCTCTACTGCATGGTGTTGTTAAGAGTGTTGGGCTGTGCATTGATTCAGGTTCTACTCTCTGCTCTGCCGACCCTGACCCTCCTCGTAGGGTTCTCGTGAGAGCAACTTCAGTTGGGGACTCCTTTACAGCATCTTGGACTCAATAGAAGAAAAGTGGGATGTAAATGTAACAGATAAGCTGCTGGATAGCTTAGCGGTTTAGGTCTTTGACTGCGCAGCCAGAGGTTGGGAATTTAAATCCCCGTGGTGGCTCTTTGGCATGGGCTGAACTCAATGATCCATACTAAGTTCTAAGATGATGGTGATAAATAAGTATCCTCTGTCTCTGGTCTGTTACATAAAATGATAGCGTACACATTGTTCTCTATTTGCAGTAACAAACAGTCTGCAATTCCAAATGTGCAGTTGGGTTTCTGTGGCCACCTCTTCTAAAGCTGAGCACGTTTCTCAAAATAGGACAATAATCCTTTTACGAAAGCTATAATCCTTATCCTGTTTTCTGTTCTTATAATAATCCCTAAAAGGATATGGGGAAATCAGTCCAGGCAGGCAGTTGACAATGACGCTTCTTGAAGCTAGTGTTTTCGTCTTGTTATCCAAGTGTTAACTCAAGCTTTCCATTCCTGAACTCGACATTTCTGGCATAAAAGGGCTTCTAACCAATCACATTCAAGAGGCACATTTATTTATTTATTTATTTATTTATTTATTTATTTATTTATTTATTTATTTATTGCATTTGTATCCCATACACATAGTTCCTAAAAGCAATTAAAAACCTAACCACCCACAGATACCCATCTATTGTGTGTGTTGTTGTGTCATTACAGTCATGACCAACTCTTTATGACCCCATGTCCATGGAGTTTTCTTGGCAGGAATCCTGGAATGGTTTGCCATTTCCTATTCCAGGCACCTACAACACCTGGTATTCCCTGGTGGTCTCCCATCCACATGCTAACCAGGGCTGACCCTGCTTAGCTTCCGAAATCAGGCGAGGGCATCTAGGCACGTAGCTACATTTCTCTGTGCAGGATGAGCAAACACCAAGATACTTATCCCTCTAACTGGCTGGGACATTCCAGGAGAAGAAATGCAAAGAAGTTACTTTCCCATGCTCTGTGATGAGTGGGGAGTCCTTCAGGACCCTGGACAGAGCCTAAGGGGCATCCATGATGACCCCTCCTGTGTGTGAACCTTGCCTTACATTGATCCCATGAAAGTGCCATCTCCAAAATGCCCCGTTCTCAATAGCTTTGCTCACCTCTTGTAGGCTCGAGCGTGTGGCTTCCTTTAGGGAGTCAGTCCGTCTTGTACTGCATCTTCCTCATTTCCTGCTGCCTATCACCATTCCCAGCGTGGTTGTCTGTTTCTAGAGAATCGTGCCTTCTCAGGATGTGCCCCAAGTTCGACAGCCTCCGTTCCAACATGCTTTCCTCTGGAGATAGTTCAGGGTTGATTTTATCTAGGACCTCCTTGTTCATTTTTCTGGCAGGCCACGGGACCCTCAAAGCTCTTCTCCATCTTGCTGTCTGGCTTCTAACTTCCTAGGCTGTAAGGTCTTTACCTCACCTGCTCTTGTGTCTCAGGTTTGAGGCACTGAGAGATGATAAAGAATCTCATTGTAAGGAAATTAGGAATGATGGGATATAGTGTACTTTCTTTAAGCTCAATATTAAGCTGCACTTTCCGCCTTGCAGTAGAAATTTTATCTGGAAAATGCACCTTATAAGACATAACAATCCTTCCAGAGAAGAGCAAGAGAGCTACCATTGGACAATTAACAACATCGTGTGCCAACTTGACCTTGGGTCTTTGAGCAAGAAGACAGCATGAAATGCAATTATACGCTTGAGACTGCATTTAGCAAAGGTGCTTAATTAGTTAGAGTCAGGGCTAGACTCTAACTGACTGGTTTAAAATTGGGAAAGGAGTATGACAAGGCTGTATACTGTCACCTTGCCTATTTAACTTATATGCAGAGTACATCATGCGAAAGTCAGGTCTGGATGAACCACAAGCCGGAATTAATATTGCAGGAAGAAATATCAGCAACCTCAGATACGCAGATGATACTACTCTGATAGCAGAGAGTGAGGAGGAATTAAAGAACCTCTTAATGAGGGTGAAAGAGGAGAGTGGGAAAAAAATGGGCTGAAGCTCAACATAAAAAAAAAACTAAAATCACAGCCACCAGCAGAGGACGGCAGAGAAAGAGATGGTTGGATGGTGTCATTGATGCAACCAGTATGGATTTGACCAAACTCTGGGAGGCAGTGGAAGATAGGAAGGCCTGGCGAACTCTGGTCCATGGAGTCACGAAGAGTCAGACACGACTGAATGGCTGAACAACAGGGCTAGTTAGCATAGCTAAAATAAATTCTTGTAACCAGATAGAGAGGGTAACATAGGTTTTGTTATTTTGATAGGTAAATAAGTTCATATCTTGGTTCTGATAGGTTTTCTGGTATTTTTGAATCTTTTTTAGTATTACTTTGCTTTGTAACCTAGTGTAGAACTAAAGCTGCATTTTAATATAACCTTTGGCCTTGCAAGGATCATTTTTAAAGAACCCAAGGTAATTTTTTCTTGTTTTGCTATCGGGATGCATTGCCTAAGAGAGAGAGAGCATTCTCCTTGTTTGTTGATCGCATCCTACAAAAAGCATAGATCTACTACACACTCATCTTTGTGGATTCTGAGATGAAACCATTTAATCTGGCCCTCCAAGATCGAGATGCCAATAAAACCTTCATCAGCATTCACAGTCCCCGAGTGGTCAAACATCGGCTCCAAAAACATATTAAAATATGCTCATAAAAATGCAGTTTTAGGCAATTAAAATGCATGATTTCAAAGAAAAGGTATATACAAAAATGTACAGTATTGGAAAGAATGCATGTTAAGTGAATGTATGAAGTTATAAATTAATGTGGAATAGACAGAAAAAGAGACTCATCTGTAACTGGACGAAGACAAAAAAGTAGAAATATACTACAGAAGAATGGATGAAAAAAGATTACCACTTTCTACCCAGTCCTTCATCTGGGCTGTGTGTTGTTGTGTTGTTACAGTCACGACCGACTCTTCATGACTCCATGTCCATGGAGTTTTCTTGGCAGGAATACTGGAGCGGTTTGCCAGTTCCTACTCCAGACATCTACAACACCTGGTATTCCCTGATGGTCTCCCATCCAAGTACTAACCAGGGCCAACCCTGCTTAGCTTCCAAAATCAGGCGAGATTGGATGTGCTGAGGGCATCTAGGCAGGTTTCATCTGGGCTATAGAGAAACAAATACAACCATTCCATTCTTGATAAAAGGTTTATTTTCCCAATTCAGGGCGGGGGGTGGGTGTGGCTTTTAGATTTCATTGCTTCTATGAATATACTGTACTTCAGCCTGACCTCAGTACAAAATCATAAAACCATCCCACAGGCCATAAATCACTTGAAAAGATAACAGAAAGCCAGCTCTTGTTGCAAAACTGTGTCCTGTCCACAGATACGCAGGACACAGACATCGTTATCATCCTGAATCCAAGGGACAATGTTTGGTCACGTACCTCATCTGGTGGCCTGAGACCTCAACCAGAAAAAGGGGGCAATGTGACCAGTCAACATGCCTCATGGCATACAGCTTGGCCTGGTCACTTCCTTTCCCACCATCCAGCTACCCTGAAGGACATTTGGTCCTCTTAAGACCGACACCTAACAAATTATTTCCAAGAATGAGTGTCTAGAACAGGCACTGTCTAAATACTGGCTGTGGGATGTTTGGGATTTGTTTTTCTATTTTTCCTTCAGGACCATAAATAGCTTCTGTCAAAGTTCTGGGAACCTCACATGATCATCCAACGATGGAGAACAAAAGGGCGGTCTAGCAGATTTTGAAACCGAAGCCTCTGGGCCAAGCTGGGTTCAGATGTAGGCGACATGTTCTCGTAGAGACAGACGGTTGGAGCAACTGTTCTGTTTGGTCAACCACCAGATTGGAAGCAACAACATCTCTGTGGATCCACACCACCCACCCAGACTGTGTGATCATCCTGGGCAGGAAGCGGTATGAGAAGGCTTTCTGCAGTCCTGGATCAAAAAAAAGTCTTCTTCTTATTCTCTAGTCTGCACTAGAGATGGGCACGAAACGAACAATTTTTCATTTTCGTTTTCATTTTTTAGTTTCATTACGTAACGAAACGACAAATGAATTTTGTCTCTAAAATGAAACAAAACGAACAGAAACACTGGAAATTTTGTCGTGCATTTCGTTTCCGTTACTGCAATATGAGTGAATTGCTTAAAATCCTAAAATCACAAAAAATTGAAATAAATGGTAACGAAATGGTAACGAAATGAACGAAAACAAAAACGATTTTTTGCAAAAATTCATGAAAAATGGAAACGAACCGAAACGGACCCCCCAAAAGACAAACGACAAACGAAATGCCATTTTTTTGATTCGTGCCCATCTCTAGTCTGCTCAGTCCCTGAGGTGACCTTCCACCTGTTTTCACAGAGGTCCCTTCTGGTGTTCATTTGCATCCTGAATGTTCCTCGTGTGATTGTATTCCCTCAGAGGTGGGTGGGAAGGGTGTGGTGGTTGGAGTGACTGATGTTGCCACCAAACAAAAGAATACAGTGGTACCTTGTATGAAGGAATTACAGTGGTACTTTGACTTACGAATTTAATCCATTCTGAATGCATGCTCCTAAGTCAAACTACTCTTAAGTTGGGGTATCTATCTAAAAACTGAAAAAATAAGTTAAAAAATCAAAAAAATGGGAAAAAATATTTGTAAGTTGAGGAGACGATATCTAAAATTTGTAAGGCAGCATTTAAAATGCCAGCAGTTTTCTGCTCTTAAGTCAAGCTGCTCTTAAGTCGGGGTATCACTGTAATTCGTTCCAAATGAAATTCTGTTAAGCAAATTTTCCTTTATATAAATTTCCCATAGGAATGCATGGAAAACAGAGTAATCCCTAATCGCGACCATTTTTATGTTGTACGGATTCGCCCCATAGGCAATTATTAAGCATATTTCCCCTGTCTCCAGAATTTTTATGTTGTACAGATTTTATGTTATACAAATCCTTTGTTATACAAGGGTCCACTGTGTTAAGTTCTTGAAAGAAAGAAAGAAAGAAAGAAAGAAAGAAAGAAAGAAAGAAAGAAAGAAAGAAAGAAAGAAAGA